>OZ001352.1:19357423-19811405 GCA_963924055.1 Drosophila limbata
CTCTGCGGACCCAGAGCCTGTGACTCGATGCAAGCCAGCTGCCAGCAGCGGCGGTCTGGTAGGAAGCAACACTGCCCCGAGCAATGGCCCGGGACTGATTCAGCGCAGCAATTCACCTTCACAGTCACTGGGCTCGCTGAGCCCCTCCAGCAGCAACATGTCGAGCAGCACCAGCACGAGTGGCCTCGGTGCTGGCGGCAGTTTGGGCAGCAATAGTTTGTCCAACAATGCTGCCGTTGCCGCTGCCAGCAACATGTTGCAACAGCTAAGCAATGGCAACATTGTGACTGTGACAAATGTGCCACAACAACAGCAGCATCAACAAGCTCTGCCGCAGCAGCAGCAGCAAATGAACATCAACACACAGTCGCAAAACTCAACACCGACAACAACAACAACAGGTAACAGCAACAACAGTTTAATGCGCAGCACACTCGGTTTAGTATCCATTAAAGCCAACAACAACAACAATAGTGTTGCCCCTGTTGCTGGCGGCAACAACAACAATACAAAGTCCGTTAGCAATTTAATAGCTGCCAATGCAACGGCCAACAAAATACTCAAACTGGCCACCAATGTGGCCAACGGCGTGGACATTGCTCAGCAGCACAAGTTGGTTGACAACATGCCCAAGGCAAACGGCAACAATGCCGTTGCCAACACGGCCAACAACAACAACACGCCCACTAAAATCACGCTGCCCAATTTGGTTAACCTTGGCATACTGACGCCGGCCACCTCGCCCACCAAGAATACACAGACACTGACTTTCACCACAACGGCCAGCAACCTTCAACAGCAGCAGCAGCACCAACAACAGGCTCTGGTGGCCTCGCTCACCAGCAACATGCTGCAGCAGCAGCAGAAGCTGCCCAATGTGACCAAGACGAACATTCTGCTACTACAGGAGCCGAACACGGTCACGACCCATCTGATTCAGTCACCACAGCAGCAACATCAGCAGCATGTTCTGCCCATCAGTCCCACAAGCAGCATTAGCAGCAGCAAGAGCAGCTCACCGACACCAACTCAGCAGCAACAACAACAACAGCAGCACCAGCAACATTTGTCTAAAAACTCAGCGAAGGTTTCTATTAAGCAGAAGCATGTCATGACCAACAACTTGGCAATGACAACAACAAGTTCTTCCAGCGTCGAGCCAATGGAAACAGATGAGTCGCCGGTTGTTGTGGCAACCGCAGATATGATCGCTGACAGCAATCATGCTTCGGCTGTTGCTGCCACAGTTGTGGATAACAAGGATATGCCGTCTTCCATTGCCGCGGCTGTCACTTCAGGCACCATCACCGTGGCGGCCATTGAAGTTGTCGGCGCTGGCGTTGTCAACAATGAAACGTAGCCTATACTAAAGAAGCTACTGATGCGTCAAAAGTGCGCTCTGGAATCGGCTACGGCCCAACAACCTATATAAATCCACGCGACGGTTTTTTCGTATACGATCAAAAACATAATGAAAACGAAACATTCTAACAATTAGCTGTATTCTGTAATGGAACATCTTTGTTCTTACTGCTTAGTTTACTCATTTTTTATTTGATTAATTGTAACTTTAAGAGACGCCCTCGCCTGTCAGAGGCGAGTCAAAGTCACTCACCAAAACCCATTGGAAAACATTTCGTAGACTGCTTTTTGCTTATAAACCAGAGAATCAATCAATTCTCTTCACATATGTATTATGGAAACACGAATCGTAAAGATTGTGCAATATGATTTTGTATACAACATTTAGTTAGCGATTAACAGTTGATCTCCTCTTAATTTAATTAGACATTTTTAAGACCACATATATAGACGAAATGATTGCAAAACCAAGAACAAGAAATTCAAACGATACAAAAGAAGAACTTTAAAAAAATATTTAACAATTGTAATAAAATGAAAATTTTTGAATTTAATTTACAATTTGAACAAGAAAATTTTATTGTCAGAGGCAAAAAGGAATTGCAAAAGAAAAGTATTATTTATGATTTAAGCTTTAGGAAAATTAATTTCATATATACACACGTAAACTAATTTAGTTTTTTAAGAATTTTTTAGAATTAGCTGCTGACTTCTCTTATTATATTTAAGTTTAACAAAACACACAACTCAATCGCATTTCAATACTTTCCACTCTTGTGCAGAATTTTTTTGTACTTTCTTATCTTGCAATTTTTATCCCAAAAATTTGGTTAATGTCTTTTTCGGTTTGTTAGCATTTTGATTTTTTATTTTATGATTTCGTTACTTCTTTTCCTTTTCTCTCTACCTATTGCAGAAACCTCTTACTCCTGCACACACATCATCAACAGCAACCATAGCAACAACAGCAGCGACAGCAGCAGCAAGCTAAGTGCAACAGCAGCAACTGCAACCCTGGCGACTGCAGCTAAGTACACCAGGCCCACAGCAGCAGCAACGGCAGCAACAGCTACTACAACAACTGCTGTCAAGGCGTCGGTGACAACAACGCCCATGCATAACTCACCAACATTTATTGAGCACAAGTATTCCGCCCTGGCCATCAAAGAGAAATTCTTCTCGAATCTGCGCGCTTCCAGAACCGCATCATCAGCATCATCGAATGGTGACAATCTGACTGCATCCAATGCTGCTGGAGATGGCAGCGGCGGCCCCAATGCGGGCAACATGTTGCGCGCTGTTGCTGTGGGCCAAATGTGCGCGCTGCAAAACGAGCACATACATCAAAGTCTCTTTAAGAAAACAATCAATTGAGAGATTCGACCGCATAGAGTTGGCTGTGATGAAGTATGTTTATGTATGAGAAGCACTCGAGAGGTGCGGAGCGGAGCAAGAGGATTTGTCAATATGGCAGATGAGCTATAGGCAGAGAAGAAAGCAAAGGGCGCAAGATTGCAGCAGTTCAATATTTTACAAAAATTAAAAAAAAAAAAAAGAATAGAAAAAAAAAGCACACACACAAAAAACAAGAAAAGAGTAAACCACTACTAACACCTTGTCTTTTCGACTGGAAGGACAACATTTTTACACACATTTCCGAAACTATCCAAAAAGCATATCTTCAAATATAAAAACCAACAAACAAAATTTAAAAATTATACGATTGGCAGCAAAATACCCAACATTAAAACCCTGCTTATCTGAACACTGCGTTAGAAAAATATTGAAATCAATGCAAAACAAAACAAAAAAACAAAAATATACAAAACAAAAAGAAAATCATTAACAATAACCGTAAAATTTAGTAAATAAATTTTTGAAGGTCTTTCTTCAACTAGTCATTATCGTAGTTAAATTAAATTTTTGATTTACAACACAAAGCAAATTAGCTGCCAACTACTTTGGACATGTTTAAATCGCTTCGTAGTAGTTGGTAAATATAATTTTCATTACAAATTCATTAATTGGCAAAAAACAAAAAAAAACCATAAAAAACCGTGTTCTTCACATTAGCTAAATTTTTCGGTAGGCACGAAATTGTTCGTGTCGAAAACATTTGAAATGGTATGCAAAAAAAAAAAACAAAAATTATTTTATCGAATATGCAGGCAAATGTATTAGCTAGCTACAAAAATTATTAAAACAAAAAAATTAAAAAAAAAAAAAATTTAAAACGAAGGAATAAACAAAAATTTAGAGAAGTTATAATGCTTCGCCGTTTCCGTTTCCGTTAAGAACCCACAATTACTCTGTAGTAGTTATAGTATTATATGGTATAATATATCTAGAGATATCTGTAAATTTAATTTTTACTTGCAAATTATTAGATAATATGTTCTATTTATGTGTGTGTGTGTGTCTGTCTGTATCTGTGTGTGTGTGTTCAATGATATAATTAATGTAATAACTAATTCAAATTTTGATCGTCCTTAATTGTAATATAATTAACAATTACATAAGTGTATGTTCTATTTCTATGAAAGTGAGTCATATTCAAAGTATTTTATGCATGCATACAAAATTAACATTAACTATTAGAAATTATTAAACAAATGAAATGAAGTGGAAACTATTAAATATGGAAGCGTTGTATAGAGCCCTTCCCCCCCACATTAAATCATAAAATAAAATATGTAATTGGGTTCCTTATGTACGAATAATGCATAAAATTGAAATGATTTGAAGCGAAACTGAACAAAAAAATAATTGAAATTTTAATATATACATACATACCTACATATACACGAGAGTAAACATAAATAAATATATAAATAACAAATAAATAATTAGTATACCTAAAGCCGCCAACCGCCAAACAAATTTTGAAGCGCATTTGCAGACGCCCAGCGTCTTAAATTAGACTACAATAATAAATACTAATTAAATGTGCGCCCCTAAACTTATATAATATATATCTCTAAGAACACACGCTTACACGGCATGAACTGGCCGACATAGTTTAGCTATCAACTTTTATATATCAAGAAAGAAAGAAATAAATAGCAACTTCGGCACGCCGAGGCTTGAATACCCTTGCAGATCCATTTAAGCATCTAAACAGACTTTGTATACTATGCTCACGAGATGAACAGTGTACCGACATTGTCCACAGATCTGTCAGGGCTTAAAGTCAATAGTCCATACTTTTGCGCTACAAAATGAAAGTGGAAAAATAGGCAAAAACGAAACTTTGGAAATCAACTCAAACCCTCTAATGAAAACAATAAATTGAATATACCTATTTCTATATTTAAATGTATTTCATCTTATATAAGACTGCTGTTATGTTCGTAAATATATTTAATATATATTATAATTAACGAAAAAACAAACAAACAAATAATGAAAAAAAAAAAAATTATATATAAAATAAAAAACAAGCAAAAAAAAAATTAAAATATTTAAGCTATATGAATAATTAATGTATTCATACTCTATCTACATGCATACGATTGATTATGTATTATACTACATATACATTGTACTATAATTTACTAAAACTCATAACTATGTCTATGTAGCGAAATAGTTGAAGCATGCGTGTATGTAACCATCAAATCAACTTATATATACATACATAACATATATTGTAACAAGGGCTAAAGTTGTAGAGACTTGAAATATAACGGGTTTAAAATCAAGTAACCTAATTACATTTACATTTACACAAACGACATCATCATTATCATCACCTTCATCATCCACACAAAAAACAAGTAGTAAAATATTCTCTTTTTTGCTTTATGTGATCTATTATACATATACATAACTACACATACGTATGTATATCATATACTATGTGTACAATAAAAAAATGTCCTTGGAAAAAACTGAATTTTTTTATTTTTGATGTTCATCAGTAATTGAATTTTATAATGCAAAGCAAACTTTATTTAACTTTCAACATAAGTTCATAATTTTTTTGGTTACATAGTTTGAATATGGTTATATCGGTAATCGGTAATACCATTTCAATTAATAAAACAACAACAATTGATGGTATCGTATAATAAATAGACACGAATTAATTTGGGGGAATGTTTATAGTTTAACGTCTGGCTTCAAGCGTTGCTATGGAATTACAAATCTTTTCGATCAGGTGTTGATCCCTCATCAGGTTAATCTTTGACTGCAGATCGTACAGGCCAGGCAAATCCTTTTGGTCGAAAGCGCAGCCAATGGCCTCCTCGTACAAACTGTAGAGGTTAGAAAAGTGTTAGTATAAGTAGAATTATAGTGATCAGTATCGGTTAACTCACTTGGCTCGCATATACCAATGTACTTTGCGTTTATCTGGGCATCGTGGAATATATTTTCGTGCCTCTTGTATGTTGTCCTGCTGCAGGCAGACCTCTACAAACGGCTCGTAGCCAATTGGACTCTTTTTGTTCTTCGAAAACTTTTCGAGCTCCACCCAGTTGAGATTCTCGGCTAAGGTAAGAATACGCATCCACCAGAACCTGCGATCGGGTACTTTGTAATCGCTTTTGATCTTCTCGGCCTCCTTTAAATCGCCCATTCGTAGCAACTGTAGCATGGTGTCATGTATGGACAGTCCGTTCATTGAGCTAGCGTTATTCTGCCGAGAAACATATGATCTCTGTTGCTTTAAGATGCGTGACGTATCTGTGCATAGCTCTGCCTCCACGGTGCATCTGCCCTGTGCGTAGCTATTCCCAATTGTGGACAGATTTGATTCAAGTCCCTCGCTGTCAATGGCATTGTAGAAATGATACTCGGCAATCGACTTGTGATCATCTTCTGTGTTGTAAATGTCATAGAGTGCGGTTCGACTTGACTCGGTCATAATCTTCTTGTACATATTCAACGCCAAGGGATACTCTCGTATTATCATCTATGAATCAAACAATTAATTAATGTGACAATGGATCAATGAGTCAAGTAACTTACATGGAAATTGGACAGCATCATTTTCTTCTTGATTTCCAGGAGTACTGACGTGACCAGCTCTGTATCCCCAGATTGTGTAGCACTGGCCACGGCACGATCAAACTTTCCCATCTTAAGCAGCAAGGGAACATGCAGCGATGCACGCGGCTCCAGTTCCAGTAACTTAATCGCCAACTCGTCGCGTCCACTTTGATGTGCCTTCTCAGCTATATTGCAGTAGGAAATACCCTCAACAGACGGATTCTTAAACTTCTCTGTGATCTTACGGGCTACCTCATTGTCATCTGTAATCAATGGCAATTATTTAGCAAATATACTAATAAGATAGTATAACAAATCTTACTCTGATCATGCATAACTTTGTGAAAAGCCCAGTGCTCGAGTATCCATGATTCGGGTAGCTTTAGATGCTTAGCCACTTGTATGGCAACGGCATAGTGCTTACGAAAGACCAAACGACTCAATATGACTTCGGGTTTCAGATGAGAGAATCTGTAAGAATTATCATTCGTACAAAATGCTTAAAGCCCCTTCAGACGAGCACTTTTTTACCGACACTTTTTGTCAAAAAGCTGTCCGTTTCGATCACCATCGCTCACCGATGGAATAGAACGTGTTCCATTTCCATCGGTGAGCTTCGGTTTTTCACCGGCGCTTTGAAATTTTGTGTGGTTACGCGACACGGACAGCTTTTTGACAAAAAATTACAAAAAGTGTCGGTGAAAAAGCGCTCGTCTGAAGGGGCTTTTAACAACTTGTTGAAATGCAAATTCACTGTTTATATGTAAGCGGCATGGCAAGTTTCTCGTGACGCAATGTATTCAAAACCCTCAATATTCTCAGGATACGCATGTACTCTTCAGGATTATGCGAGGGTATGAATCCCTTTCCAAAGTAAGCGGCCTGTAAAGTCATTTAAGATGAATTTTTCTGACAATTTACTCAATATCTTAAGCTTACCCTCATCAGACTCTTCTGAGTTTCGGGACAGAATTCATAGGCTGCAGCTTCAATGCACTCATTTATAGCCAACTCAA
This sequence comes from Drosophila limbata, assembly GCA_963924055.1. NCBI lineage: Eukaryota > Metazoa > Arthropoda > Insecta > Diptera > Drosophilidae > Drosophila > Drosophila limbata. Next base: position 19,364,794 of record OZ001352.1, read on the forward strand.
TCCTTGACCTGCACAGGCTTAGATATACATCTGAGTTGTAGGACTTCTCTTCGAATTTCCTCTGTGCCTCAAACAGATAGCAAGCGGGCTCCTGGCTGTTTACAGAAAATATATTCTCCACACATTTTGGCAAACGTTGAATCATTTCATGTGAGCTCTGGGTAATAATGCGCACACCATCCATTTCGGCCACCAGAAACATTATGGGATCATAAGGGAATTCACTTCTGTCCGCATTGCGATTGACAATGAGCAGATATGAGGGATAGGAAATGACTACGGCATCGGCATCGGAGTTGTGCGTATTCATAATCCATTCAATTTGCAATGGCATATCCTTACGACCAGTATCAAATTCGCAATACTTCTGGCGCATATCAACGCTGCCCAGCCAGAGCAATCCGGTATTGGTGTACAGGGCCAGGTGCTGATGGTTGTAGGAGACAGATATCTTTATAATCCGGTCGTGTGGCTTCTCAAACAAGTTGGCGGTTATGGTGCCAACTGTCTGGCCGTGCAACAGTTTGATAACTTCTCTTTCGCGACCCAGTAGACAATAACTGTTACGACCCTCTGTAACAATCTCCCAGCAGGAACAATTTGCGTTCGAGTCTAAAATAAAAAATATTTTAGAATTAAATATTAATTAAATATTATTCTACTTACTTGTGCTTGGTATATCGGGTAGTTTTCGCTCCGTTTTGTTGCTGTTCTGTTTGAGGAAGATACGACCGGAGGTGGTCATAACTGCAACACCGGTTCCGGCCGCGGATTGAAAGACTTTGGCCTCTACAATCTTGATTACGCTCGCCTCGCCGCCAACACTGTAGGACTCCTTTTCATTGCCAAACATATCGAAAACAAAGACTTTGGCATTCTCCAGCACGCAAATGAGCTCCTCGGTATCTGACCAGCCCATGGATATAAGTTTACCATGGTTCCACTGCAAAATATTAAAGTTATTTTCCACTTGTGATTTTATTGTTTAGTTCGCTTACCAATATATGGCCTGTCTCATTCCCAGTGGTGTCGAAAATCCGTATCATGGATCTGGAATTACCTTGAACTGGTGCCAATTTCGTCGGATCACGTATTGCAGCCAAGGGGCCGCCGTACGGTGCAGCGACAACTTGCATGTACTCCAAGTCAATATCGATTGGCCAGTCGGGTGTCGCCAGTTCTACTTTTCTGTGGGCGTTAAACCGCAAAATGAATGCAACAATTTTCGCATCAATGTATTCCCAAAATCTGAGGCGCTGGATAATTACCTGTAGTAGTCTGGTTGCACCTTGAACCATTCTCCCGTATTGTACATAATCGGCATTTTAGCGAGATTTATTTAATAACTAAACTGAAAAAATAATAAACCTCCACCGCCGTGAAGTTTTTGTTTGTTTCTATTGTTGTTGGTAGTCACTATCAATATGGGGGTAACTGTTACTCATCACAAGCAGATAAGCAACAAGTCACGATTTTTTTGAATATTCAGTTACAATTGCCAATTTAACAATAAATAATATCACTAAAACAATTAAAGAGAAATATCTTAAAATATAACAGAAACTGAAAAAACGATTATTTATAATAGTTGGAGTTAAAAATAAAGATTGTAGTAAATTAATACACTGTCACATTTCCTTGTCACTGTTTTCTTAAACATATTGCACATCTCGAATTTTGTCATGGCGGAGTCAGTACACGCTGCGATATTACCGATGATTTAACTATTCGTAGTAAAATAACGTTCATAATGAACTCATAAGCAATAACGCTTTTATTAAATAAGAAGTTTGTTAGTTATCTAAGGTACGCATGTGTCTTTATTTTTTTAATTATTTGAAACTAGAAGTTTTTTATTTTTTTATTTTACATATTTCACAGCGCACAAAACGAAAATGAGTGAACAGTATAGAAAACAAACAAAACAAGTTTTCTATATATCTATCTCTATCGTCTCCCTAACGACGGACTCTCTCAGAGCTGACAGCCCCAAGAGAGAGCGAATACATCACCTTTATATAATTTTATCATGGTCGATACGTGTGTGAGCCCCACACTCACCTCAGTGCTGATTCTTGCACATGTGAAAGGCATATTTCAACAGCCAGTATTATTCGCTACACAAATAAATACGCTTAAAACGATTTAAAAATTAGAAAATTAGAAAACAATGTCGGAAGTTAAGCAAATGGTCGTTGAAGGAGTCGACGCACTTACCCTAAATGGCAAACCAGACGCTGAATCTGTGGAAACGGCAACGGACGCACAGGCACAAGAAACGAGAGGAGAGGAAACAACAACAACAAACGCGGATGATGTTGTGGATCCATGGAATGTAGCAAGCAGCAACGATGCAGGCGTTGATTACGACAAGCTAATAAGTATGCAATATGCTTTTGTACCATTTAAACGGACAGATTAGTTATAAATGTGTGAATGTATGTTTGTTTGTTTGTTGACACGTTGCAGAGCGCTTTGGTTCAAGTAAAATCGATGAGGAACTTATCGCGCGATTCGAAAAAATCACCGGAAAGCCAGCTCACCACTTTATCAGACGCGGTATCTTCTTCTCGCATCGTGACCTGCACACAATACTTACACTGCGGGAGCAGGGCAAACCGTTTTACTTGTATACGGGACGTGGACCCAGCTCTGGATCCTTGCATATTGGTCACTTGGTGCCGTTTATTATGACCAAATGGCTACAGGAAACATTTGATGTACCTTTGATCATTCAACTCACGGACGATGAGAAGACCCTGTGGAAAGACCTTAAAATTGAGGATGCCATCAAATTGGCACGGGAGAATGCAAAGGATATTGTCGCGATGGGCTTTGACTTGAATAAGACCTTCATATTCAACAATCTTGAGTTCATGGGGTAAATCAACCTATTAACCTTTAAATGGAATTATACATAAAACTTATTATCTTACAGCAAGTGTCCAGCAATGTACCAGAATATAATTCGCATTCAAAAGTGCGTCACCTTTAACCAGGTGAAAGGAATTTTTGGATTTGGCGACTCGGATATTATTGGAAAGATTGGCTTTCCCGCCGCTCAGGCAGCGCCGGCGTTGTCGAGCACATTTCCCTTTATATTCGGCAACAAGAAGGTGCACTGCCTCATTCCATGCGCCATCGATCAGGATCCCTATTTCCGCATGACGCGTGATGTAGCGCCTCGCCTAGGATTTCCCAAGTGTGCGCTAATGCACTCCACCTTCTTTCCGGCGTTGCAGGGTGCCAAGACGAAAATGTCTGCAAGTGAGCAAAACTCGGCCGTGTTTCTCACTGACACACCCAAGCAAATCAAGAACAAGATCAACAAGTATGCATTTTCGGGTGGACGCACCACTGTGGAGGAGCATCGTCAGCTGGGCGGCATTCCCGACATTGATGTGGCCTATCAACTACTTAAATTTTTCCTCGAGGACGACGCGAAGCTGGAGGAAGTGCGTTTGGCCTACAGCAAAGGTGAAATGCTAACCGGAGAGATCAAGAAGCTGGCTATTGAGGTGAGCTAATACTAATATAACATATTAGATATATTCTGCTACAATTGTATCTTCTGCCTGCAGACTGTTTCGCCCATTGTAGAACAGCATCAGACAGCCCGCAAATTAATAACGGACGACGTGCTGGATAAATACTTTGAGCTTCGAGCTCTGAAATTTGGCAGTTAGAAAAGTACATAGTAGAAATGTACACAAATAATAAACAAATAAATAGATACATATATTTATTAATTCACAATTTGTATGTGCGTTTGTCACAGCTGAAAGCTTGTTGCACATCTAAGCCTCGTTGTGCTCGCTATTTATTTACTAAGCAAAACAAAACAAAATATATTGTTTTGATTGTATATTTTTATAAGCACTCAAAAAGCAAACAAAAAACAATAAACGTCTCCGATTTTCAAACTCAACGTCTCTGACCCACTTCGCTTGTTCGGTTGTAAAAATGCAGTAAAACCTCAACCTATTCACTTGGTCGGACGCCTCGGATCTAAATGCAACTTTATAAAATACTCCGATTTACTTTTAAGGTGAGTTCATATGCGGTTGTACAATTGTACTATTATTTACTTCCTATTATAGGCTATGCATCTGAAAATACAGCTAAGTCAACAAGCTATACGTAGTTTCGGAAAAATGTAATAATTTCCGTGTAATCCGAGAGCTATTGAATGCTTTACATTTCTATTTTGGATAAGGCCTTTTTGTAATTATTATTATTATTTTTTTGTTTTTGTTAATAAAGCGGAAAATGATTTCCTCTGAAATTTTAGTGCCTATGACGTTACATTTGTTTTCTGTTAAGTTATAATTTTGGGTCGACTTTAAATAAAATAAAATTAAGTAAAAAATGTAAAAAATAAAATGGGGTAATAATTTCAGCTAAGGTAGTTAGTTACCTTTTTGCTATTAATATGTCTGTATGTATAAATGTATGAACGTATGCATCGTATGTATGTATATGTTTGTATTTTTTAATTAACCCAAAACACTTGTGTTTACACGCGTTGAAAATAGTACATATACGCTGTATATATGTATGTATGTATATATGTACACCCACACACACACCTATAGCTCCTTCTATGTACTGAGCTTGTGTGTAACATACACGAAGAATGCTGCTCCAAAGAAAAACTCAAACTGAAGTTGTGGCGATCGAGACGACGACAACGACGACGACAACGATCCAAGGCAGCCCATAAGCCAAACGCGACTCCAACTTTGCACACGCGCTCATCTTCATCTCCCGCTTCACAATAGAAGGAAATTAAGCCGCAGCACCTTTTGTTATTGTCAACGTAGTAGTGTTGTTGTTGCTGTTGTTGTCGGACAGGTAGACAAAAGGAAAAGCCGACAGATCGATCGAACGAACGAGCGAACGACAATCGAGATCACGATCCTCGGCAACGAGTCTTGTTGACACACGTACAAAGGGCACTTGTCAACTGTGGAACTGTGAAAGAATTAATCAACTACTAGATGACTAGATGACGCCATGACCACTTGCTCCAATGTTGATAAATAGATGGTACTCTACTCAAAACCTTTGGCTGAGCCATCATCGTTTATTAGCCGTAGGAAAAGCATTTCAATCAAATAAATAAATAAATAGTGGTCAGGTAAACGATATACGTAATATTCCCCGCATCCGACAGCAGTCACTGCTCACTCTGGGATCATTGGCCAGCGGCAAGTTGTCGAGAAACGTTCAACGTTCGACGCTCAACGAAATCGGCTTAAGCGATGACGGATCAACTGCTGAGTGCCGCCGCCGAAGACCCACCTGGATTGTTGCCCACACCGGTGGCGTTGACCAGCAGTGCATATGTCGATGCGGAGTCCACAGAGCAGCCGGTGCTTCTCGAGCTGGGCGCAACAACGCCGGCAGCAAGTCTCAACTATACTCTGGCAGCCGACGGAATGTTGACCTACTCTGGTCCACACACACACAGCATTTCCTATTCGCCCACTCTGATGTCCGGCTATGGCAAGCAGGGGAATCCCCCGCACAGTGTCAGCTTGATTGCACCCACAGCCATTGGCAACCCATCGTACAGCATAAGTATTCCCCAGACTGTGTCCATGTGGCACGGAGGAGGAGGCTCCCTCGTGGACACAAAGCGCAACGAGCTCGTTTCAGTGCCACCGCCCACGTACATGACCTACAGCGGTGGCAGCGCCATCGAAGTGGAGATTGCCAAAGAACCGAATCCGGCCTGGCGTGAAAAAGCCCTGCAAATGGAGAAGGACTATCGACGCACCGCCTGCGACCGGGAACGCACGCGCATGCGGGACATGAACAAGGCCTTCGATCTGCTCCGTTCCAAGCTGCCCATATCAAAGCCCAACGGCAAGAAGTACTCCAAAATCGAGAGCTTGCGGTAAGCCAATAATAACACTAGTTTACAGCCAAAATGCAAAGTGAACCAAAGTATTTTTTTATTATGGAGTTTGGCCCGCTAAACACGAAAATGGCATTTAAAATTTTTTTCATGGAAGCGTTTTCGAAATATTCGAGTTTTTTTGAATTTTCGGGATTACTCCAACACTTTTGAGTATATTTCCATTTTTACTTATCCGATTTGGCCAAGCAAGCACTTAAATTAAAGGTGAGTTAATTCTCTTCAACTTTCTTTCACGCAGTATTAAGATCGCTTCCATGAAAAAAATTTTAAAAGCCATTTTCGTGTTTAGCGGGCCAAACTCCATAATAAAAAAATACTTTGATTCACTTTGCAAAAAAAAGTTTTAATTTTGAAAACTAGTGTAATTGAAAGCTACTACAAAGTTGTAATAAATGATTTGAGGTTTCCTTGCTCAGCCGAAAGATGTGTTGAAAATTTTCCACTTTTATCTTCTTCGGGATGAAAAAAATAAGATTAAAACAAGTGGGAAAGACTACAGTCGAGCTCCCGACTATGGGATACCCGTTACTTATTTAAAAAAATTTAAAATATTTTTTATTGCATGCTTTTAGGCACTTGCATTGCTTAAAAAGCTTTAATCAGCCATTACCACCTTTCTATTTGTCCGATTTTGTTACGATTTAATAGGATGATAGGTAATAATAGTAGTTAACGTCAATTAGTAAAAAAATCCTAATATTTTGATTATATCCTGGTGGCTTTTCGTGAGTTACGGTGTCCGAAAGGGGCGTGGCAAAAATTTGAAACAAACTTGACCTGCGTGGGGCTTATAGAAGTCTGTATGCCAAATTTGGTTGCTCCAGCAGAATATATACACTTTATAGGGTCGGAGATGCTTCCTTCTTCCTGTTACATACATTGCAACGAATACAATATCCCCTTTTACTAATTTTTTGAGTAACGGGAATAAAAATCATGCCAAAGTGAGAAAAAAACTTGACTTGTAAAGTTGCTAAGTCGAAAATCAGGCCAATCTTGAGCATGGTTTGGTCTGTTCATTTATTCTGCATTTAAATTAAAATAATTTTCTAAAAATAAAGTTTTAACATATCAACTCCTTGTGTCAAATTTAACTGAATTCAATTCTACAAATAAACTCGATTGAAAAACATAAACTAAGTAAAGTAATTGAGTTGTCTTTAAACTTCAAACTAGGTTTTTTTTTTTAAATATACATATGTAATTAATTTAATGGCAATTAAATCCACTCCTATCCACAGCATTGCCATCAACTACATTAATCATCTGCAGGCCATGTTGCGTGAGAATCACTCTATGCCCGAAACGGATCTAGCTTCCTTCAAGTGCAGCAGCAGCTCCGTCCTCTACGATGGCCCATCCCATCAGCATCACAATCACTCCGGGAACTACGATTACGAGAACAGCGCCTCGGTGGCAACGTCATCACAGAATGGATGCAATTGGAGCGGAGGCAGCAGCAGTTCGCCCAGTTATGAAACGAATCCCAAGGAACAATGGAATACGTAGTTGTCGTAGGTCAACACAGTTTGTCTTCAATTGCCAAAGAACTTAAATGCAGCTAAATTGTGTTGAATGTTGTGGAATTTTAAAATTCCCGCCTTGAGTGTCTTGAATTTGAAAAATACATATATAATTACATATTTGATAATCATTCGTAAAAGGAAAGTTTCAGTTTTTAGGAGGTTAACCTCATCTCCCAATAAAAATATAGTCAGTGTTTTGTCTTTTTAGGCTATATTTATTGAACGGTAAGTTACTAACACTTTACATGTGATAATTTACATAGTTTGATAAAGAAATGACTGCTTGACAACATATTGACCTAAAAAGTACAACAAAAACACAAAATATAACAAATTATTATAGCTGATAATGGAATTACTGAACTGCATTTAAAAATAATAAGTTTTTAATACTTATTTATAGCATTTATGAGGGTGGTATTCATAAAGCCAACTACACACTGCTCACACACGCACACACAATTTTTCCGCTAATTGAATTCAAATAGAACAGATTATTAATATGTTGGCTCTTTGCTAGAGAAAAATGGGGCGAGATAACGAAGAAGTTGTAGGTTTTAAGCCCGAAGCTTTGTGCGGCTTCTCGTATGAATAACCTAACCGCTTAGTTGTCCTTCTTCATTCTTGTGGATGTCATGCGATAGATGATGGAATCTCTGCCAGGATCCATTGCAGCAATGGCATAGCAGATGGCGAGCAGTGACAGGCCAAAGATGACCATGAACCACAGAATAATGTTGAAAATTACTGGATAATCATCGTTATAGTAGGTAGCCAAATTGAACTCATTCGTGCTATCGGCTTGAATAACGTCGCGTTTGGAGCGTGAAATCGATGCATCCTTGTCCGTGGATTGCACGAAGAGAACCGAATCGCTGGACTTTTGTGCGGCAGCCAGCAGGCGACCAATGGCAGCGGACAGCAATTTGTTGGCCTCATCTACAGCAATAGACTTCTCACCATGAGCCTTGGCAATACCATCGACAGACAGGCGGATGATTAAAACATTCGAGGGCTTCAGCATCTCAGCCAAGTTCTCGGAGGCAGCGTTAATAAAACCGATTTCCTGAAGGAACTGCTTATCAGCGTTGTGCAGAGCGGGATTCAAGTGCTTCGTGGGCTTGGCAGCAGGTGCATCGGAAGCACCGAAGCAGGCCTTGAATGATTGAACCTTAAAAAGACAGTATTATTTTATATAACGCATAAATTGATAAGCTTGAATAACTTACGCCCTCATCGTACTGGCCGAAGTTGATGTCGCAAACTGGCTCGTTGGCTGCTTCCAGCTCAGCGGCCAGGGCATTGAGCGAATGGCCAGCATTGGATCCAGCCAGCTCATAGGACTTGACATTACCAGCTGTTGTGATATGGCTGAGACCCTCAACATGGACGGCAATCACGCCCTTGGCCAGGTTGAAAGGATCGTTGATAGTGAGGCCACTCCAGTCATAGTCCCCAACGACGGCATTGCCCATAGCCGAGAACAAAACATCACCGACGTAATTGCTGTCCAGTGGATCATTGCCCTTGAAGGTAATCGACTTGGGGCTGTTCAGCACGGTGAACTCGCCTGCGGCATGAACTGTTGATGAAAAATATGCTTAGTAATATACATATTTTACGTTATATTGTAAAACACTTTAAATAGTGCGATAAACAAACTTGATAAACCCCAGATTCTGCGCGTGCAGGAGGAGGAATTGCCCTGGGGTGGGACCCCTGACAGCTGAATCGATCTCCAGATAGAGAATATTTTGTGCGATTTATTCACATTTCACAACGCGCAATATGAATTCCATGTATAACTTGATGAATTTACTTACTTGCTGCAATAAATAGCGAAAAAACGACGACGTTTTGCAACATTTTCAATTTTCTGTTAGGATTTCAATCATATGACGAACAAACGCACAGAAAAACCACTCACACACACTCGGCTGTCATGTGATGGCTAGGGATGGCACGATTAATAGAGCTGTGTCGTTTCGTTCTGAAAGAGTTCAAATGAACGGGTCATTCAGATGAACGAATGAACTTATTCAGTCAATCATGATTCATGAACTAAATCGATCATTTCGCAGCTGGTCAGTAATTTTTTAAAAAAAATTAAAATGTTTTAAAGAAATACAAATAGAATTAAATACATGGAGTTCCCAGATTAGATAAAATTGCTTCGTTATTTACATGTAACAATGGCCGCGTTCACCAGAACTAATCAATCAGTAATCATGTATTTTGTTTGTTCGATAACAAAGCATCACAATCACAGAATTTCAGCGTACTATTTTGGTGATGAATTTTCAATCATCATACATCACAAAATTTGAAATCATGATTGCTAATCACTGCATTTCACCAGAATAATCATGCAAATTTCATCGATTTTCTGTTGTCGATTTGATCTGGTGAACACGGCCAATGCTTCAATTTCATATATTTTTAAGTTTTGAACAATGTGAACGGATACTTAAGCCCAAAATAAAAAACCAACTTACCTAATAATCCTAAATATTTTTGACATTTGTCGTCTACCCTAATTAAGAACTTAAAACACATTTCACATTCCACTAAAAAGAAACAGTTGTACACTATTCACATCGTTTATCTTTCATAGACCAACTGATCAGAAAGACCATCGTTCATAGTTAATGTCCAACTGAGCAACTGAATAACTGAACTAAATGACTGATTTAGTTCATGACTGAAAAATGTACGAATGAATTTATATTATTTTTGGTTTTTTGAATTTGTATTTACAAATTTTTAATTATTTTTTTGAAAATTATTAATTTCATAAAATTTTCTATCGATATTATCGAAAGTAGCACATCACAATTGGATAGGGCTGCCGCTGCTTTACAAAATCTTAAGTGTGACCGTCACAAATATACTTTTCTTGTCTTGGGCGCATTTATATAAATATTAACTACTAATTAAGTACACACATTTAAGTACGACTAGCGCCTTAGTTTATAAGATTTGTCTTGTAGCGTTAGGAATCAAATAAATAAATAAAATATATTTTGAGCAAGAAACAAGGCACTTTCGCGGGACTTTCAGTATTTAACGGTATTTTTTTAGTGCAGCTGATAATTTGGTTTTAAGGTATTTTCCATCCAACAGCTGTCAGCAACGTTTTCTGTTGTTGTTTTCGCTTTTGTGTTTGCAAATGCAACAAAAAAGTGTGTGAAAAACACCCAAATAGAATTAAAATGCTTTGGTCATTAGAGCAAGTGGAGGGCATGTTAGGTGTCCTAAAAACATCAACGGATAAAACAGTAATATACAAATGCCTAGTGAAGCTGCGCACTGATCTTGTCAAAGATAAAGATGGCATTGTGTTGTTCCGTACTGCGGGGGGTGTTCCGGTAATGGTTCGCCTGATTAGCAAACTTAATGAAAAGATAATGGAGGTAGTTCTCAGCATATTGGGCAATTGCTGTACAGATGAACAGGCTTGCATAGAGGTAAGCGAGTCAATCAGTTCAAGTGCATTCAGAAATACCAATAAAATCAACATTTGCAGGCTGTCGAGTGTAAGGTCATTGCACCATTGATAACGATACTGAAGACAATCCCGAATCCTTTGATTCAGTGTCGTGCCTGCCGCATGCTGGGCAACCTGGCCAAGAGCAAAAAGGCCTCCCTCTTTCTGAATGTCCATTATGGCGCCATAGCACCTGCCATTTGTCACATCATCGAGTCCACAAGTGCGGTTCAAACACGGATAATGGCATTTCGTGTCTGTCGTTTTCTGTTAATCAGCAGTCAGTTCTACAAGCACTTCTTGTCCTCCAATGGATTTCTGCAGTTGATGCGCATTTTCGTGGCCGTAATGAAGAACAATGAGACGCCCAAGGAGTCGCCGCAAGACATTGAAGTATCGACTTTGATTGGCCTCAAGCGCAATCAGCATCGTGAGAAATACTTTGAGGAAGTCGCACGCAATCTGGAAGGTGTTAGAAGCGACATTTTCGATTACCAAATGCTGAAGAACTCGACGCGTAACAATGAATACGTGCTGCCCAAGGAACAAGAAGCCATCGAGCTGGCCTCTGAGATATTGAAGTGTCTCATGTTGCTGTCTGCACAGCAGATTGGCGTCCGAGCGTGGGAGGTATATGAAAAGCTATTAAGATCTACCAATTGAAGTACTAATTACATTATCATTTGCAGGTTCTATCGCGCAACACTTCCTTTGCACCGATTGTGTATTTCGTCAAGGAGGACAGCGAGCAGCGATCGTCGGCTCTTAAGATACTTTCCAACTTCTGCAAGGATCCGTGTGCTTTTTACATGCTCAGCACAGCGGATGCCATTGTGGCTGCCTGTGAGCTGCTCATGGCTGTCAACATGGCCAAGCCGCTCTCGGAGAGCGAGTGCAGGCACTGTGTCAACATTATATCCACATTATCGGCCGATGCCTGCAGTCGTTCCAAAATCCGACGATGTGGCGCATTACGAAAACTCGTGGCAATGATTCGCGAGTCGCATTCTCAGAGCGAACGCTCTTCGGTGAGTTCAGATCACTTCTAATTATTTATTTACTGTCCTAAGTTTGTATGCTTTGCTCATTCTCAGCTATTCCACATATTGAACAACTTTCAATACGACAATATAAGCATGGAGTTGTTGCTGTATGAGGGTCTGGTACCAATGCTCGTGCGTGAACTGAACGATTATCTGACCAGCGATGAGGATCACCACAGACGACGTCGCGAAGAGCGCATGCAGGGCGGCAAAAAACGCAAATTGGCCGATCCCACGACGCCAGAAACTTTAAGCAAGGTAATTTAACAGAATTAATATATATGTATGTATATAACAATAAACTTTCTTGCAGTTTTCTAAAACGCAGGAGTCTACAATTGGCTCCGACTTTGAATCACCCAGCAGCTCGCCGCGTTCATATCGCACGACGAGTCCTTGTAGCTCGCGGAGCATGTCGCCGGTTTGCTCGAATCTCTTAGCCAACGATGATGATGAGAACTATTCACCTGCCTGCAGCGATGATGACGACGATGATGATGACATCAAAACTACCACAACCAACAATGATAGCCGAGAATCTCGCATAGCCACTAATCGGGCTCAGCACGCAAACGTCATGGACATACTAAAGCTTATTGATGAGGGAACCGAAACTATTGACGATACCTTGTCCGACAAGGAGGATCTGGATGAGCTTAGCTCGGATGTGCCCCCAAAGCTACAACAGCTGCGCAACCAGGCCGGCGACACTATCGATGTCATTGAGAATTTAATCTACCGCATTACACTGATGATTAACAAACGCCCGGAATTGGGCAAGCCGGAGACATTGGACACGCTCATACGGGCCATTAATATATTTGGTGCCAACAATAACTTTGCCAATGCGCTAACCAACATTTTGCTGTAAGTAACCATCACTCCGTAAATTGTATTCCCCACTAAATGATTATTTTCCTGCAGTGAGAGCCAGTTCTTTGCCCAGATAATAAAGCATGGTGTTGTCCATCAGCTGTACCAACTCACCAAAGTGGAAGAGGTAAAAGGAATATTAAAGTCTTAAGCGTATAAAATTGTATTGCATTTCTCTTATTAAAGATGCGCAAGGACGGATTCGCTTTCTTGGAAACGTTAACCAATGTCGGTGAATCCAATTACGGCAAGGAGGAATTGGTGCGTCTGCTTCGCTCCGAGGCGGACCTCAATGCACAACAACGTGCGGCCATTTCAGTAGCATACATCATCAAAAGCCATCGTCTGCTCTATCAGTTTCTGTATGATGGAAATGCTCTGACCCTGCTCTTTGACATGCTCCTGCGCAAGAAGAGCGACAATCTGTTTGCGGATGAGGCAGCGGACGCTGTAACCGCCATGTCACGTTTCACCCTGGGCATCACACTGCCCGAGCACGAGGTGGAGGAACCCAATGCCATCATCTGTTCCACTCCGTTGAAAAGCTCCACAGCGCCGCTGCATGAAAACTGCGATATGCGATTCCTTGTCCACAGGGATAAGGGCGAGCAGGATGTTGATGGTGTTGTTGAGGGAGATGCCGAAGAGACGCTCAGTATTGGCTTTAACAAGCAGCTGCTCTGTGATACCAGCGAGGTCTTCAACAAGATGCTCAACAGCGATTTCCGCGAAGGCCACAAAGGCGAAATTCAATTGCGCGATTATACGGCGAGCGGATTGCAATACTTTCTGCATTTGATTAGCTGCCAAGCGCGGCATCTAAACATGCCCGACTATGCAGCATTGCTGCAGGCATTCGAGATGTCCCGCGTTTACATAATTCCCGAATTGGAGTTGGTGCTACACGAACGACTCATTGAATTTCTCGACTCCCACAACTGTCTGCGATTGCTGGAATGGGCGTTGAAGAACTATCATGCGGAGCTTACTGAGACGGCCATCAGTTATTATCTGTGTGCCACGTTATCCTCACAGGACAAGCTGTTGCTGTTCCGTGCTGCCGAGGACTCCACCTATGCCAGGGAATGGTTCCAACTGCTCAATGATGCTGTGTACGAAAGATGTCGCAGTACTGGCTATTAACATGCTCTGTTCACCTGACAAACTGCCCAACCTGCCCTGTAACTGTTAATGTATTCCTGATTAATCTACTGTTTGATGATTCACGTATGTAGGTATGCATGTTTGTGCCAATTCCATAAACTGTGTGCCCAGTGCTCAGTGTATTTAATTTATGCCCAGCCACAGCCAAATATATTAATGCAATTCAAATAAAACTATTGACTATAGACTCTAACAATATTATTCCAGCGATTGTTTGCCCTTGGTTGATTCATAGCTGGGCATAGCGCAGAATCTTACAGCCAACCAATCCGTCAGAGGTGCCGGACAGATTCCAAACAGCCAGCGATAGATCTTATAGCGCCACGGCTCGTGGATGTAAAGTTCTGCGGGCTGCGTGTTTGTGAGGGCATCCTTGAACTTGGAGTGCAATCCGTCGTCCCTCAGCTTGTTTGGTGGCTTGAAACCCGATAAAATGTTCAGATACTCGTTGAACTGCCTGAAGTAGTTGCCATAATGGGCCAATTGCTCGTCGTTGAAGGCCTCGAGCATTTGCTGGGCATGCTGTTGCTGACGTGCCGCAATATTGGAATCCATAACGAAGGAGCCGGGTATAAAGTTAACCACCTCCATGCCATATTGCTGCAACTCAATGCGCAGGGCATCATTCCAGAACCTCAGAGCGGCCTTGGAGGCGGCGTAGGGCGCCAATGCGGGCAGCGCTTGGAGTCCACAGTGACTGGTCACGTTGATGATGCGCCCGCGATGCTGTCGGAGCAATGGCAAGAGTTGGCGTGTTAACCGCATTGTGCCCAGCAGATTGCAATTGATCTGCATCTCAATCTGCGATGGCAACTGCCACTCGAATTCACCGAAGCACATGACACCCGCGTTGTTGACGAGCGCCATCAACTGGTAATCGCTGTTGCTCAGCAACTGCTCCAGTTTCACCTGAACCTGCTCAATGGAGGCGGGCTGCAGCAAGTCCAGTTGCCAGGTGAGCATTTTGTGCTGTCGTCTCTGGTCATCAACATGATCCTCTCCAGCACTCATCTGCTGGAGCAGACGTGCGCCTTGGGACTGCAGATTGTGGCAGCACCCAATGACCGTCATGTTAAGCGAACGGTAGCAATAAACGGCCAGCGAGTGCCTGTCGGGATATATTCATTATTTTTATAAGAATAGATATTTGGTATTATTGTATTCTCACCCCAATCCCGAATCACAGCCGGTTATAAGCACTACTTGACGCTCATCCACGTTCAATTGTCGTCGTCCCAATCCCAGCGTGCGCTTCAGAGCACGCATCAATTGTCTACAGCTGCTCATATCGGAGGTTCTTGATTAACTAAAGCGAGGCCCCCAAAAAACAAAAAAAATGCAAAACCAGCCCGAAATTGAAATCATCATCCCAGCAAACATTTTTTTGATCTCCTTTTGTTAGAGAGTGAGCCACTTCCGCGACACTTCGGGAAGACTCTTTTGCGAGTCCTCCAAAAGACTCTTCCGCGACTCCCTAAGAAGGGCCGCGGAAGTGGCTCACTTTCTTAAAAAAAAAAATTTTAACGTTTATTGACGTGCTGTGCGCGCTCGCCAAAGAAGCACAACAGGGGAATCGAACCTCATATTTCAAAGTTCGGAGTCGGCAACTCTAACTACTGAGCTACGGGATCGACAATTTAGACTACTAGAAAAAATCTGAATTAAATTGCTCTAGACGTGGAGCTCATTTTTGTTTTTTGGTCTCGCTTAACAATCGCCTGGAAGTCATCTTCCAAAAGACTCGTGCGCGACGCGCAGAAGACTCTCTCACATTACTTTTTTTTCGATTGACAGCTTTCTATCGCAAAACAATCGCTTGGAAGATTAATCTTCTAGTAATCTCCTGCGCGACTCGCAGAAGACTCTTTTCGGCGATGGACGATTGTACAATCGCCAAAATGTTTGCTGGGATGTAGGTACTATAAACACATTTGCATACATATGTATGTACATACAGTGTGTCAAATAACTCCTTTGACAAATTAAAAATTCGCATAATTTAATTTCCAAAAAAAATATACCATTTCTAATTTATATATATATTTTTTTTAATTTTTTACAGATTCCTATGCAATTAAATCGAATAAAAACAGAACACAGTATTTTATTTAAATAAAACACACTTTCGAATACGTTCCTTTTTTTTGGCAAAACAGTTACTTGATATACTGTATGTATAAGCACAAAAAACATATGTGCCTGAATATCTACCTGTACATATGTGCATACATACATATGAATTATCTGTGTCTATGTGAATATATTGCCCATATTCCCTACTTTTTTCTGTGTTTGTGTGTGTGTGGTAGCACATATTCATACATATGCACATACATACGTAGACTTGTCTGTGGCTCGCACCTTTTGAGTCTTACCTGAAGATTAGACTGGCGCCAAAAAAATGCATGACACAGTCGTTCATCTGGTTTCTGTAACTCATTTTGTATTAGACATATATTTTATTTTACTTAATTTCACTATCGAATGAAACATGAAACTCACAAAAATGCTCAGCTCCTAAAAAAGGTGAGTTATATAGTGTTCTCTTCTTTGTTTAGGTTCAGCCTAATTTACCTGCTTCTCGTATCGCCGGATGTGAAAGCGAATACGTAATTTTATTCGAATTTAAATTTCTTCACACACCTTCGTTCCCTGATTTCAGGTAAATAAATCCATGGTCCCACTGGAGATGAGTCTAGTGTGATGATAGATCTTAAAGATTTGTTTTCGACTATTCAGGAATGACAACACATTTTGGTTTTAGGTTGTTCTGTATTATATTTATTTCTCTTTATCAATTTTGGCGTTTTGTTGCCCTTGAAAGTGCAGTTATTTAAGTTCTGTTTACAATTTTGTTGATTTTTGACTTTTGATATTGTTTCAATATTTTTATGCATAACTTTTTTTTTAATAATTTTACTATTTTGCATAAGCAATTAAAGGTTGGGAAAGGAGAATTAGTTGGACATTTCGTAAGGCTACCAAATATTGTTGCCCGATTTGCTTTTGTTTATAATTTGTATTTTTATTATTGCATAATACACGTAATTACATATTAAATAATTGCTTTGCGTTTTGTCATTTCTTAAAAAATGTATTTGAAAATAGCGCATTTTGCGTTTAGTAAAAATATATTTGGGTTTTTCTACTGCGGCTTAAATAGTAAGTAGTATAAGTATAGTATTTAACATTCTCTCTCTCATTTGTTGTCCCTATTTCGCATTATCAAGGCATCGTATTTAGTTTTGTATTTGATTTAAAATTATATTATGTCTGTTTTTTGTTTTAATATTTAACGCAATCTTTTTGTTTAAATGTACAATTTTAAAACCGGCTTAGTTCCTTTCATTACATGCTCCGTTAATATTTCTTTGTTTTTTTTTATTTGATTTAACCTTTGTATTTTTTTTTTAATAATAAATATCACAACGCATCCTTCTTAATCAACGTCCTTTCCATTCACATTTCCATTTTCATTTCTATTCATATTCTTTAACATTTCTTACTTGCTCGCTCGCGTTCAAGTTGCGAAAATGTTTAGGCATAAATATTTCTATGTATATTTTTAGAAAATATAACGCACGCAAATGAAATGGTTTAAAAATTGCACAAAAATACAAGTAAATATATCGTTCAGATTGATATATAATATAGTAGAATAATTGATAGAAAATCATAAATTAAACGTAATAAAGATAATAATACAAAAGCTTTACATTTAACGGAAAACAATAAAATATTAAATAAAAAATAGGCTGCAACAAACCACATGCAACATCACATCAGACCACACCACACAAGATTAGACCGTCGCACGACTAGACTTGCGGGGCGGGGAGTGTTGAGGGGGATGGTGCTCGTGGCAGCCAGGTTCATTGTTTACAATTACAAAATAATAATCGTTACAAAAAGAGCAAAACATCGTTTTTAAATCTTATCAATTAATTAATTAGCGTTCGCTTCGTAATCATAATTGTTGCATGTTGTATATTATGTATGAATATAAAACTAAGTGTAATGTTGACTTTGTTTGCGCCGCGCGCATGCGCCTTCGTCACCCGCCACGCCTCCTACACTGGTTATAAGCTGACCAACTTGGACGGCTCACTTGTGGGCGTGGGCAGCTCCAGCGGATGCTTGTTCTGCGAGGAGCAGGTGGGCACCAACGGACCAGACACTGGCGTCAGTCCGGTGCCGCCATCCATCAGCGAGTCAAAGTTAAAGGTGCCCGTCGATGGCGTCTGAATGGGCACACCCTGTATCTGCGTGGGCGCCTTGCCATCTACTCCCGCTTGTATATGGGCACCAAATGGCCGCTGGACATTCAGTGTGTTGGGACGCGCCTTGGGCAGCTTGTTGATGGCATTCAGCGTGGGGCTGCTCATATGGCAAATGTTGCCGGCAAAGGCGCCAAAGCTCATTGGCGGCGCGCTCGAAATGGGCGTGTTCAGGGAGCACGAGACGGGGCCAGTGGGCGTCGTCAGCGATGCATTCAGCGTGGCAATGTTGGGCAGCGCACATCGCTTGGGCGGCGTGGGTCCATCCTGATCCAGCGATGAGCCCGAATCCAGGGCACCATCCTGAGGCTCGTGCTTGATGTGCTGCAGCAGCTGCTCATCGGTTAGCACCGGCTTGAGATCGAGCGGTGAATTACTGCGCCCGGTGGAATTGAGCGTGGCATCGAAGCCGGTGATGGTGCCGCTGCTACTGTCATTGCTATTGCTGTTGTTGTTGTGATGGCTGCTGCCACTGCAGCTACCAGCGCTGAGGAGCCCCGCTGGTGCAATGAGACCATTGCAGGTGGCCACGCTGAGCAGATCATCGCGTATCTTCTGGCATGTGGGACGGTGTGACTGGAGCACATACTCCAGCTGATTTTTTGTGGCATTCAACATCTCGATCTCCTTCTTCAGAGTCTCACCCTTCTTCTGCAGTGCCTCAACCTCCTCGGTCAGCTCGTTGGTCTGATCCACGCGTCGCTTGCGACAGCGTGCCGCTGCCAATTTGTTACGCTCCCGGCGAATGCGACGCTTCTCCTCCTCCTCGGGTGACATGTTGGCCGCCTTGTTGGGACGACGGCCACCGCCGCGACGCGCTGGTGTGGCACTATTTGAGGTATTTGAGTTGCTGTTGCCGGCCTGGCTAGAACTGCGTCCGGCATTGTTAGCAGCGGCGAGTGCGCCTGTGAAGTTATGGGCAACACCATTTAAGCCATTTCCCAATATGTTGCCACCATTCTGATACGAGGTGCTGTCTGTGGCGGCACTTGCTGTAAAGTAAGAAAATACTACAGTTAAAAACTTTATTCAAATATGCGTTCGATAAAACACTTACAAGTGTCGGTTGTGCTTTGGTCATCGTTCAGCTGGCCATCGTTCCAGGAACCATTGGAGTCCTCTGAATCGCTGCCGGGTACACTGCAGTTCGAACTGATCAGATCGTATGGCGGCTGGTTGTTAATCGGATTTGCATTGACCACGGCCAATGTGGCGACTGCCGTGGTGGGCGTTCCTGTGTTGCTGTTGACAGGTGTCAACGGCGGCGGCTTGAAACCGGCCTGAAACGGCACATTCTGTGGCTCCGATGTTAGCTCGTAGATGGTTTCCTCAATAGTCCGCAGCGTCGTTGGCGTCAGCGTTGGCGTTGTCAGCGTCGGTACACTCTGCATGCCATCAAATGAAACGAGCTGCAAATGCAAATGGGGGAAAATCACATTAACAAATGATAATTGAAGATATCAACAAAAATTAAATACAGGCGCAGCCAACTTAACTAATTGTAAAAAAGGTAAGGATAGTTACTTATATCGATTTCCGATTATTAAAAACTGTTAAGGATGCCCGAATGGCCCTGTTAACATATCTTAAATGTTAAACCATAAACAGTTAACAGCACTGTACTGAAAGCAAAAACCTATAACCACAATCCACTGTTACAACTTTGTTATCGATTGTTAGATACAGTGATTTGGAGTCAAATTGCAGTATCTGTTAAATTCGATTTCAAAGATTCGATGTATTTTTGTTCAACTTGAAATGTCGCGGATTCAACATTATTTATACGATATTGCAATAACAAAATGTTTTGATTTTGTTACAAAGCTAGAAAGTATGGCATAAATGAATGATTGGTGTTAGAAAACAACCGGATGTTCGCTTTTACACAGAAATAAATAGTCGACCTATCAATTCCCTAACCATCAATTTATCCCAATTTGTACCTGCTGCATAAATAGCTCACTGGCCAAAAAATTTGCAATTTCGCTGGCATCCAATGCTAATTTGTCACCATTTGTTGTTGTTGCTGTTGTTGGCACTTCTCGCTGCTGCTGATGCTGTTGATTATAATTAATATGAGCACAATTATTGTTGTATTGTAGCTGCTGCTGTTGTTGTTGTTGTTGCTGCTGCTGCTGCTGCTGGCTTAAGTAGTTTTGCATTTGGCACATGGCGGCCATTGCGGCGGTCGCTGTGTTGGTGTTGGCGTTGTTGTTGTTGCTGTTGCCGTTGGCACTGCTGTTAGCAGTCGCAGTAGCAACTGTTGCGTGCAAGTTGCTGCGTGCAGATATTGCCATGTTGGCGGTAATATTGTTGTTATTGCCATATGATTGCTTTGAATGCTGTTGTTGTTGCTGGTAGGCAGGCAGCGTGGGCAACTGTTGCTGTTGTTGCTGCTGCTGACGTAACAATTGCTCTTGATGTTGATGTAGCTGCTGAGTGTAGTATTGTTGATTGTTGTACTGCTGATGTTGCTGCAGTTGCTGTTGCTGCTGCAGCTGGTTGCACTGTGCCGAATAAGGCAACTGTTGCAATTGTTGCTGTTGCTGATGGTGCTGCTGCTGCTGCAGTTGCTGCTCCTGCAGCTGTTGCTGGTGTCGCTGCTGTTGCAGCTGTTGCTGATAATAGGGATGGTAGCACGCATTATGCGCTCTACCATTTAGATTTTTCATCATAACGCGCGATTCTTATAAACTTAGAGTGAACTTAGAAAATATCAAGTATACGCACTGAGTTATTACGTATACGCACAATATGCATGTAATTTCTCTTTGACTAGTTTTAAATTCGATTTGGCTCTTAAAATTACAATATCTTACTATTCTAAACACAACAAATGATAATTGGACAACAATGATAAATATATATCTATTAATTAAATAGTTTAAGTTTAATTAACAACAGGAAGTCGGCGAAAAGAAATTCGAAATAAATAAATGTTTATAGCACACTTTTCTTGGAAAAGATGCAAATTTCGCACAGTTTTTACTTCACGACGATAAACTATTCTTGTAGTTGTTGTTGTTGATGATGATGATGAGAATCTTGTTGTTGCTTGTCTTAGTTGTTGTTCCTTTGTTGGGGCGTCAAATAGTTCGTTCGTTTGCTTTAGCGTTTCTGCCTTTCGTTGGTTTGTTCGTTCGTTTTGGGCTTTCTATTCGTTATTTTTATGCGTTGCTTTTTCTTTCTATTTATCTACCTTCCGGCGGCTTCAAGCGCTTCACGAGCAGCGTTTGCCAATTTCGCAAGGGTTCGAAATGTGAGTGCAACTTTGTCAATGCAAACATAATAAATTTGATAATCGAATAGACGCAATTTTATAATAGCACGTGTTTTTCTACAGCTGCCAACGACTTGCAATTGTACAAAATAACAATAACAATAATAAAAAACATTAACAGCAATAGTAATAAAAAAATGTATGAATTATAACACTGCTAAAGTCTTAGTGCAATGCATTTATGGTATGCTAAAAACTATTTTAATTGCGAAAAATCTGAGATTATATAATTATGTTTGTATGTACATTAGAGCATGTATTTCTTGGGCTGCCTTGCGCTAGTTTTTGGCCCAGCAATAATTACACTTGTGCTTAAATTTATGTTTAATTAATTTTTACGATTTAGCTTTTAGTGTGCTGCTTAGCTGCGGCAACGCCTCTAAAAAATGTATGATTTTTTCTTTTCTTATTTGGCTTTTGCTTTGGCCAACAATTCGCCTTTAATTCGTGCACATATAAATATAGTACTTATATGTACGTATGTATGTAGTATTTATATCTGTTAATGCTGTGCTGCTGCCTTTAAATCCACGCGGCATGCAACTAAAATATAAAATATATAAATACAATAAAATTGTGTGCGTCGTTGTTGTTGTTGCTGCTGTTGTTTCATTTATTGCTTTATTTTTTATTATTTTCTTTATTTGATGCTTTCGTTGTTTCAAATTCGTTTGGCAATGCACGCGCTAAGAAAGAAATACACTTTTTTTTTGCAATTTCGTTTTGTGATTTGCTTTCCTCCTTTTATTTGATTTTGTTTTATTTTCAATTTCAATTTATTTTCGTTTTCGATATATTTTTCGGGCAGCGCGCGCGATCGCTCGGAAGTTTTTCTTTGCGTATTTCAAATTCTAAACTTCGATGGTTCGTTGTTCGTTTGCGACTGAGCGAAAGAAATTGAAATTGGCAACGACTTTTCAGATGCCTGCTCACTTTAGATATATACAAGTAGATGTATATTGAAATAATACCCAGAGAACAATATTGCGAGAGAGAGTGTGTGTGAGTTTCGATTCTCCCGAGTGTGTTGCTGAGCAAATTAGACGAACACGACGACAATCGCAACAATAACGTTTAGCAGCTAAGCAAATCGAATAAAATTAAAATGTGCCCCGTGCCCATGCCCGTGCTCTTAATTGAGCCAGCGGCCCACACGAGCAGCAGCAAACGGCAACAACATCAAGAAGAGTTAGCAGCAGCAGCAGCGACAACCCACGCCAACAGCAGCAACCGCGGCAGCAACAGCAACAGTTGCTGCCATAAGTTTGCCATAAACTTGTAAAGAGCAAGTAGCAGCAATGCGAATTTCTAGCTAATTTCACAACAAATACCCTGTAAAATATATACAATAATGAGAGAGAGGTATCTAACAATACTTTCTAGTTGTGGGGTATCTAAAAGTCGTGTACACTCGCCAGGAGCACTTAAACGTTTGTTGTGGCCATGTTCTGTCATAAATTATCAGCCAATAACTCAATACGCCTATTTTGGGCTGTCGGGCCAGAACGTTTAGCAAGAGTTATGTCTGATTATATGGCAGCATATGTATGCGAGTATCTGTGTATTTATATCTGTATCTGCATCGGTGCCTGCATGTATCTTTGTATTTATAGCATGAGAAGCGCTGTCACATTCCCAGAAGAAAGGCAACAAGCACATGCGTAACATATGTGAGTACTCGTAATACAAATGCAGACATTGAGGAGCTCAAAGCAGGTGTCTTGTCAACAGCAACAGTCCACATTATGTTGGCAATAAACATTAACATTAACAATAACAATTATTGTTATTTCATGATTTCAGCCAGGCTAACTAGGCGTACGACCAGTTGCCAGTCGACACTCGTCTTTTTTTGTATGTTTATTTTTGGCCTGCTCGAAATTAGCAAATGCGTTAATTTTTCAAGTGCTTTTCAACAATTTGTTGGCTTATTGTTGTTTGCTTTTTATACATCGCATTTTTTATTTATTTTTTTTTTTTTTGAGGCGCAGTGAAATTTCTTTATCTTTATTGTGACATGTGACGGACGTTGATCCTTTGACTTATCGCCCAGCGTTTCCTTAAGTTGTATTTACTCATTTTATTTTTATTTAACAAGACAAACAATCAAATATATTCTTTGTACATTTGCTAACAAATATGCCTTTGATGTTAACCGGCTTTATTGTTGACTTGACTGTTTCAACACCTTCGTAACGGCGCCTGCGACTTTCGTTTTAACCCACTTTCCCAGTTTGCCTTGTTGAATTTTGAAATTAAGATATTATATATGAAATACTTGAGCGACAAAAATGTAAACAATAAATACGTTTCGCAGAACTCAGATGAATCAGCCAATTTAGTTGAATTAAAAATATATAATAATAATAATATTGTAGTACAGTGTGTAGTGTGCTCGCTCGAACACTTGCGTGTAATTGTCTAAATTGAAACGAGCCCAGTGGACTGAGCCAGTAGCCTTATCAGACAGCTCCGCAAAGTTCAGTTTGGGGGTCAATTAAGCCACGCCGAGTGAGAAACGAGTACAGAGAGATACATGAGCAACTGACGTCGTCAAGCTGACGGGCTGTACACACCCTCTGAAAAGGGGTATCTGCAACGGAAGCATCAGTTTGCCCAATAATTCAAACTGTAATAATAAATTTGGTGACATTTATAGTTAAAGTATAGTTACTATGAAAATGTTGCAGGGCATCTGCAAGTCGATCATACTAATACAATTGTAATCAAATTGTTGACTAATGAGACGAGACAAAGTCAATTGGCGTATCATAGTACCATAGAAAATTTGATTACTTACGAGTAGTTGCACTTGATAAGCCGAAGTTTAACTGGACTCATTTTTATAGACAAAATAAGAAACAATTCAAGCAAAAGCTTAGTAAGTTAGAAAATTATACAATTTATAGGATTCTATTTAAAGAAAATCAATTGAAAGATGCTTTGAATATATAATTATTTATTTAGCTGCAAGCGAAAGCTGTGATGCCCTTGACATTAATTAGTTCTCTTTATCGAATTCGCACTGTTTTTGTATTTATTTGTCAAATACTTGGGCAGTCATAATAAGAGGAAAGGGAGGGAGACGGACAGCGGGGCGACAAGTTAAAAAGCAAAAGAAACGACAACAACGACGAAGCGTTTTTGTAGTTGCTGTTGTTGTGTTTGTGTGCGGCTGACGTGTTGGGTTATTTTTAAGCCAATTTTAGCCAGACAATGACGTAATGAAGCAAATACATATGAAAATACAAACAACTTGGCAGCCACAAAGGCAAGTCCCAAACGATAAAAACGATGACAATTTCATTGTTTATATCAAAAGTTGAGAGCTGTTAAGTTAACAGCGAGATCAACGTTCAGTCTGTTGGGCGGCTGTAAACGCACTGTTAAGTGACTGTAAAATGCATTCTGTGTGAAGGTTTATAACACGAATTTAAAGCTATTGCGCATTTATAGGGTATTTAATGAGGTAGTACCTCCATTTGGCGCTCTATAAAAGGCATTGTTTTTAATTCAACGCTTATTTTAAGTATGTAACGTAGTTTAATGTCTATTATTTATTTATATCTCTGTGCAATTGCATAAATTAACCTTTAGATACATTTGGATACTGCCAATTGACGGCTGACTGAAGGTTAACACAAAGCTAGTTGAGCGTTGTTTGTTTTGCCGATTGTCGGCTTATTAGAAATGCGCATTATTTGCAAATAAAATGCAATTTTGATTTCTAATTTGCAAAGAGTTGCCACACACAATAAAAAGCACGCTCAAGTTTATCTATATAGGCATTTATTTTATTGTTGTTGCTGTTGCTGATGTCGTGACTGCAGTCAAAGTTGTTGCAATGTCAGCACTAGAGTTGACAAGTTCAAGTGCGCTCTGCGCTGTCGTTTTTTTTAGTAGGCCAGCAGAGTTGCCAAGTGCAAATGTGAGTACAGTTTGCACTTCCCTTTGCGATAAGCACACGCATACGCACACTCACACACACACACACATGCACATTATTTAAAATAATATTTCTCTTGTCATATTATTTTGTTTTCATTATTTTCTTTTATTTTGCATAAGCAAATTCTGCGAATAAAACAATTAATGAAAAGGAGAAGCAGAAAATAATTTTTAACGCTGTCGCATTTGACTTATTTTTGTTTGCTTCTGCGGCTCTTTTTTTTCTGAATTCGCTGGGAAGGAGAACGTGACCGCAATGCCAGAGTGAAATTGTATGGAGTGGGTTGCTGAGTGCTCGGGCTTTTGATAAAACTCAGTCCCGCTCTGTCCCTGTCCGTTCACCCGATCCCCGGTCGCGCTTCCGCGCCCATTTGCCCAGACAGAGTTGGCAGCAAAGTCAACGGCCGGCGAAGCATCGAAGTTTTGCCGGCCTTTTTTTGGGCACGCAAACGGCGCTTGACCAAATACCATATGTCCATGTATCCAGCCATATATATATTTTTATATATATATATACTTTATATATATATATTACACACACACACACACGCTACATGTGCAAAACGGCGGCAGCCATTAAAATCACTTGGTGTTTGTCCATTTTTGGAACGCCCACGCGATTTGCCGGCTGTCTTCTCTCTCTCTTGCACTCCCTGCCGGCAATTGAATTAAACATTTTGCAGTCATAATTCAAAATTTGCCAAAAAGTGCAGCAAACACCCAAAAAAATGTCAATATCGCGGCATATAAATTTTAAGTAAATTTTGGTCAGTTTGTTTTTTTTAAGGGGGTTTCGGTTTCGGGTTGCGATTTCGGTTTTGGGTTGCGATTCCTTTCGTGCCAGGCTTTTAAGTTCAGTGTCAAATTAATCAGACTTTGTTCGGCCTGTGCCATTAGGTTGAACACAAGAACAACAACTCATTTGACAAATTTACATGTGATGTTCAACAAAAATATATTTCGTGTGTGTCGCTTTGTTTGTGCCTTTTAAGCAGTGCATTGAACTTGGCTAATGAATATACTCGTATTGTATTGTAGCACACACACACACGAGCACTAAAGTAATTTTTAGTAAACACACCTAAGTATTTGGCAAAGGTGTGAGTTTCGCAATGGGTCGAGATAACAAAAAGAAAAAGAGTAACCGAAACTGACGTGGCCCGTCCCATAATGTCCCAAATAACAATGCACAATGATAGCACGCAATTGTTAGATATGATATAAATAATATTTATTATAGAGTACGCCTGGGAATATTGAATATTCGAGAGTAAGTTTAGAGAAAGTTCTATCGATTCGGCTGAAGAATAAATATATATAGGTATATAGAGTCAACTTTATACTTTGTTGTATAAGCAAATATTCACTTTATCACTTATTGCAATTCATCAGAATATCATAATTTGATAATGCAACTGATAAGAGCATTTTGATAAGGTTGAAATGGTCAGAAGTACAAGTACTTAGTATCACTTTGAACTCACTTTGCAGTTATTTGGGTTTGCACTTTAGTTCAAGTGTCATTAGCTTGTAATTAAATTTGTACAGTAAACAATAACACACACGAACACACCGATGAAATCAAGCAAATCTACATAAAATGGGGAAATACCCGCAATACAGAAAAGCGGCTAATAAAATGACGCGACATTGGTCTACGAATTATTTATTTAAATGCATTTTGTCGCGACATGACAACAAAAACAATCAGCTTAAGCAACAGCAACAGCAACTGCAACAACAACAACATAAACATCAGCAATAAAAACAATAACAACGATTTGGGGGAGTTTTACAAATTTATGGCAAAGTTTTCAGTTCGAGGAAATGGCAAACAAACGACGCGTCTGCGAGGCGCCGTCGAGGACGAAAAGGACGAAAGGACAATACGAAAAATGCAAGCGACATTGCACAAGGCAGCCATGCGAAGCGGGGGTAAAAGCAGAAGAGAAGAGAGGAGACGAGAACACAGACAACACACAGGCAAGTAGTAAAAGTTGTTTTCACTTTTCATGCTCCTCTACTTTTTGGGAGGTGGCGACTTGGGCTTGGCCAATTCCAAGAATAAGGACAATGCGACGCCGCCAATACAAAAGGAAAAGGGGGAAAATTGTGCATTCGTTGGTTGCGGTCCTTGTTGGCCACTTGACGGCATTGTGGCTCATCCAATTACGCCAGCCATGAAATTATGCTCGACAGCGAAACGAGCAGAGGACACACGTTGATGTCCTTTTCAATTCATTTTTGGGTTAAATGACAGAGCAAAGTTTGCAATGCCTGGTCAAATTATCTTAGCCGAAATTGTATTGACAATCTGCAGTAATTGAAGCTGAAATACTGCAGTCTGTACATCTTAACATATAACTTTCCAGACTGACGGCATTAGCACAAAATTGAATTGCAATTGCAATTGGCAGCTGAATACTCTCTTAAGTCAGTTAACTTGTGTTCAGAGCTTCACGCTGCAATTAACTGGGCTGCATTTAATTTATTAGCAAAGTTACAAATACAACTATGAGTCTTAACAATAAGCTTGCTGGCCAATATTTATAACGGGGCTTCAAGCTCGTCTGCTCGTGATCAGACTGCGAATTCATTTACTTTTATTTTAGCCTCAACTAGAAACAGTCTACCAACAATTTATTAAATGTTTAATTTAAATTTATTTAAAATTAAAAAAAAACAAAAGTTGAAAGTTAAATCTCTTTACATTACAAAATTACTTATGTTTATCGATCGACACTTTTGGCCTAAACTTGTCACGTCCCCGTCAAGTGCTTTCTTACTTTCAGGCCCACGTTGCCGCCCACAATAAACGCAACTACTCACAATAAAGCCAAAAATCACTAATCTTAAATTTCGTAAGAAAAACAATCGAATACAAGTCCCCACACACATACTTTGTGTACTTTGTCCATATTCAGTTAATTAAGAGTGTTTTATTTTTTTTTCTTTTTTTGTTCAAGTCTTGTCGAAAGAAAGTTGAAATTGTCTTTGGGTCTCTGTGTGGGGGCGCATATTTTGTATTTTAATGGAAGAGTCTTCAACGAAATGCCCTTGTCACTCCCTCGCACCCCACTCGCAGACTACACTGAAAGAAAATTGAATTTAACTGCTCAACTCAAAAATTTATTTAAATTAAATGAGCGAATTTTTAAGAAAGTTATGTATTGATTTTTGTTGGCTACTTAAACTTGTGCATAATTAATTTCTTCAAGTGCATTTGTACTTTAATTAAACAATTTGAGCGCTTATGACGCTGATGTCAAAAGTCGCAAGTGTTTGACATTTTATATGTTACTTTGAACCGCCCTAATTGTGGCAATAAGTATATGTAGACATGCACATACATATGTACATATATATGTATTTATGCAAGCATACACTTATGAAACTAAGTATGCGGACAGTTTCAAGTGTCACGCGAATGCCTTCTGGTTGAAAGGGTCACGCTGCATGTTGTACAATTTTCAATTCACTTTCTACGTGTATTTAAGCCACAATTGCCAAGTCGCTGCACATTGAACCCTACCTAAAACGTACTATATACATAGTATATCCAGAAAACGGAAGGTGCCAGATACACACACACACACACACAGAGAATGTTGCTCATAAAACTTGATAAATTACCACGAAAATCGCACGTGTGCGATTATCGTCAAACGGCGCCGGTTCCAGACACCGCGATCACTGGACTGTGAAATGCAATGGACGCAATATGCAAAAAAACACTAAAAAACAAACCACTAAAAACAACAACAAGAAATATTAACGAATAACGGGTTGTTGGCAACGTGATTTCGATTTTTCTTTTTTTTTTTTTTTTGGCTTTTAGGGGGTGTCTCTGTTGCCAACTAGATTATTGGCTACATTTTTAAACTCAAATAAACTTGAAGAAAAACTTTAAAACGCACAAGTTCAGTGAAACTAGTCTACAACAAATATCTCAATCAAATTTCCTAAGCTCTCTTTCCAATACAAAGAAATCAGTTATCTTAATGATAACATTATCTAGTATTTGTTGAACATAATAATTGGGGGATTTTTTCGCCCTCATATCAGTTTCGATGGAAGGTCGACATAACTACGCAAATATTTGAAATATTTTTCGTTTATCGGCGCACAAAAGTTACTCGATATGATGGAAATACGCCCGCCCCTAAGCAATGTGTGTACATAACATATTTGTGCACTTGCCACAGTCAATAATTATTATTATCGCAAATAGCTTGAAATTAAGTACACATAAATTAAGGCAAAAACAACTGAGCACAAACAAACACACAAATTTAATAATAATAGTAAAATAAAATTATTAAAGTAAAGAAGAAAAAAAAAGCTGAACATAAATCGGAACGCTGATAAGCGACACCGTCACTTTAATCATTAAACAAACAAATTCAATTGCAAAACAACAAATCACATACAACACGATATAACGCACAATGGGGGCGATAGGGGCTTCGTACAGAAAGGAAGAGAGCCAAGAGCCAAAGGGGATTTCAAGTAAAATTTCCAAGAATTTTTGCGACGATAAGCAGCACAATGCAATATTGGAACAAAATGCGATTGAAATACAGATGTCACAAAGTATTTTCATAAATGTTTTAAAAAACTGCATAAGCGACAACTGCGCGATACTTCTGGAATTTTTAGACTCGGTCTCTCGTTCTGATAAGCGGACAACTGTATCTCAATATGTATCTGAGGCTGAACATTCAAAAGAGGGGTTTTTTTAGAGCTTACCACTTTGGGCAATGGCGATAGCGGCATGTTGAACAGATGATATTCGTCGCCAAAGATGTTGTAGTTGTCCAGCGTCATGTTTATGCTTATGACTTGTTATAGATTATTGTATATTTAAAATATATGATAAGTAGCAACTGCCAATTTGTTGTTAAGACGCGCAACAGGCAGCGGCTGCGGCGTCGACGTCGACGTCTCTGCGATGACAAATGCAAATTCTGGCGAAATTCGCCTTCTGTTGCTTTAGTTTGTTATTGTATTTAGCGCGCACTTAAATGTATCTATGTATATCTGTGCGTTGTCTTTGTATTTGTATTTTCTGTCTGTTAATCGCTTTTATATGGTGCGAATTTGTTGTCAGTTTTTCCGAGAATTTTGTTTGCGTTCTCGCTCACTCGATTTCAATTTGTATTTGGTTTCGCACGCCGCAAATACCGAAAGTTATTTGCAAAATAAAATGCTCAACAGTTTTAACAGTATTTATTTATTTTTTTTATTGTATTCGCGTTTGCACAATTTTTTGCACTTGCCGAAACGATTCGGACGGCCAACGGGTTTCAACTAAATGCGTCATCGTTGCGCCGACGACTTTTATACGCCAGCTGCCAGCGCCGTTGACTTTTGAGTGCTTATCGCATTCCACAGCGCCAACGAGAGAGAGCGAGTGTGAGAGCGAGAGCAAGTGCAAAAGCTAAAGATAGCGTGCAAATGAGTGAGTCGAAAGTTTTTTTTTGTCGATTGGCATTTCCTGAGCGAGGCTTTGCTGAGAGCAAGAGACGATATAGAGACAGAGTTTAGCGTGCAAGTGTGAGTGAGTGTGCGTGCCTATGTGTATGTGTGTGTCTTTGTGGATTTAGCTCTGCTGACTTTTGGATTGCATTTTTCAGCGCGGCAACTCACGTGCCCACGCCCAGGCGTCCAACAATTTTCTTGGCTACGTTGCGACGAGCAGCTTCTACAGCGACTCTTATCTTATCGCTAGACAATATGCTTATGACATAAGCAACTAAATTTAAAGACTGAGGTAAAGCACCCAACAGACCACAGCCAATGTGTGCACGCCTACAAACATACATATGTATCTATATTGCAGACATACGTGTAAGTACATACATAATTACAATGGTTTGGCTTTGTGCCCCAAAAATGAAATAGTTAAAAAGCTGAGGAGTCTTATCTTCAGCTGGGATTGGAAAATGGGTCGATACGATTTGATTCGATACGATACAGTTTTGTGGTATCTACCCCAGTGCACACAGGTGTGTGGCAGGCAGGCAGACAGGTGTTTGTTTACTTTACTTTAGCTATGCCCTTATCAACAAAATGTCAGCTAACTATTACACACAAATGTGCTCTATTTGTAATTTAATATAAAATACCCTGTACAAAAAAAAAGTTGTATACTCAACACGTCCATAGTTATATAAAAAAAAGATAAAAAGCAGTTGACATTCGACTGCCGTATACCCTATCTGTCTCGTTTGCAGGGTATAGAAAGGCCGCACTGTCCTTGTTGTAGTTGTAGTGCCATTGGAATGGGAACTGGAACTGGGCCATGTGACACTGAACATTTGTCGTAATTGATGTGCAGTAACCCTTGGATTTACTTACCTGCAAAGATAAATAGGAAAGAATTTGGGTTATAGTAATAATAATACAATAATAATAATAATAAAACTATATATTGCAAATGTTGAGTGTGCGCATATCGATCTCACAGTCTAAACCACAAACGAGCTAATAAACATTTGTATTTGTATATTTATATTTATTATTTGTATTCATTTTGATTTACATTTAAATGCAGTTTTATTTATCGCAATTTCACCCGCATCTCGTCCGGATTTAAGGGAAGAAATACATATGTATTTAAAACGAAATTAGACATTGACCCTGCAATCTTAAGTATTAGGTTAATGCGGTAACTGTATCGCAACTACAAATGCGGGTTTATTATTTTAAAATTCAACCTGTGGAACTTGGAGTAGTGCACCCACATTCTGATTAGGGCAACTCGTCTGTGGCTAGTTCCAGAAATAAGCAGTTAGTTAAAACAAACGAGTAACGTCATCGAGTGTTGATAAGAATCGGAAGTCGGAAGCTTCAACAACGGCTGATTAATTTAAACAATCCCAGATACTATGGGATCATATAGGAAGTTCCAGCTCAAGGGTTCTTTGAATTTGTTGTCGATTGTCAATCATGAATAATGGGCAACTTCTGGCGAATCTAATGCAGCGCACCTTCAACTGATAAGCCTTTGATACGTGTGATATATAGAACGGTTTACATCAGTTGTTTAAAAATAAATTCACCATTATGCTCTGTTTCAATTATTGTTGTTGTTTCTTTTTTTCAGATATCGCCTTTTGCGATAAGGCGATTCGTTTTGGATCCGTTGCGTGCCCAACACTTCCGGTGATGATTTATAAGAAATAATAATAAAAAAGTGCCAAATATATTGACACTGTGTCGTAGGACCAGGCAAAAAAAACAGATAAGATTACACAATGCCAACAATGGAATTACCAGGAAGGCCAGAATGTCCAAGTGAATGAGCGTGTTATTCAAAAGAAAAACAAAGAAATACAGTTAATCAAATACTAAAGAAATGGCGATTACAACTGTAGTAACTGCTGATAAGAAAAGCTGTTGAGGATGATGCATAGATACAAAAGTATCTGCACTTGCAAAGTTAAGGAAAATCGTTGAAATAGATTGGATAATAGTGATAATGGGATAATATATGTCATTTCATATTTTTGATACACTTTTTAGATATATTTATCAGTTGTTAAGGATGATGCATAGATATAAAAGTGTCTATACATCTAAATATATTTTAAATATACAGAAAATCGTTTAAATAGATTGGATACTAATGATAATGGGATTATATATGCTATTTTATATTTAATAGAAGTTTTGGATCGTTTTATCCGTTGATAAGAATGAAGCATAGATACAAAAGTATCTACACTTGTAAATATACACAAAATCTTTGAAATAAATTGTGATTATATAATGTGATTATATTTTTTATTCAATACCCGTCTTAGATCGTTTTATCCGTTCGCTTTCAGTCTCACAACTTAATTTCTAAATTTAACTAAATATTTTATTTGACTTATGAAATTCGCAAAATATTCAAAATGTTCTTTGCAGCTCGATGCCTTTCCCGCTGCTCATCGGCAGGAGGAATAACCCTGCAGCTTCGTTTGCTTAGCTCTGCGAGAAGAATCAAAAAGTATCCGTATCTGATTAAGGCCGTGCAGGGCAGCTCCAAGGATAATCAAGTGCAGCCGCATGATCTGCAGCGGAGGGGGGGCAGCAGTCGATTCGGCGAGGACAGTTGGTTCATCAGCAGTACGCTCAAGGCCGAGGTGATGGGCGTGGCCGATGGCGTGGGCGGCTGGCGGAAGGTGGGCATCGATTCCGGCATCTTTGCCAAGGAGCTGATGTATTATTGCTCCAACAACGCACAGCGGACCGAGTTCGATGGCCGAAATCCCCGACAGCTGCTCATCGATAGCTTCAACCAGATGAGGGCCAGGTGTGACAATGTCTTGGGCAGCAGCACCGCCTGCCTGGTGGCCCTAAAACGCGCCGACTGCACGCTGCACACCGCCAACCTGGGAGACAGTGGTTTCCTGGTGCTGCGGAACGGTAAAGTGGTGCATCGTTCGGACGAACAACATCAT
The DNA here is from genome assembly GCA_963924055.1 of Drosophila limbata. NCBI lineage: Eukaryota > Metazoa > Arthropoda > Insecta > Diptera > Drosophilidae > Drosophila > Drosophila limbata. Next base: position 19,398,768 of record OZ001352.1, read on the forward strand.
GGATTCAATACGCCATTTCAGCTGGCGATACCGCCAAACGAGCGACAGCACAACTCGTACAGTGATGAACCCGAGCAGGCAATCTCCACCCAAATGCCACTGCAGCCGGGCGATCTCGTCCTCCTGGCCACCGATGGCCTCTTCGACAATGTGCCCGAGAGCATGCTGCTCCGACATCTCGGACCTCTGCACGGCGAGACCCAGAAGCAGCCACTGCAGCTGGTGGCCAACCAACTTGTGGCACTGGCCAACGGTCTCTCATTCAATCCCAACATTCAATCGCCATTCGCGCTCAAGGCCAGGGCCAACAATATCAACTATGGCAATGGCGGAAAACCCGATGATATTACCCTCATCTTGGCCAGCGTCGCCGTCCACCAACAACAATAGCGGACGTAGCAACAACGGAATGCATAAAATGTATTGTAGACTCCGAGAATTGTTTGTCCCCTCTCCTTTTTTTAGTTTGTCAGTCTCCAAATTTGTGTAAGTAAATAAATATATGCATATTCCTGGACACAGATTATTAATATAAATAAACCACGATGATTTTTATAATTCGATGATATTAATTTCTATATTCATTCATGATAATAGTCATATAAATTATTGTGTCAAACTTTCAGCCTTCTAGCTCTTACCGTTTTTGATCATTCAGTCAATCGACAATCAAATTTTGATCATACAACCATATATTTTTCTATTGAAATTTAGTTTAAATAATTCATAGTAACTGTTTATTTAATTTATTTATATTGTGGCAGCTCAGCAGCTCATTTCAATCACTGGGACTTTTAAAAGTTTGGAGTCATCTATATCTTATAAAAAAACCTCTTTGCGAGGTAAAAGTCTAGTGCCGAAAACATTTTCATGCCCCAAAATTTCTGATATCCAATTTTGTGACGAAAAATATTAAATTTTACACATGAATTATTAAAAAATAAAATTTAATTTAAATTAAAAAAAAAAAATTATTTCACCTGTAGCTGTTTACCTTTTTACTTTAAAAAAAAACTTTGAAGGTATGCCTTCAAAATACCTTTTCATCGATATATAGATTATATCTGTAGCTTCTATCGTTTGGATGCTATGAGGGTTTTAATTTTAGCGGTTTTTAGCGATTTCCCGCTAAACTAGCTATTTTTCGAAAAAGTCGTAGAACAAACGTTTCTATATTTTTGAGCGGGAACAAGTCCTCATTCAAACATTTAAGCTAAATCATCGCTTTGATACAAACAAACAAACAAACAAAGAAACAAAGAAACAGACAGACATACTGACTTTCATCTCATTTTCGAAAGGCGACTAAAAATTTCAACATTAATTATTTTTTGAACCAGTAATCGGATTTCGATGATCGAGGTGTCATTCGACGCGTATTTTTGATTAGAAGAGTAAAAAATTAAAAAATAAATCAAAAAGGCCCCAACGGCCCCATTTGATCCAATCATTTAAATTTTTCCCCTCCCACTTACACCTGTTTATCTCACGAACCAGAAAAGTTTCCAAAAGTCTTAGTATGCACATTTGTAAGTTAAATTGATACCTTTCGATCGTTATATAACTCGACCCGATCGGACGGTCATAGCAAATTTTCCATTCTTCCTGTGTATATATGCTAGTCGCTTTCGCACCCTTCGTGCTGCTTTCGTCACTAGCGCGGACTGCCGTCCGCAGTGATTTTATGTTCGTAAAAATCAATTATCAGGATTCACACATTTAAAAATGCAACCATTATCAGGAATTACACTATTGATTGTTAAAAATTCCCTGCTTATAATTTGTATTTCACATTTTAGGCTAATCTGTTGAATACATCGATGCTTCATTGAACATAAATTTTTATTTCGATTTTGGCATTAATGTTTTTAGCCAAATTTAAATGCCAACCATAGATGAAGACTGAGCAGTGTAAGATTCACAAAATTTCTATTGTTGTCACCTGACATCAGTGCAAATATTATATTTGATTGCCTATCAGGCAGAACAACAACAACAAAATAGTCAACTTTAAGTAGCTACGATAACAACGTGAATTTCATTCATACGACGTACAAATTGGAAGCGTGAAATGAATGAACCAAATGTGGCTACAACTAGACGCCACGCCACTACGACGTTCGTCGATGACTCATACGCAATTTAGTGGGAATTCAAGCGCTTTTTTAAGCCCAGTTAGCAGCAAGAGCGACAGAGGGGCTAAGAGTGAGAGGGAGCAGCTCCTACGCTACAGCTAAAGAGCAAAAACTCAAAAATTGCACTCAAAACAAGTTAAGCAAAAAGCACTCAACGCTTAACGCTTGCAAAAACAAGAGAGAGAGGGAGAAAGAGAGGGGATAGTGAATGAGAGAGACAGCTGAGAGAGCGTTGGCTGGCAGTGCAACCGACGGAAATCCCCAGCATATTTTAAGCCAAAATAAAACAACAAAAATTGCCGAGTCGAAGGAGCCGCCACGTCATGCACCATTTGGAGGCGCATTCGTGGATGCTGCCACTTCTCCCCCAATTGCTTTTTAGTTACTTATCTTTGCATTGGCCTTTTTCGCACTTCTCTCCAAGTGGTTGAGTTTTTTGTTGCTCTGCACTGCTTTGCTTTGCTTTCTTGCAACGCGGAATGCTGCGCCTCCTTCTTGGAATTTGGCGCCATGACGCGTCACAAAATAATCCCCACATTTAATCCGCACACAGCACGAGCCACTACCAACAACAACAGCAACAACAGTATAAAGAAGGATTGTACACAGAAAACAAAATACGGGATTCCCAGTAGGCTTCTTTCTGCAATATTTTGAGTTATGGGGCACTATAAGAATTATTTCAGTGAAATCAAATGTTATTTGACTATTTAAATACTGAGTTAATTTAACATTTTTATTTATTCAAAAAATCACAGATACAATATTCACAATAGATATTAATATTATTAATTACAATTAATATTAAAATATTATAAGAATTTAAAAAGAAAAGAAACCCTAAACGAAACTAAACCCAGAATTTAATTTAATTTTTTATCATTTCAATTAAATTTAAATTTAATTTTTATTAATTTAATATTACTAGATTTTTTTTATTATTTAACATTTACTTAAATTTTTACATTAATTTTGGTCTACTGTACTTAAATGACACTAAATAAATAACTCTAATAACATTAATATCCCGAATACATACTTAAAAAAAAAAATGCTAAAATCAATTATTTTAAATTGACTTTTAGAATAATTTTTTTTTAAGTGTATGCGTGTAAATCTTTCAGTCGCGTTGCACTTTCCTTCTACATATTTATACTTAAGTTGCCAGCCAGATGTGTTGTCCCCCCATTTCACACTTTTCCGCAATTTCCGCCGCATTAAATTAGCCCAAAATGTAAATGTACAACTCAATTAGGTTTATTCGAACAACCGTCAACAACTGCCATTTAATGTGGCACTTATCATCATCATACTCTTTATTTAACCTTTGGCGAAGTTCAACAAACGCACAGTTCGAGAAATGGATTCCTAGAATTTGTGATTATTCTTCTTCTTCTCCGTCGTTTGTTAACGTGAAAAATCGAAAGTGAAAACACGACACATTTGACATTTGTGTTGCCAGTTGAAAAAATATAACATGACATAATTCCAATATTTAGCATTTTCAAAGCAACAAAAAAAAAAAAAGAAATAGGCACAATGTTGTTTGTGTTGTGGCAAACGTTGCGTATACGCAACACACAAATTCTCTATCTCCCTCTCTCTCTGTCTCGTCATGTGACGTCAGCCAACAATACTCGTATTTACTACCAAATTTGGCAAGCCAATCCGATCGCTTCGGACTCGCTTTCAGCCCCGAAAAAAACCGGCTTATCAGAAGACTAAACACGTCGCGACTTGTCGTGTAGATTTGCTGGATCCAAAGTTAAAGCCGAAGGCACTAGATACTTTGTTGACGTCATTGACGAACTTTATAGCGGGTACAGTTGTTATCCGATATAACGATAAAGAAATTTACCAAACTAGACAGGCCAAAGATATTAATTGGGAATTCCCCTTAATTACATATGTGTTTATAAACTCATTGGATTTTATTTGTATCTTTTATGATTGTATACAAAGAAATCTGATAGATTTCTTATCAAGTTTCGGATAAATTCTATTAATATAAGTGTGAATGATAAGAAATTTTACTATTAAAAATTCATGTTTTTATTTTTATTTTATTTTATTTATTGTCAGGCTAAAAGCAGCCGACACAGAAAATAATTTAAAATTAAACATTAAGATTAAACATTAAATTACAAAATAAATGTAAATTAAAAACTCTGTAATTGAGAAAATATTTTTTCAACATCACATTTTTACCCTTTATTATATAATCCTTTTTTATTCTTTCAGTTTAAATTTAAATTTATATTTTATTGAAATTTTTTCATATTATACTAATTTTCTTAATTTTATTTGTATTTTAGAAACACTTCAAAATAAATAAATAAAATGTTTGCTTCCATAAATGATCTAATCGCTCGATTAACTTCAATGATATTGTCGAGTTCTTGACAAACAAAAAGCTTACTGGCGATTACAAGAACGCATCAAACTGAAGGAGATTCCTGGAACTGTTGTAAGTCAACTCTGATAAAACAAAAGTCCATAATTTTAGGCCGAGGACGGCAAAAGTCGTAAACTTCGCACGCCCAAGTTAAGTTAAATACACCCATAAAAGCAAAATTAAAAAGAACAACAACTACAACAAAACTAACAATTAATGCTTAATTGTATATATTTATTGTTGTTTACTAAACGACGACGTCGCAGTCGCTGCATTGGCAGTTTTTATTTATTTTTAGTTGATGCGCGCATTAAATTGCCAATTTCTGTCGCTGGGCTGGCAGCACAAACAAATGTATCTGTATCTGTATCGGTATCTGTATCTGCATATGTGTGTGTGTATGTATCTTTATCTTTAAATAATACTTTCCATTTCCAATTTAGTAGACTTTTAATATTTATATAAAAGGGACTCTCGTTCGGATCAGAGTCATTAAAAAGTTTATCACCTGTGGGGCCTGACTTTTAATGCATTCGCTTTTAATGCTTGATTATTTATGTATACAACTGTCGCATATTTTATGCAACACAAGCCACAACAACAACAACAACAACAGCAATCAACTAAAATGGCTTTTTGTGTGCACTTCAAGTGCAACACGCCATTCCATGTACGGGCCATATTGGCGAGACGCATCCAACAAATTCGCAATTCCAAATTCATCCGCGACAGACGCGTGAGCCGTTTGACATTCCAATTGAAATTGTCGGCGGGGAGTGTGAGGGGGAAAGCAGCTGCAGCACCTGTGTGCCATTTGACCTTGGCATTGTATTTAATGTTGTTGTGAAATTCATGGCAACATACATAAATGTTTAATAATAGGAATTATCGTTGGTTGAAAGGCGAAAATATACATTTTAAACAGACTGACACACAAAGCTCCTTTTTAACCGAGCTTTTATTTAAAATTCAAAATAATTTCCAGTAAACATTTTATATATTTTTTTTAATTATTTCATATGGATAATCTGTAAACAATATTTTAATCAACAACTCTAAGCTTAATTACATTTTTTTATTTAGAAATATGAAAACTTCTAAAACTTTTAGAGCCATATCAAGCTGCAAATTAAAATTATCAAATGATCTTGGTAGATTATACTTTTTAAATCAACAAATATCCGTTTCATTTTAGCTGAGCTTTCGGTTTTAAGCAAACTCCATGGCCGTCAAAGTTCATTTATTTTCTGAAAGCTTCCGAGCCATTAAATTCTCTATGATTATTTAGAAGTTGCCCAAAAGCCCCTTTAATTGCTTAACAATACTAATGATGTGATCTGTATTTTAAAATTTAATTTTTTCTCAAGTTTTGAACCTACATTTTGTGGTATCTTTCAATGACTAAGCAACTGTTGGTCAAATTAGCAGCAGCTAGCGAGCATCTGATTTTTAGCCTTGACCTTACCACAAACTCAAGTTGTGGCTTAGTAAGTGTAGACACAACATAAATAAAAGACCGGGAATTGCACGTGCTGCAAATGACAACTAAGTGCAGCAAGCGTAACGGAGCGACGCCCACGCAGTGTACAAAAAAAGCAAAATGTGGGGAAAAACACATTGAGAAGAAAATGCTGAAGTGGCAAACAGAATCAAATGTGCCACCAGCCTTGAATTGCCGCAATTGATGAAATCACAACAAATCTAACAGAAGTGAGTGCAAATTCAGGCTATTGCAGCCTCAAACCGAGCGAAAGAGCGAATAAGTGAGCTAGTGAGTGGCAACTGTGAGTGCGAGACACTAAAATTCTCGCATGCGATAAAAGAGCAGCAAAGTTGCGTACGTGTGTGAGAGCATGTGCGTATCTGTGTGCTTATGAACATGCCCCAAGAGTGTGTGTGTGTGAGAGAAAGAGCACAAAAGAGAGCACCAAGTTTGAAGGCAAATGCGAAACAACAACAAAAGTGTGAATTGAAATTCCAAAGATGTCGACAAAATAAACGCGAATAAAAAAACCCAAAAAGCTGAAACTGTGAACAGCAACAACAACAGCCACAGTGGAAAGATACAATAAAATTGCTCACAATACAATTCGGCGAAGCAAAAAAAAAAAATACACGAAAACAGCAATACATATATATTTTATAAACAAGTTTTTTGACTTTGTTGCTATAAAATAAAAAGTATATTGCGTTGGGGACTGTATTGAGTTGTTGTTGATGTGCTGTTATTGTTGCTATTAATTTCGTAAACAGTTTTTGCACTGCCATTGCTATTGCGTTCGTTCTATGCACCGTCCACCACCCCTGCCAACCCACCAATTGCATACACACACACACAACTCACACACACATATGAACAACGGACACTGATCATAAAAAACGAGAGTCACACTTACGATAAGATTGCGCGCTGCTGTCGCTGTTGTTGTTATTGTTGCTGCTGTCGTTGTCGATATCGTTGCCGACATATCGGGCAAAAAGTCCAATTCTTGTCCCGTTGTCGTTGCTGCTGTTGTTGTTGCTGTTATTATTGTCGTCACCTCATCATCCTCCTCTGGCCCAGACGTTGTTGCCGCCTTTGTTAATGTCGTTGTTGCTGTTGCTGCTGCACTTGTGGTTGTTGTTGTGGGTAGCGTTTTTATTGTGCGTTCGACTTTAACTTTCATTGTTGTTGAATGCAAACACTTTGCACTAATTTCGTTTCGTTTGATATTTCGTACACAATGCACAAATTTACATGTGCTGCGACCGCCGCTTTTGACTCTCTTCCGCTCACTTACACACAGAGGCACAGTGCTCTCTAAACTCTCTCTGCCTTGGTTCTCTTTTGTGTTTCTCTTTAGCGTTTCTTTTACGTTGCAGCTCACTTTTCCAGCTGTCAAATTGTTGCTGTTGCTATTGCTATTGTGCTGCGTTGTTGTCTGTGTGTAAATGTTAAAATTGTTAACTGCGCGCACAGAATTTTCTAGATTAACTGGCAACGCCCCGCACCCGCACCGCGTTGTCGTTTTCGTTGTCTTTTACGACTGTGTTTCGCTTTGAACTTCGTACAGCAAATTGAAAGTTTCAAAACGTTAACGTTCGTCCGCTAGCTGTTGAATATGTCGCAATTTAACACCAACTTGTGTGACGTTTGACGTTGTCACAAATGGCGATAAGACACTAATACACACTCACACGAACACAATGACTTTTACTTTGCTTATTGCTTGGATAAAAAAGAAAACTAAACGAGCGCAACTGAGAAAGGGGAATAACGTTTTGAATTCTGTTGCGTTTTGCAAGCACTTGTGAAAAACGTAACAAGAACGGGAACAATAAAAACAACAACAACAAGAAAAAGAATATATGAACAAGAACAGTTCACAACAAAAACGTTTGTCTGTTCCGCGATTCCGCGCCTTCTTCTTCCTCACAGTGGGGTGATGGCGACGACTGTGTGATATTAACTGAGTGAGAGAGAGAGAGCGAGTGTCGGGGGGAATAATAACTACACGGATAGACTGAGACAGAGACTGGACTGGGGACGCAGCCGCGTGGCTTTCCGTTGCCGTTGCGTTGCCTTAACAAAAAGCGAAAAATAACTGAGCTAGTAGCTCCCAACCAGCCCGCCATCGTCATCCATACGCTCTCGTGACGTTTTAGCCATTACCAGGTACACATACAGGCACAGATACATTCTGACACAGATACGCACTCACACATGTGCGCGCGTATGCTGGAAATTAAAGACTTTTGATAACCAGGGATGGAATAGCTCAATGGAACCAGTTAAAAATGAATATTCAATAATCGTTTTTAATCTATAAATATGTGTTTTTTTAATAATTTATAATATTTATTTCAGTTTTAAATAAATATGTATAAACTAATATTTTTTACAATTTATTAGGACATCAAAACTTAAACAATTTACATCGAATTTTATGTAAATAGACACAAAAGTAAATGTAATATCCAATAAAAAATATTTAAATATGGTAATGTATTTTGAATTCATTTTATTTAAACTTTTTTTTTAATTTTTTCTAGGTTTACCAAATTTATTAAAAACTAAAAAAAAACTTGAACTTTCAACAGAAATATTTTTTAGATTTTGAATAAGTTTTATAAATTTTGCTTCGGAATATCTTTAGACTTCAGATTAAAATAAACATTGAATTAACGAGTCTAAACTGATATACATACGTATACATATGTATTTCAAAATATATTCTCTAAAAAATAGTTTATTAATTTGTGAAAGAAAATTAAAATAAAGAGAACAGCAAATAAAAAAGCAAACTATAATATAATTATTTATGAGCGTCTGATAAGATAAGAGCTTAAGCTTAAATAAGAAATCATAATTTTTTTGCCTGAATGTGCAGTTCCAAGTCATTTTTGCACTCAGTACTAAGTTCGTTGGCTCACGATGTTAGTCTCCCCTGACGAATGACTGCGCACAAGCAGAGCATACAATGACTGTCAGAATAATGACACAAAAGGCAGACAGCAAAAAGAGCGCGGGCACAGACACACACATATATTAAAGAGAGAGTGAGAGCCACACAAACAAACAAACAAGCAGCCACTCTCTGTAGAGATTTGTATATGTATGTTTCTCGCATGCGATATAAATATTGAGTGAACTTCCCTCGCGTTCTCTCTTGTGTGTCTTTCTCTGTCTCTAACACTCAAATTAAGTATTCGCTCACATTGCTTGAACTCAAATTGTGAATTTGGCGGGCAACTCGTTTGTTGACATTTTCTACTTGGCTGCTCGACTGTTGGCCGCGCTTTGTTTTGATTTCAATGCGAACAGTGCTTCCCTCTCTTCTCTACCATTTTCTCTCTCTCCCTCTCTCTCTCTGTTTCTCTTTCCTCTGGCCTATACACATGTTGTGTTGGTGCCTTTGAGTTATGTATGCCAAACTGGCGGCCCACGCACCTTATTCGCTGGTATGACGATGACTCATCGGGGTTTCTACACACGGATACAGATACACAAACATACACACACAGATTGTCTGTGTTTTGGGACCCCCTGCTTGGAATTCAGGCAACCAACAACCGACAGGTTCCATGCACTGCCAATTGGCGCAAACAAAAATTAGCAGCCATTTGTTGCTCGGGGCCAATGTTGAGTTTCTTTATGAGTATCTTTCAGATACTTTGACGCGTGCTAAATGCGCGCCTATTAGGCGTTCCCAGCCATTAGGCACTGCTTTGCATCGCATCGCGTCAGGTAGCCAAGTGGCGTCTAAATCTCAGCAGCCATTAAGCAGCCACACACAACAGGAGATCAGGAGGCAGAGATAAGCCGGTCTGAGTGCAACCACTGGCGACACTGGCACTTCCAATTGTCTGGCCCTTAACGCACTCAATTAGATAACCGTCGACAGAGAGAGCGGCGACTACGACAACGACAATTCACAGTGTCAAGGCCGAGTCGAGTCGAGGGTTACTTGTCCAGTCGAATGAATAACCAGAGTCAATTTACCCGGCACAGGAATTGAACCCATTACGCTTTGTATTAGGGCTGAGTTCAACTCGTTGAACGGAAATTGACCTATCTACTTGTATACATTTACTTCCCTTTACCAAGGCGGAAAATCGGAACTGCGGCGATAAAAACAACTTTCAACCGAAGAAGGAAACGGTGATATACACATACATACTTATAATTATTCTTGGAAATCAAAAGGGAAGAATTTAAATTTTAAACTACGAGTAATGTAGTTCATTGAGATATGCACTCACCATGAAACCTTAATCTGCATCCGCCGTAATTCTTCTCGCTAATCGTGACATTCAGAAGTAAACCCTCTGGACTAACTTAAATAAATACATTTAACAGAATATTCTTGAATTTAATTATATTCTATTGACGGAGTTATGTTAAATACATCGAAAAAGCGACAGATCGATTTTCAAGTACTTTAAATCGATAATATTTTTGACTATCAATCGAGTTAATAAAATCAATTTTCTTGAAATATCGATAGCTTATTGTTAAACAAAGTTAATTTGCAAAAAAAATACATGAGTTTTAAAAGTTTAATCATCAGTTGCTTAAAAGTCGATATTCGGATTAATTTTCTCTATAAATATGTCTCTATATATAAAGTCAACATACATAGGCATTAAGGCTTAAAATACTTTATCTTAGAGATGTCATCTGATATTGCACTAAAAGCTCTATACAATTTTCGTTCTGTTTAATCCGTTTCCTTGCGTATTAAAAAGATATGGTTTTATCTTACAGAATTATTTGTTTTCTGATTGTCACGATCATTGTCAGTGTGCATGTCATGCAAAGAAGTGTGAGTAATAATATTTATACAAATATTGGCTCAACAGTTTCCTCGAATTTCTATTCAATTTCACGGAACTTAAGTCTTCATCACGTCACTTGGCCCAAACGGCATTTCCGGACGGATATTGTGATTTTTTATTTCGATGAACGTGTTTATAAATTATATTAGCGAAACCCTTTAAATAAACATAAATACTAATGAAATATGCAAATAATTCTAATAATATGCCTTTCATATATTATTTAATCTAGTATTTCCGATGCAATTGGATTCAATGAGTCACCTTAATTGGATGAAAACATTTTGTTAAGTGCAGTGGGAAAGTTGGAATAATTTTAGATCTTGGTATTGCTTTTTGTTGTTATTGATTAGTTAAAAAGCCAATGTGTTTCACGGACAAATGGGCCACAGTTAAGATTGCTTTAAGACTTTCGTAGCCATTAAACAAATTCGAATTGAAATAAAAATTAAATTTTAACGCTGAAGACCTTGAAGAAAACAGCTGATTTTTTCGCTAAAAAGGGGCCTTTGCGACGGTGCTGGGCGTGGCTGCAACACTTTGCGACGCAATAAATGATTAACGAATTTAATGAGTTTGTTGTAGAATCGTTTTGCACTAAGAAGCAATGGCAAAAAAAAAAACTCAAATGTGACGCTCATTAAAATTAAGCATACGAAATAATAATAACAGCAACATTAACAGCAACAACAACAGTTAAACGACTGCAATTTAAAGTTGTTCATTTCAAGCGCTTAATTGTTTTTGTAATAATTAACAACAAAAGCCAGGCATTACCACAAAGCCACAGCAGCAATAACAACAAAAACTGCAACAACAACAGCAATGCAAAGTTCAAGGACCAGCGACAGGCGGCGCTTAACAGAGCATCTCAGTATGTTAAAATTAGCATGCAGTGCGGAACTGTAACATTAACATTAACAGCCTTTCACACAAGTACAACACGAGATCGCTGATAACATAGATCAGTGGTCGGCACCAACACATTCATATGTTTGCATTGCGTTAGTGTGCATTTTTGTTCGCCTAACAGCGGAATAGCAGGATCGTTAACAGAAGCAAATCGTAGAAGTGTGTCGTACGTGAGCGTACGTGAGCGGCAGCGCAGTCGCCACGAAAATTTCCTATGCGCACGAGATAGGGCCGTGCCGATAGCTGACATAGATTAATAGAACAGGAGAGATAAAGACAGCGAATGAAGTCAGCCCTTAGATAAACAAGTATTTCCTGTAGATGCAACACTTACAAGTGAATTTACAAGTACAATTTATAAATATTTTATTTGTTTTTCTCCTTTTAGTTTAATTTAAATTTAAAATTATATTAAGTTTTTAATTTCAATTTTTAGTCAACTTGTTTTAATTTACATTAAATAAATAAATAAACCATATATAAGTTCGGTCTAATACAAAACATTAAAATTATTCTGATGTACTGAGATAATAAATGGATTTAAAATCTATCAACTGAATAAATCTCAGTTTCTTTCACTTTTATTTGAAATTATATTATACTTTTTCATGAATTAGTTCATTTGTTTAGTTCATTAAATTCGACATTTCAACGCATTTGTTTTATTGACAGTTAATCAATTTCAAAACATCTTAAAACAGATAAAAAGAATATTAATGTGACAACTCAAAATTAACACTTAATCTGTGATTCCAGTTCCTGTTTTGTGTTGTTTCTTTTTGTTCATTCTAAACTCGTTACTTTAATCTTTATAATGATATGGGTAAGTAGATATTCCCATCCACTTTCTTTCTCACTGTTTTAGATGTAGTTAATATAGGTTTGTAAAGGTCACCTTTATTTTAAAACAAATAAATATGTATTTCTTTGTCCAGAAGATACAATATTATCACACGCTTATCACCTGACTGAATATCTCTTCTTTTCTATCTAAAGTATTTATTGTGATTACATTTTTAATCAAATGTCTAAAGTCAAGCCAACCTATTCACTATTTACTCGTATGGTTTTTGTCTATTAAACATGAATATGAAAAACATGTATATTATTGTATTACATTTTTGATAATAGATGTAAATGTTTTTCCTAACCGAATTTATAAGTAAAGTATTAATTGTGTCAATTATTCATAGTTTACAATATAGAAATAAATTTATCCCGCTTTTGTCGCTCCAGTTAAACGTGCCTGCAACTGCAGCGATTCGTTAACATTCATGTTAATTACTTAACAGAGACCACGTCTAGAGAAATATAGATAAGAAAACAAGGCTGATGCCACATTTGGTCAAATATGGGCATGTCTCGCACTCGCTGCTTGTGTCGTGGCATTTCCGTTACGCTTTTTTCGAGCGAATTTTTACAGCTTTCCATTTCCTGAACTTGACTGGCCTGGCCTGAAGGGTTAGCTCGCTGTTCGAGCGCTTCGTGACTTTACAATTGCCATCTTATCTTGGCAACCTCAGCAAAACACACTGGCCATTTATTGTTGTTGGGCTAGTTGTGTATTGGCGATAAGAGTATAATACATAGGTTGGCCAATGGTCGCGTCGGTATTAGCATTTAAAATGAATGACGTATTTCTGTTCGCTTGGTTATTGAAAAGTGCATTAAACCTTCATTTTTACAACTGTCTGTTGGCTTAATTTAAACAAACAAACACACACACAATCGCGCACACATAATTGCATACTTGCTTTGTTCAGTTTTCCCCCTTTAACAGTTTCAAGTTGAAACAAATTAAATTACTTAAAAATATATATATTTTTTTTTTTGTGTGTTGGGGCGCGGCATTCCCACGGCGCGCAAACTGCAAATATTTGCCACGCATAAACAGCAAATCAATTTTTTTGGCGACACATTTTACACATTTCCCAACTGGTGCAATGCGGCGTATGCGTAATGTTGAGTACGATGCGCATTGCGCATACGCCCCGTCTAACGATGCTCTTTCTCAAGCTATCTACTTACTAAGACAAAAGATACTCGTCACACATATACAGACACAACAACAGCAGATACACACATTAACTCCACCTTCGGACTTGACGCAGGCGCCGCCCACAAAACCGCAAAATGAAAGGCGACAACAAAGCAACAAATCAGAAAGCGAATGGCAGAAGAGCAGCGCATCAGCGCATTAAAGCGAGATAGAAAGATGCAATTAATGCAGTGCTATTATTTTTTACTCACGTTAAATTGTTGCTGATCCGTACGAAAACCGTATTTTCTTCTCAATGTCGTGTCCTGTGTTAGTTGAAGCTGTATATGACGATTTGAAGGCGCCAGGAATTGTTGTTGGCTTTGTTGCAATTGTTGTTGTTGCTGCTGCTGCTGCTGTTGTTGTTGTTGTTGCAGATTGGCATAGTAGCAACTGCTAACTGGCGATGATGTTGTTGCTGGCGTTAGTTGTTGTTGCTGTTGCGTGTAGTTGGAGTAAGCTTGTTGCATGTATTGTTGTGGTTGCTGCTGCTGCTGCTGTGCTTGTTGTTGCTGTTGTTGTTGCTGCAACATGTGTTGATTATAATTGACATTCATGCTGTTGTTGTTGTTGTTATTGTTGTTGCACTGTTGCTGCTGTTGTTTATTATTGTCCGATATCCACAAAGCAGCGCGATGTTGTTGCTGCTGCTGCAATTGCAATGTATTGTTGTTGTTGTTGCTGCTGTTACTGTTGTTATTGTTATTGGCCCAAACAACATAATTATCGCTCAAATTGTGTTGCTGCTGCTGCTGTTGCTGTTGTTGTTGCAGCATTTGCAGCTGTTGTTGTTGCAGATTGCTGTTGTGTTGCATTTTAATGGATTTTAAGGCAATCATCAACAACACAACAAATTATCAGAGTTTATCACAAGGTTTCTTCTTACAAGTTTTGTCTCGATTTTATTTTGTTTTTTTCTTTCTTTGCGTATATCGTTTTTTATGGGGTTTCTTCAACTTGTGGGTTTTTTTTTTGGGGTTTTACTTATTGCAATATTTCTATACTAAACAATATTTGGTTATTTTTTTGGGTTTCAAATTTGATCTTATATTAAAATAATTGATGACCAAATAAGTATCCTGATGAAAGTTTGAGTTGTGAATTTTCTTAAAAGATTTCTTTTACAAAATTTCAAATAATTACTTGCATATAAAAGTTTGTTACGATGACTCAACTTTTCACTGGATTTGCTTATTAATAATACACTACACTTATGTATGTATGCATACATGTGAGTATGAGTATCTGAACTTTTTAGTTGCTCGCGCAATATGTAAATTATATTTTATTTTTTATTTGTTGTTGTTTTCTTATTTTGATATTCATGTTGTTTTTTTGTTTGTATTGGCAACGCGAGAGATTTGCATGTGCGAGCGAAAGAGCGAGAGTGCACCGCCCTGGTAGCGCAGCCACGACAGACACCACCCCCCGTGTCAGTGACTGGTTAGGCGCACACGTGTCGGGCAAGTGGCAACAGTAACGGTAACATAAACGAGTAGCGGTAAACGGCGCGTAAACAAACACCAAACAAACAGGCGACGGTTGAAACAACTGAAAATGCAACTGCATTAAATGAACATACACTAAACTGTGCAGAAGGTGGAGATGGGGGACGAAAAAGCTAGAAGCTTTTCTGTTCTGTTCGATTGTGTTTTCATTCGCTTCTTTCTTACGACTCCTCCACTGCGCGCACGGATTAAATTACGTGATTCTTTGCAATAAACACACACACATAAGCACTCACATATACAAATGCACAACAGGCGGGCGGTCGGTCGGTCGGTCGGGCGGTTGATCGGGCAGGCAGAACGCAGACGCAAATGCAAACACAGACGCAGATTGTTTATTATTTTTAATAAGTTTCCACTTTTGTTTGATTTTATTTTTATTGTCGCACGTCTCGCACTCGATTTATTTTATTTTCACTTTTTTTTTGTTTCTGACTTAGATTTGTTTTTTGTTGGCGTCTCCTGCGACTTCCACACGGCAGCAAGGCACAAATTGTATTAAAGCACAAAATGAAAATCGAATTTTGATAAACCTGCGCTCAAAAGGCAAAGCAGCACACACACACACGCACGGACACAGACAGCGACGGCGACAGCGACAGCAGCGAGCGTTCGTTTCGGTTTCGACTCGCGATCGTTTTTTCAATTCGCTTCGTTTCGTTTTATTTCGGCTGCCTTTTGGGCTCTGGGCTCTGTCTGGCCTGCTCTGGCCGGGTTCTGGGCTCAAACTGCGCTGGAAGGCTAAAAACGCGAGCGAAAAATTGTCAAAAATGCACAAGCCAAAAAAAAAAAAACCCAAGTCGCGTTTTATTTCTCTTTACGTTGTTGTTGCTGTTTGTTGTGACTAATCGCGTTTGGTGGTCGATCGCGTCAATGTCCAGAAAAACGTTGCAAACACCTTTTGTGGCGCCAATTTACCAATTGGCAGCGTGTTTTCGTATTGGTTTATTTGGGGCGGGGAGAAGGCCCTATTCGAAAACGTTCCGTTCGCGTTGCTGGCTCATAGATCACTCATAGCCCGTTGTCGTCTTCTTGGCTGCTTTGCCTTTGCCTATGCCAGCCGCTCGACGCTCGATGACGCTTACGCTGACGTCGACGCCGGCGTTGCCTATGACTAACGCAGCCAGGCACGCGGCTGTAGCTCCAACTACAAAAACAATATGTAGAACAGCAGCAGCAGCGGCGCACCAACAACAACACCAACAAGTGCGAGAGCCCTGCCAAGAGCTGAATTTTGTTATTTTTTTTTTGTTTTTGTTGATTCCGAATCTATGCAACAACAACAACACGATATAAAAATATGCGCGACGTGCCCACTTTTTGAGCAACAACAAGAGCAACTTTGTTCTTGTTGTATACATACATATGAATGGATGTATGTGTGTAAATGCATTTTAATCAGTTTTTGCGACACCTTGCGTCGCCTCAAATGCAAATGATCCTTGCACACTAACAAACACACACAGTCACTGTCACGCTCTCTGCTCGCTCTCACCCTCTCATTCTCACGCCGCTAGCTCTCACAAAAACACTAACACAATCATATGCACACAGAAATTTGCCATGCCGCCTGCTCTCGACGCTTTTTACCTGGACAAATGTTAATTGAAGAATTTATTGTTGTCTCACTGTTGTTGTGTTTATGGCTGGCGCTGGCCTGGCGACGACGTCGCCGACGGCGGCTCTTTTTTCTTTTCTTCAAATTGTATTTGTATTTGTCGCGTTTAATTATGACAGCAACAGCAGCAGCGACGGCGAGGCGATCATTGACTTTAGCGTCGAGTAACTGCTCTGCTCTGCTCTGCTGCCGCCTCCGCTGCTCAGTTTTTGTTTTTAATTTTCGGCTGGCCTTTAAATTTGCCTGCTGCTGATGCTGGGCTTTTGCATACGCTACAACTACAGCTACAAATGAATATGTTTACGGAGTATCGCCAATACAAATGTACATACATACATATGTATGTATGCATAGCCTCAAAATTCCAGTTATGTTTATAATGTAAATAGATATGTACATAAATATCTTTACAATAGGAAGTGTGAGAACTGTCAGCGGAGAGGAAAGATGCGCATCAGGAGAGCGACACTAACGTCCCTGTCAATGAAAAATTAGGAGCAAATCTGTTACATACAGTCAGTCAAGTAATTGTTCTGCCAAAATAAAATAATTACATTACCGAATTACCAGTGTATTATTTTTAACTTAATGTATACTAGTAAGAATTATTACAGTTTCGACTCTACATTTATCGAAATGTATTTTCAGTGCATATCACAGTCGCTCCCCCAAAAGCACATCGCGAACTTTGCAGCCCGTTGTTGACATGTTAATGACATTTTTATAATGCGTGCGATCAACAACAGCAACAACAAAGGCGGATGCAGCATTTCGCTTAATTTAATGGAGCAGAGTGACGGGAGAGACGAGGATGTTGCCAACAACAAATCGCTTTTGCAATTCTCGCTCGCTCTTTTTTTTGGCAAAGGGAGCGGCTGCGGTTCACAAAACTCGTGTATGTACACAAATGTACATAATGCATTATTTCCATTGACGTTGCGAGATTTAAACGCATTTTGATATACGACTTGTGTTTGTTGTTGTGCTCACTTACATAATTACATACATGCATACTGATTAATATATGTAAATTTTAAATTAATAATATATACAGATGTATGTATGTATGTAAGTTCGCTCGCTGCAAAAGGTAACGAGTTCAGTGAACTCTACGTAAGCGCGTGCGATATAAAACGCGTGTAACAAATTTTGTTGGCCCGGCCAAAATGTTCGAAACAATGACGCGATTAGCAACAAAGCAAGGAAAGCAAAAACTCTTTCCTTTTATTGCATGTATGCATGCATACATACATATGTACATATGAACATACATACATACATACGAATAAGTTGCGAATGTGTAGAACCAAAACAAAAGCACAAACACGCAATTGGCGGCAAAAGAACAGAAGTTGCCGTCGCTTCGCCGCAGGCATTTTTAAACGCGCGACTACTTTCGGCAAGAAGAAGAAGAGGAGGTCGTGTCGGTGTCGTTTGCCTTGGCCCCATTTCGCCGCTGCGCGCGACACTCGAGTCTCAACTGAGGTTCTTGTCGTGGTCAAACCGAAGTGCTTGAGGAAATGATTGGCATTCCAATGCAACGTAGGCGTTTGGAGATTTTCTTTATTTTCTGTTCTCATATTCCGACATTTTTCAAAGTGCAGTTGTTACTAGTATCATTTTCCTTAGTGCTCATTGTTTTTGTTTTTATTAGCACGTTTTGCGTTTATGATCGTAGCGTGATTTCTGCGTTCTGCTTGCTTTGTTGTTGCCATTTAACTGCGTCGCAGCTTTTTATTGTAGTTTTCTTGCTGGGTTTCGGCAACAGGTGTGGCCCCCACATATTTGACGTAGCCCTGTACATTGAACTCTGTAGTCCCCTGGATTGCGAGTAGACCTGAGACCCGTCATGGGAATGACGTGTTCGAAATCCTTATCACATGAAACCTATAACAGAAGCAGAAATCATGGCGTGACGTCTTTTGGTCAACTAGGCAGTCGACAAACTGGCTTCTCTGATAGTTCAGCTCCATGACTCATTGGAGAGCACCCGCAATGCTAGTCGTTTCGATTTCTAGCCCACATTAAGCGACGTCGACGCCGATATCGATGTCAATTTCGTATGCTCACTGCGCAGCTCACTTCACAATTGATATCGCTCGCTCTCTTTACTTACTCTCACTCTCTGTCTCCCTGGCTCTCTCTCACTACCGGACCTAGGTCTACAAATGTGTATGTAACACAAACGTGCATGAGTATTTGTATGAATATTTCATATCGCTGACTTCTGGTAGAACAATTAAAATCTCTCCACTCTTCGCAGATTTGTATTATTCGCGATCTTTTGGGCAACCTCATAAAAAGACCAATCAACCAGGCAAACAAAAGCAAAACACTTAATGCCTCTTGCCCAAAAATAAAAGAAAAAAGCCCAAAAAGAAAAGAGAGAAATAAAAACTATAAAAATCATCAGAGCTCTGACTCTGGTATTTTTATGCCCTCTGCGCGAAAGTGTCCGACTCCGACGCATATTTCAATTCCAACTTATCAAGCGAAAAAGGCTCGTAAAGCTAAATCTGAAATCAGCAAAGCGGCAATTCTCGGTCCCTGAGTAATTAATCGGCACTGCCAGGCAGTCGCGTACATGGAGAGACACTTGAGAGACTCCGAGACAGACACACACAGACACACGGACCCCTAAATCTGAGCAGTCTCCAAAAAGAAAGACACAAGGCGAGGGCTGGCAAACTGCTTGGAGCTGCAAAAATCTTAACATAAAAAATATCATGATGGCACTTCAAATCAAATGCAAATTTTTACTAAACTATACTGTAAATATTTTTATAATAAATATCAAACATGTTCCGGGTTTCACTTTATTTAGAAAACTGCACAATTGCATATAGCATACATTTGGGCGTCAAATTGAACAAAGGCTCAAAGTTCAAATAATGATAGCTGAATACTTACATAAGCAGTAGAGCTAAAGGAGATGGAGTAAGAGAAAGGGAGACAGACAGACTGACAATACGCGAGTATTACAGATAAAAGACTTCCAAATTAAAAAATTAAACTGCACACACCTTAAAAATGGAGAGCTTGACGGCATTAACAGGGCTACAATAACAATATGAAACCCAAATTAAATTATCACTGTCAATTCGAACTTTAAATACTCTTTCCTAAATATGTATATTCAAAAATATATAATAGTTATAGTTATTTTTACAGTTATGTTTAAAAATGAGGATTTAATACCGGAAAAGAAAACCGAAATTAATCGTTTCATGTTTATAGACGGAACCGAAATAAATTATATTATATTTATAATTGATTTAAATACATTTATACAGATATAAACAAGATATGTGTTGCTTAAATTAATGTATATTTTTTCAAAAAGATTAAGAAAGATTTAATAATTTTTTTGGCAAACTGCTCTATATAGATATTATGCCTAAGGAAAGGGTAAAAAGAGCATATGTACAATAAATAAAAACTTCGTCGACGTTGCTGTCGCCATAAAATCAACAACAAAACTGGCGCTGCAGGCAAAACAGTCGCTGGAAGGAGATAGAGGTAGAGGCAACAGTAGGATAAAGTGTTGTTGTCGCAGAGAGAGGGGGAATAGGAGCCAAGATCAGCGCAGCCTGGAGCACAGCTGTGCGGTTTTGTGTTGTGTTGTTGCTGCTACACAAATGTAGCGTAAAATTTGACTACCGAGGCGCACGACGCAAGCGTTTACGTCGACAGCGGCAGCGAAGGCGACAAACGACGCTGGCAGCGCAGCTAGCTGCGATGCTGACAGCGACGTTGGCGACAGTTCCTAGAATTTCACAATCCATTTTCAACGCGTTTTTAACTGTTGTTTGCTGATGTTGTTATTGTTATTTGTTGTTGTTGCCTTTCTTGTTGTTGTTACTTTTATTGCTGTGGCTGCTTTAGTTTCTTTTGCTTATTTTTGTGAAATTGAATTTATTATTTCGCAATTTGGCAGACATACACACACACGCACAGCTACATACATTTGTATGAGTGTGTGTGTCGCCTTTTAAGTCTCGCGACAATGGCAGCCTGTAATTGACCCACTTCCAAAGTAGCCGTGTCGAGGATGCTGGCGACTTAAGACACTGAGAGGGGAGTGGTGCAAAGTGTGGTGGCACGAGGCATGAACTTTATGCAGCGTCTGGCAATGCCAACTGCAAAACTTGCTGCAACTCGAGTCAAGTCAAGTCAACTCCAGTCAACACGTGTGCGAGCAACCAATCCCCATAACCAGACGAAACCTGTTTGCAGGCGCTCTAATTGTGCTGTATTCACCTATCCCCCCCCCCCTCCTGAAATCACCCACTCCACCCCCGTTGCTCGCTTGTTTTGTCTGCACGTTTTCGTTTTCATTCATCGGCAAACTGTTGCATGCAGCCAGCAGTTGTAAATACCAATTTTTTTTCTGTTTTCGACCGCTCGTGCCACTCGTGGCACACTTGGACATAGTACCAATGTACCACAAAGAACGTCTCGATGTCCATGAGTCATCGCAGCTTTGTTGTGGTCTCTGGTCTCTGATCTTTGAGTGTCTGGTCTCAGATCTCAAGTCTTGTTATTTTCTTTTTTATCATACGCAGCACGCACTCGTCGTTTGCCATTTCTCAGCGCTTATCGGTTGCGGTTTTGCTTGTTTTTTTTTTATTTAAGCTCAACTCATTTGCTTAGAAAACAAAGCGAGCACCAAGAGCGAGGGAGATGTAGCGAGCGAGAGGGGAGTGGAAGAGGGAGATGGAGTGGGAGACGTGCACTGCCCAATGTGCGGTATTACGATTGAAACTTTTATTTATGCATACATATTTTTTGCTTATTTGCTTTGGGGGTTTGTCCATTTGTTTTCTGGCCTCTACCTGCCCCTCTGGGTTTTACACACTTAAACAGATACATATATGTACATACTATATGTATGTAAATATGTATATATAAAGTCTTATGCATATACATATTTATGGTTACTACGAGGGAAACGGAAACTACACACATTGCCAGATATCATAATAAGTATGCTCTGCGCATGCGTAGAACCCATTGGGGAAAACCCTCGATGAGTCACATTTCAATATAAATGCATGCATATATGGAGTATAACATATAATCTAAATTTATAGATAATCAAAGGAATGGGTTAAGCAACAGATGACAAATAAAAATATTCGCCGATTTCATTTTGCAAAATAAAGAAACTTTTTCTTGTTTATTTTTTCTTAAATATATATTTTTTCTTATTTTGTTATGATCGCTTTTGACTAAAAAGTAAATGTTAAATTCCATTAACCATTTTTATGAACAACAATAACTTAACTTTTTTATTTTTCAACCATCAGCCGATTGTCGATCTGTCTGGACTAGAACACAAATAGGGCACGAGATAAGGTTCCGCAGAATTTTCACTGTATTTACATTAAAGATATACTACAATACATTAAAGACATTGACGCGATATCTTGTTAGGTAAATATTTTGCAACTGTGCAGTGCATGGGAATACTAGAGGTAGATTTATTAAGTCTTCCTGGGCTGTAAATGTGATGTTTGTTCCACTTATACATTTTTTTTTAGTTCTATAAGACAAAAGTTGCGAAATTTCAACAGGATGCTTGATAACTAGTTTAATATTAAAAAAATGCAAGAAATGTTGGATCATTTCAGATTTTTTTAACATCCCCAGATTTAAATTTTAAATGCCGTTATTTTTATTTTTTCAGCTGAAATTTTAATTTATATATAACTTGAACTTTCATAACTCGAACTTATATAACTCGAATTTCTCTCTAACTCGAGCTAAATGAGTGGCAGTAAAATTATTCAACTAAAAAAAATGAGCTTTATTAGTCGAATATCTTCATAACTCGAACCTTTTCTTTGGATAATGGTGATTCGAGTTAGGGAAGTTCGACTGTAATTCATATTTATTGAGTATCATATTATATTACCTAATTATACACATTACTTACAAAATAAGTAAAAGGGCCCCACTCCGGCTCTGTAAATCGCCACACGCAAAGTTTTTAAAAAATATCGCTTTTTTTTGGTAATTAACGTTAACTATTATTATAAGCCATCATCCTGCTTAATCGCAACAAGATTTGCCAAAGAGAACGGTAGTAATGGCTGATTTAAGTTTCAAGCAATGTACCTGCCTAAAAGTATGCAATACAATTTTTATTTTTTATTCAAATAGGTAACGGGTATCCTATAGTCGGGAACTCGACTATAGCCTTTCCCGCTCTTTTTATTTTAATTTTAAAAAATACTTTTGGTCTGCACAGACTAAAAATAAATAAATATATGTATATATTATAAATAAAAAATCAAAAATAGTTTTTACCTTTAAATTACAACTATAGTACATATTGTAGGCAAGTTCGTTGGGCGATAAAATATGATGGTTGTTTTGTAAAATCAACCAAGGTCAGCAACAGCAGCCGAAGGTAAAATAAACAAACAGAAATAGTGCTTGGTGACGATAGAATTGAACTTAAAATAACAATAATAATGACAACAAGAACAACAAAAACTGTGGAGTGTTTAGAAACCGCTCCTACAAAAACAAAACGTAAAGCATGAACATTAAACCAATGCAAACTGCAGCTAATTTGAAATTTTAAACAATTTTTACAACAACTGCAACAGCAACAATAGCAACAACAAAAGATGCCGAAAACAAATCCGAATCCAAATCCAAATGCGAAGCCAAAGGCAGCGGCAATGTTGCGCTTTGATTGAATTGAATGCGAGACGTTGATTGTAAAGTTAAAGTTGAAATCGGTAAATGACATAGGAATGTGTTAAAGAGACAGCTCGACCTAGAGATACCCTTTAGAAAAGAACGAACTATCAATTAACGACTGAGTGACAGAAAATATTAATAAAATGAAAAGGAAATTACAAAAATACTCTATGAATAAAAAAAATATATAAAATAAATTAATAAAAATAATTTTCTGAAATTTTTATACACATTCAATTAATAAATTATTTATTAGTGCTATTGGTAAATACCAACTCAGTTTTGTTCTCCCCAATTTACAGGGTATTTTCACAATAGTTGCTGCGACATCAGCAACAAAAAAAAAGCATTTAATGCATTTTGCACACGCTTAACGCGAGAAAATAATGTGAATTTTGTGCATTTTGTAAAATTGCCATTGAATTGTTGGTAGTATTACCGCACACCTGCGTGCCCAATTGGCCCGTATCGGTGACAAAAAATAAAAAATACTTGAACACTTATTTCAAGTTTAATGCATGCACTCGTACGTATGCGCAATATGGGTGGCATTTAATTTGGCCAAGATGACTGCTGCTGGAGGGCAGTCTTTATAATTATTAACATAATGATCTCAATATTTGCACTGCTTTATCACGACCAACTATTTAATTATACGATTCAGCGACAACGACAACACCAGACACAGCACAATTAGACACGCGATCTCTGGTAAGGCAGGGCGTATGAGTAATGCGAGTGCAGCATTGTTAATGCTGTGATTATTGCAATTTTTGTTGTTTTTTTTTAATTTTTTTTTGCTTGTCAAACACCCCCTTCCTAGTACGAGTGTTCTTAGCAATGACTTCAGCAACTAAAAATACACTCCAAAGACATTTCAGATTTGCTAAACGAAAACTATTTCGGACCTGCTCAACTCTGTATACTCGAGTATATGTACTCGTAATGAGTAATTGACTCACGGCAAGGGCAACACCACCAACCAACATTCAAGTGCAACACAAAATGAATGCGAAACGAGCGCGTGAGAAAAGCAGCCAATCAAATTAGCACAGTTCAGTTTGTGGCTTGGTCGCTTGGTCTTACCTATAAATAAGTAAGTGGAGCGCCCCAGAATGGCGTGACGATGTGAAACGATCTGTAATAATTGAAGAATCAATGCCTTCAAATACTCTATGCACTCCACAGACCAGACCCCCTTCCTTGCCACCCTTATAAATATTTAAAAATATTCATTAAAATTCTAAAATCATAATATGGGGGCCCTTGAGAGTTTCAAATCATGCCAGCATATTTGGAGTTGCTTTTAAATCTGTAGATTTTTTTTGACATTTCCATGTAATGTGAAATTTGAAAGATAAGAAGGGTTTGAAGAAACCATATTCGATCCTAAAATAATTTATATGGGTGAAATTTAATATAGAGATTATAATTTTTGTTTGAAAAGCTAAAAAAGAAAATATGGTCGAGTGCCTGACTATAGAATACCCGTTACTGACTTACATAATAAAAAAAAATTGCATACTTTTAGGCACTTACTTTGCTTGAAACTTAAATCAGACATTACTAGCGTTCTGCTTGGCCGATCTTAAGACGATAGCTTATAATAATAGATAACGTTAATTCCCCAAAAAAAGGAACTATTCTAGTTGCGTGTAGTTGCTTTTCGCAATTTGCGGAGCCGGAATGTGCAAAAAAATATGAAACAAACTTATCTGCTCTAGCTCTTATAGTCTCTGAGATCTAGGCGCTCACACGAAAGGACGGACGGACGGGCAGACGGACAAGGCTATCTTGATCAAGAATATATACACTTTATAGGGTCGGAGATGCTTTCTTCTGCCGTGTTACGTACATTTTAAAGAATACAATATACTCTTTAACTTATTTTCTAAGTAACGGGTATAATAATACAACACCAGGAACAACCGGAAGCGTGTTAGAGCTGCAGTATATCCAAAGATAACTATTAATTGTGCTTCTTATCAAAATAAAGAAACAACTGTATATTTGCTGCAAAATGCTGCGATCTCTGTGTGGGGGGCACTTCTTTGGCTCCATCTGTGCAGTCCTTGGTTAGTCCAGTTAAAACAGCTGTTTAAACAGGCCTTTAAGTACAATATTCGAAGCGGTTATTGCCATTGGTTTTTTAATTGTTGCAATTAGCAAACAATGCTAACGAAACAGTTGTGAAACCAATTTTCAGAATTGCCTGACCATTTGTGTTGTGTTGTGGGTGGCTGAACAAAAGAATTCACTCAGATGCCAATTTGTTATATACATACATACATAGTTAAATGTATATAAGCATACTTGGTAGATCGACTGTTGTCATTCAGATGGACAGATGTCCATTAAACACACGTGTCACCAGAATTTATTTCATTTTCTTTGTCGCTGTAAAATAAAATTTGTAATTTCCAATTAGTAAGCGACTCCAATAATTATGTGTTAAATGTTTCAAAATTTATTTTTACTGATGATTAGTACTAAATAATTTTTACTTTATTTCTTTATGTTTTCTATTTTTTATTTTTTTTTCTCTTCTTTTGTTTTAATCATTACCACTTTCAATGAATTCTTTGCAGTCTTAAAAATTTGTCTAAACAATGAATTTTCATGTTTTTTTGTTGTTTTTTTTTTAGTATTAATAAATTTCATTCAATAATTTTATGGTTGCTCTGAAAATTGTATTTTCTTGAAATGTTATTAAAAGTGAATGCCACAAATACTCGAATCTCTAGGACTATGTAGCATTGCTCTTACTCTGTTGCTAGATAAATTGCAATATGCACCAATTTATAAACAACTGATGCGGCGACAACAATCAGATTTTCAAAATTCAACATTTCTCCGTATTTTCGGTTGGTTTCTTTTTTTTTACTTTTATCGGTTATCTTTCTATTTTTTTGGGTATTAAAAAATATATATGGAAAAATTGTACACTGATATTGAGGTATTGGAAAAAATCGGCGTATATGTTATGTATCTATGTGTGTATGTATGTTTGCCATGTTGTATATATACAGGCTGTTATATAATAAGGTAAGGTAAGGTTTAGGTATTTCTTATGTAACTTTGAGATGCAAAAAATGGTTTGCGCTTGGTGCTGTTAGTGGGAAAATTCACATTTAAAAAATTGTTTTCATTACCATTTCAGTATTGTTTTTTTTTAATTTGGATTTTGTTCCTATATAGCAACATAGGCAATAACAGGTGCAATTTTTACTACGTACAAATTGTAATATGAAAAAGCTTACAAATTATTTCGTTTGATAATTGCTTGCGGGTGTTTTACATGTTTTTTGTTTTATGTGTTTTTTGTTTATTGTGTTTAGGTACTATATAAAAATACAATATATATATTTATATTTTTTTTATGTATATATATATTAAAATTCACATTTTTTCTTTAGTTTTTTACTATACTCATACGGCAAAAACGCGTTTAGCGTTCCTAGAAAGTCAAATCTGGAATACTAATTCGTTTAAACTCTGAAAATGGCTGAGCAAGTATATCTTAGGGACTTATTTACTTCAACAAACACACAACGTCATGCATCCACCACACACAGATTGAATTGAAATTGTTAAATTAACACACACACACAACCGTACACATAGATACATAAAGAGAGACAATGCAATTCGATATTACCATGTTATCTGAAGTGATATCTCAATCTGGAAGCTGCAACATTTTGAAGATCACCTTGAATCCGTTAATCTTGTTGGCTTACTGAATTAATTAATTTGAAATTATTAACTAGCTAGTTGGTTGGTTTTCTGCTCTTAAATAAGATTTGTTTAGTTATTAAGAAGGCTTACACATTTATGTATTAAGCTTTAGAGTTTTCTTAGACAATGTCAATGCTTAAATAATATCGTTACCAGCATAAGTATGAATTTTTATTGCGCCTATGGGCAAAAAATCGAAATGGAGATTTGAACATCAAGATTGCATTCAATGCAAAACTACTGCACACCCACACACACACGCACACTCACACACACTCGAGCTAAGGAGAGAAACACACGCATACCGATATACACATACATGCATACAACTTTAGGCTTACAATTTTCAAAATAAGAGCTAATAAATATACAATTGTAGAAATTGCAAGCACTTTGCCGTGTTCTATGTAAATCCTTTTAAAGCTTTTTGGCACCCAATTTTAATGGGCCAGTGGCGCGCTGCGCTCGACGGGCCTCCAATTCCCGCTGACGTTGTATCTTCTTCTCCTCGCGCTTGCGACGCGCCTCGTCTAGTTTGCTATTGCCTGCGGAGAAGAGACAAAGACAATTTTAATGACAATAACGATCGCTAACTTTGATTTGACTTACCTAATCCCGGTTCATCAAATGGCTCAAACTCGCCATCGGCCCATGAATCGCTGTTCCAATTGGCATTGTGCATCGAGTTATTCAAATGCGATGAAGGCGGACTAATGTTATTGCAATTGGTCAGTGCACCCGGCGTTGTTGGTGATGTGGTGGCACTGCTCGAGAGATTGGCCAGCTCCTTTGGTCGCAGCGTCGACTGTTGTTGTCTCGATGGCGATGTGGTGATGTGTGAGTTAAGCTTGGCCAGCGGTTCGATAAGATCATTCAGCTCATGCTGCTGCAGCTGCTGCTGGTGCTGATGCGGCAGCAAAGGTCGCTGTTGCTGCTGACTCGATGATGTCGTTGAGGATATCGATTGTCTGGCCATCTGTTGCTGTTGTTGCTCCTGCTCCGCTTGCTCCTCTTCCTCGCACTGCTCAAGCATAAATAAAGTAAGTTTACTTCTTTAAAAGCCTGAAATTCTATCTAAATTACCGGATCCTCTTCTAGGCTGCCCCACTCCTCGTTGTCCCAGCCATCGCGTACTTCGTTTAAGGCATTGGCTGTGACCAGTTGGCCATTGTTGGAACTTGCTGCCAGTGGACTGCTCGGATCCTGCGAGGTCTGTGCAATTGAAAGGATTTAAACATTAAAAATGTTTGGGGAATTGTTTTACCAATCAACTTACATCCATTTCACCCCAGTTTTCATTATCCCAATCGTTATTGCCATAGTCAGATGCTGAGGCGGATGTATCATTACTTTCGTGCTCCAAAGATGTCATAGAGGTGACGCTACTTGTAGTGGTCGATAAACTGCTGCTCGATGGTTGCTCTGTGTAAAACAACATACAATAATTAACCAATATATTCATAATAATCTCAAGTGATTTCTTACCCAGTGACGCTGGCTTTGAGAGATTGCGGCCTGTTAATGGTGGTCTTGGTCTGGATGAATCGCTTTGACTGCGATAAAACTTGGCAGTTACTGCGGTTACTGCCCAACCCGCCCAAGTGGCCGCTGCATTTCCAATTGAAGGCGTTGCGGTGTGAACATCCGCTTCTGTAAGTGGTAATTTAAAATTTAATATTGTTTTTAAATACTGCATATGTTATTGTCCACTTACCCATTGTCTCGCGCAGACTTGGATCTTCGGAGACCTTTTCGAGCTTGCCAAGAAAACCGCGTATTGTTTTAAAGGCTGGCTCGCGCACTGTTTTCTCTGGGTCAACAGTTAGCGAGCACAACGATGGTAAGACACGATTGGCCACCTCACTGAGCAAAAAATATTGCTGTGTGGCTGCCAGGGCCAGGACGCCAGCCACTCTTGCCGGCGGGAATGGATCACGCATGGCACGTATGAACGCCGAGACAAGTACGCGTTGGCGCACCTGCGGATGCAGATGTGGTGCAATCTTGCCCAGGCAAACTGTAGTATTGGTGCGAATACCACCTTGATCATCGCGCGCCTGCAATCGCGCAAAATGTCGCAACACTTCCACATTCAGATTATTGTAGTTGAGCTTGGGAGCCAAATGAATGATCGACTTGACCGTCTGCTCACGAATGGTGGCATTTGTGTCCAGGAAGCCATGCGCCACCTGTGGAAATATTTGTTCATTGACCACTGGTGGCTGCAAATGCGCAATGAACAAATCCAATTGCTGGAGTAGACGTGATCGGGTCACACGATCTGTAGAGGCAAAGAGCTTCACAACACACGGCACAATGCGTTTCTGGTACTCCACCTCGTCCAGCAGTTTGCCCAGCTATAAAATTAAGTTAGGTATATTAACAATAACAAAGAAATGATTTAGTTACTTCACCTTGAACATGGGTGCCAACACCGCGGATCCCGCGTCGCCGTACTCATATGCGGTTATCAGCTGTGGAAGTATTTTGTGCTTGCAAACATTATCCGGAAAGTTCTCCAAATGAGTGGTCAGGCCGCTAAAGAAGCGATTCTTCTCCGCCTTGTCTTTGATTTGGATTTCTTCTAGGAAAAGCAGTGTGTCCACCAAATCGTTCTTAAAGAAACCGCCAGGCTTGCGACAACGTGTGATAATATCCGCCGGATTTGGTCGATTAGAAGGCGATGCGCCAACTAGTTCACAATAAAGAGACTGCAGCGACTTGGGTATGTGTTCAATATCCTTGAGATTAGAGCGTTGCCTTAACACGCCATTGAAGGCCTCCCAAACGAGACAGCCCAATCCCCACATGTCCACGGAGCTAGCAAAAGAATTATATTTAATTATCAATAATTGGCACACGCATGACAAGGTTATATACCATTTGGTGGCTGCTTTAAGCTTGCTCTGATCATTTTTCTCCGGCGAATCGTACACTTCCAGAGTGACGGGAATTTTCACTGGCGGCATGGGATTGCCATCAGCGGCGGCGACATATTCCAAGCTGCCTAGCTTCCACTCGCCGGATGCATTCACAAATACTGACCATGCAGAGACATTATTGTGTCGCAAATTTCCATCGTTGTTCAGAAAAGAAAGTGCACGCTGTAAGCATATTGAAGTATTTGTCAAAATTAAATGATTCATAAAAATAAATGATTTATCTCACATACCGTTATCTGGAAGATGCCCCAGGCCAAATACAATCCCTTTTGTACATTGTCTGTGGCCAGCTTGGAAAAATATGTGCCAAGGGGATCCACAGCCTCGGTGGCCACATACAGCATTTTATCCGTTTCCAGGGAGTCCAGATATTGCAGTATGCTCGGGTGACGCAACGTCTTCAGGCGCTTTAGTGCCGCCTTGGCAAGCTCGCATTTCGTGTCGGAGCCGCTACGAACGTCGTAGACAAACACAGAGACTTCCTCTAGGGTGCCCTTGCGCTTGGCCTTGTGAAGTGTCCATATGGAATAGTTGTCAAAGCCGGCAACGGGTTCGCCAATGTCATATGGAAAATCTTTGGAGGAGTCGCGCGAGAAGAACGACCACATCATGTGTTTTGCTCGACGGCTCAATATTTTGTTACGTCCGACAAACACCCAAAATGCGATAAACTACACAGCAACACACACACACAGCTGTTGCTGGCTCTGCTGTTGTTGACTATTGTTTCAGACAGCAGAAGAGAGGCGCTGGCGAGAGAAAGAGAGGGAGAGAGAAAATGAGACATTAACGTTTATGCGTGTACACCACCACCACTATCATCCTGCTACATACTTTTCAGCCGTTTTGTATTTATCGTTTTCCTTTTATTTGCCAGCTGTTAACGTGTCTGATGTTGCACTCAAGATTTATCTACACATGAATTTATCAACAAATCGCTTTCCTACCACTTTTGGCCTTCTTCTTCTATTTTTTTGCACGTAGCTCAATTGTGGTCGTTCGAAATCTATAGTTTTGTTTCTGCACACGAGCAACAATTTTCCAACATACTTTAGGGATTTAAATCGAGTGTATTGAGGCTTAAGACGAAATTAAAGACTAACGCGTTTTATAGTACACAATGTTACATTATAACTAATACGTTGTACCCGATAAATATTAATTTCTTTATTATTTTCTAATCTTTTCCCCGAGTACGTCAGCTTTTCTTCTTCTTCCTTTTTTTGGTTGCTTTAGTGTGGCTCAGCTGTTCAACCCTGTGGCAGCCTTGGCCCGACTTTGGCAAAACAAGGTGGCAATTTCCATTTTTACTCATTTATGTTTTTAAATTTTATTTAGAATTAATATACCCAACTTCACGACGAGAAGGATGGTGAGCACCAAACATTTCTTAAAATAACTTTATTATCTTAGATAATTTATTATTTTTGTTGGTTCATTAAAATTGTACTTTATTGAAAAATAATTGAATTAACAAATAAAAAAAATGCATATTTAAATTTCGCTCCGCGAGAATTAGTGAAAAAAATGGGAGCACTCGTGCAAGGAGTGAACAATCGAATAGATAAGAAGCTGACATTGAAAATGTTATCGACTAGTAATCGATCTACCATAAAACAATTAAATTACAATTATTTTCATATAATTCATCCCATTCTCAATCAAAGGATTTGGTTACCTGAATTTTGGTTTTAACTGTAATTTAAAAGTATATCTTAAATTGTGTTCACAACATGCATTTGACAGTTGAGCAATGTGGCAACACCGCTCTGTGTTATAACATTCGTCTTGCTGCCAACTTCACGCAGGTAAATTTTCGCTGTTCAATCTTAGAATTTTGTGCTAATTTATTGAGCAGGATCTTCAACAGCTCGCAGGATGATGATGCAACGTACTTCGCTCTTGTTGCCTCTGGCTATAGAAGCCACCATTGTGGCCCAACAGCAACGTGGCATGGCTACATTGAAGACTATCTCCATGCGCCTCAAATCCGTGAAGAATATTCAGAAAATTACGCAATCAATGAAGATGGTGTCCGCTGCAAAATACTCCCGTGCCGAGCGTGAATTGAAGGCAGCGCGTCCCTATGGCATTGGTGCTCAGCAATTCTTTGAGAAAACTGAAATCCAGGCCGACGGTGCCGCTGAGCCCAAGAAGCTCCTCATCGCCGTGACATCGGACCGTGGTCTATGCGGTGCCGTCCACACCGGCGTTGCACGTCAGATCCGTGGTGAGCTGCAGAAGGATGATAGTAACACCAAGATATTCTGTGTAGGTGACAAGTCGCGCGCCATCCTCGCCCGTCTTTACGGAAAGAATATTCTTATGGTGGCGAATGAATTGGGTCGTGTGCCACCAACCTTCCTGGATGCGTCCAAGATTGCGCATGAAGTCTTGTCGACCGGTTACGATTACACCGAGGGCAAGATCTATTACAACAGGTTCAAGTCTGTAGTGTCGTACCAGGTCTCTTCATTGCCCATCTTCAGTGGCCCCACTGTGGAGAAATCGGAGAAACTGTCCGTTTACGACTCAATTGACAGCGATGTCATCAAGAGCTATCTGGAATTCTCTCTGGCTTCGCTTATCTTCTACACCATGAAGGAGGGCGCTTGCTCTGAGCAATCGTCCCGCATGACTGCCATGGACAACGCCTCGAAGAACGCCGGTGAGATGATTGAGAAGCTGACACTCACATTCAACCGCACCCGACAGGCTGTCATTACCCGTGAGCTGATTGAAATCATCTCTGGTGCCGCTGCCTTGGCATAAGAAGTGTACTCCCACACTCCAGATCGAGCCGCAGCTTAAAAACCAACGATTTCTTGAAATCTAACTACAATTACGATTCGATAACGCCTGAGCTGCGTATTAAATAATATAAAAGTTATAATAATCTGATATCTACCCAGAATAAATAACGTGAAACGAACTAACTGAATTTTAGCTAACGACATGTCCTGAAATTGTTGTTTATGTGATCCAAAGTGCTTCTAAAATCCGTGCCAGCCCTTTCAGCTGTTTTTGAGAAAACTATAGAAATTCTGACTGTTTTTAGGTATGAATTTGAAAAAGTTGATAAATGTATTTCAATAACCACAAATTAAATCAACACTGTTTACTTAACCACTATGGAATAGTTCAAAGTTCGAACCTAACACATATTCTGCAAAACGTTCAGAATATAGGCACCAATATCTTCATCTTGATTGGTCCATGTGATCAGTACGGTCTTTTGCTTCGGATCCTTCTCATCTTCTTCAACATTGATCTCAACGCTTTCTATGGCAATGGTTCCATTCTCCTGCATGGTCACTGTCCAACCCGTTAGCTTCTCATCCAACAGCAGTTTGAGTTTCTCGATGGTGCGCAGTTTTGGCCCTGGATCATCCATCTTAACCTTTGATGTGAATCGCATGACATGGCGATTGATGCCGATCTCTTTAAGGGCATCCGTTAAATTTTGTAGCATAATTCGATTGTCCTTCATCACAAGGATGCCGTGTATGAGACGCCGACGCTTTGGATCTGGAGGCTGTGCATTATAAGAGCGTGCTTCCGCTTTGAGCAGCGAAACGGATGCATCGACGGGTATTTTGACCGGGGTAGAAATCACACAGGTCTCGCCGTTCGCTGGCATATATGTTTCCAAGTTAAACTCATCGCGAATTTTGGCCCGCAGGAATTTCATCTTCTCAGCTTCGCCGTGAACGAGCATTACGTTCTTGGGCTCGCAGTTTTGTATGAGCTGCATGATGCCTGCAAATATTGGACAATTAACTTAAGTGTTTTTACGTTTACTGACTTACACTTACCCTTGGCATCTGCATGTGCTGAGAAGCTCATGTACTCCACAGCCATTTTAACCTCGACCACTTGACGGTTCTCGAATTCGACTTTTTTGGCTCCACTCAGAATCTTATTGCCCACTGTACCTTGGACGCAGTAGCCGGGCATGATGACCATATTGTTCTCATTGGGAGCCCATTTCTTGAAGATTTGCAGCGAGAGGCCAGCATGCAACATACCTGGCGTCGCGAACACAACCATGGCACCAGGGTTATCTATATAGGCCTTATCGAAAGGTTTTATGTGCTTGAAATCGAACATGTTGCGATGCACGAACGTTTTACGTATCTTTTGGTTTGTCCAAGTAATGAACATTTTGTAGTAAGTATTGGCCTTCTCCGTCAGACCCAGTGCAAAATAGATTGGATACTTGAGGTTCATGCGCTCCCAATACGTCTCAAGTAAGATACACAATTCCTGAGCTCGTCCAAGGGCAAATACGGGTATTAAGACCTTGCCACCTTTGGCAACACATTCGTGCACTTTCTTAAGGAAATCACGTTCACGACACCGCTTCGAGTCGCGTATCGTGGTTGCATACGTGCTCTCTGAGATGAGCAAATCCGGACGACATTTGTCTATCCAGGCAGCGCCCAAATGCCGATCCGGCGTCATGTTATAATCTCCAGTGTATACAACACTCTGGGAGCCAACCTTAATCCAAAACATTGCAGCGCCCAGCACATGGCCGGCATAGTAAGCTTTGATCTCCAGATCTGTATCGACCATCATGCTCTGGTGCAATGTCACGGGTATAACCTTCTTCATGCAGTCCTTAATCATTTGCGTGGTAAAGAAATTCGATTCACCCTTGCGCTCAACGGCCACTTTACGCATGTCCTCCAGCAGAATGGGAGCTATAGCCTTAGTTGGATGAGTCATGTAAATGGGACCTGTGTACCCAACGATCTCCGACATGTACGGTAAGGCGCCACAATGATCTAAATGCACGGGAAGAGTTAACATATCGTTTTGAGTGTGATACACTTAATCGAGCACTTACCCAGATGAAAGTGAGATATGATCACACAATCAATGTGACTGGTAATGGGTCCTTCCGGCACAATGTATGAGAAATCAGGAAAGCGTCTTTCATCATTGTAACCCATATGCATGCCGCAGTCGAGCATTATGTTTTTGCCGCCCATTGAAAGCAACAGACAGCTGCGGCCCACGTCCTGGCCGGCTCCCAACGGTGTTATTTTGATGTCCGGCATTTTGCATCCAAATAATTAAACAGCTCGACATGAACAAGTTATTTCGTCAAATGCTGTCGGTCATCTGTTTTCCAATTCTGATAGCCTAAGAAGTTGCCTGACGGTAAAAAAAAATCATGTGGCAGCCTTGGCAAACCTTGGCAACAAAAACAAAGGTGGCAGCCATATTAGGTATCACGGATAACTCAATTTAAAAAATTGAGTTAAATTTGGAACTTACTCAATTTTGAAGCTAGAATTTCGAAAAATGCACTCGAATTTTTGTTGAATTTTTCTCGAATTTTTAAGATATTTTTTAAAATTTTTTTACTAAACTTCACCACCCGAAGGGTTTCGTGCACCAAACCCATTTTAGAATAAACTTCATTATTTTAAAAAATTTATAATTTTCTTGGCTTTTTAAATTTGTAACTACAAATTTTTTGAAAATAATTCATTTAATTAGGGAAATGACATGGGCCAAATTTTCTATCGATCATCTATCTGTTTTGCAAATTCTGATAGTCCATTAATTTTTAATGCACAATGCACAAAGCAACTATGCAAAAGCTCATTTTGCTTTAAAAATTTAAAAATTTCTGTTTTTTTATTTTTTTTTGAGAGTAGTACCGCTACTAGACCTTTACCTGAAATGCTATTGATTGTGATAAGGAATAAATCGATGAATGCGGCCATCGATTATTTGGATTATTATTGTTGTTGTGCCAGCTCTAATGAGAGCAGAGAGAAAAGTAAAAAAAATTGTTTAAAATAAAACTTTGTTGAAAATGCCTGATTCTCTGGAGGATTCAGACCCATCGACAATATCGACGATATGCTTGGAAGGGCATTCCAATGCCTTGGCCTTGAACAAGGATCACAATCAGATTGCAGTTGCTGGGCGGAGCTGTAAGAGCGCGAGCATAAACAAACTTCATTTGGCAATGCAAAGTATTTATAAGATTCCTTCTAGTGCTCAAGGTCTATTCCTTCGACAACGATGGCTTCACCGAAGTTTGCAATATGCGGGGCACAAAAAGCCAAAATCTCAGCTATTCATCCAATGACGTTGCGTGGAGCACCCTGGACAGCAATATTTTGGCTACGGCTGCGACAAATGGTGTTGTGTCCGTTTGGGATCTATCCAAATTTGGACGACAGAAGCAGCTGCTTGTCTACCATGAGCACGAGCGCACCGCGCACACAGTCACATTTCATAGCACCGAACCGAATATATTAATCTCGGGCTCTCAGGATGGCACCATCAAGTGCTTTGATATACGCACTGATAAGTCGGTTAATACATATTTCAGTAATTCAGAGTCTGTTCGGGATCTCAAGTTCTCACCCCATTCACAAAACGTATTTTCCGCCGTGTCGGAGAATGGCACCGTTCAGCTGTGGGACATGCGAAAGTGGGACAAATGTATGATGCAGTTTACAGCCCACAGTGGTCCCATATACACCTGTGATTGGCATCCCACACGCAACTGGCTGGCCACTGGCAGCCGCGACAAGCAGATCAAAGTGTGGAACATGGATGGACGGGCCAGTCTGGAGTACACTATTCACACTATAGCTGTCGTTGGTCGCGTCAAGTGGCGACCGGAGCGCACGTACGTCTTTCACCAGTAATAACTTTTATATATATTAATATACCTTTCAATTATAGTTACCACATAGCTAGCTGTGCCCTTGTGGTGGACTACAGTGTCCATGTGTGGGACATTCGGCGACCTTATATACCATTTGCTTCGTTCAATGAGCACACAAACGTTACCACGGGCATTGCGTGGCAGGGAAGCGACTCGCATTGCTTGCTGTCTGCCGGCAAGGATTCCTGCATTTACAAGCATGCATTCAAGGATGCCACACGACCGGCACTGAAAGCCAATGCACAGGGCGCCAGTTTGGGTAGACATGGCGACATTTCGTTTGCCAACAAAATCAAGGAATATGCATCGAAATCAAGTGGCCTCTCCAATACTAAAACCACAAACTTTATGTAAGTTTCAAATACTTAATAGTTTATATTATTCTTAAATCTTATATGCATCCTCTTGTAGAAGTCGACGTAAATCAACTTTGCCCGGAAACATGCAATTCCATCTGGACCATTCCAAGATGTACATGTTTATGCTCAAAAATCTGGTAATTGAAAAGACAGAGTTTGACTTTGCTGGTATTAATTTCAACTGTTACAGAACATGGACTCTGGTACTGGGTATCCAGCGCACGACACCACAACCGAGCTGCGAGTGCATGAGTGCTTCATTGGCTGCGCCAGGGAGCTACTGTTGAGCGGCAAGAAGCTGGCCGAGCTGTGCGAACACAATGCCGATGTGTCCAAGAAATATGGCAAGCATAATGTAAGGAATTTAAGTTTTAGTAACAATTTGTAGTAACAAGGTCTTTTTGCAGGCCACCACTCTGTGGAACTTTGTCAAGCTTTTCTATGGCAGCAATCTCTTTGAGCCACCTTTCGAACATCGTTCCTCTTTTTCCAATCAAAAGAATCCGATGAGTTCTCGTCGTGCCACACAAGTGGCAAGTGATTGGGCGCCACACGAACTAGGTCAGGATGTCAATGGAAACAGCCAAGAAGTGGCGAATGAAATTGCAGATGCAAGTGATGATGGCGACGAGCTAGGTGGAGCTGGAAAACAACAGCCACCGCCAACTAGTTCGGTGATACTCTCCGAGACGCAAATCATTAGCGAGATTACGTTTGATAACTTCGAACTGTTGCGCAATGGGTTCATATACGTCGGCCCGGCTGATGTAACCAAAGCGTTGGCCTTTCCTGATACTGCGCTTCATCATGATGTACAAGCTGCAAGACCTCAGCCAGACTTGAAGGCATCGGATCATGACGAATCGCCAGTGAGCAGAGAATTTGTTGGAAGAATTATTAGATTAATTAATAATCTTTACTTCGTTTAATTTATTTAGCCACCACATGTGCCGAGCATATTGAAAGTCAGCCATGTGCCACCGATACCCATGTGGGAGCCACATCAGTTCATGGCGGATTCCCTGATGCTACAAACCGATGTTGGCGATGTGCAAACCGCATTGACCGTGCTCATAGTCTTGGGCGAAGCTCGCAAGTTGCTGCCAATTGAAGATGCTGTCGTTGTAAGATTAAATATGAATCATCAGCAAAGGAATTTTCTATTGACGACACTATGTAATCTTTAACAGGAACATTGGTTTCACAGCTATGTGGATCAGCTGCATCGCTACGAGCTGTGGAACGAAGCTTGCGAAGTAATCAATCGCGCCTGGGTGCGTTCTGTGAGACAATTGAACCAACACTCCACCGTCATGCATACGAATTGCGGCGAATGTGGACGTCCCCTTGGTGGCAATGTGGGCTGGTATTGTGATAAGTGCAAGTCCATGCAGTCGGCCAAGTGCTGCGTCTGTGGACTGATTGTGCGAGGCGTCTACGCCTGGTGTCAAGGCTGCTCCCATGGTGGACATATCGAGCACCTGCAGCAATACTTTGCCAAGCATTCAAAGTGTCCGAAATGTGGACACCTGTGTGCGTATTCGTGATAAGTGGAGGAGCCTTTAAGCAGTTTTTAATAGATCAACAATTGTATGATAAAAACCAATACCAATTCTAGGTTAATATCCATTAGGCATCCCAAATGTCTGTAAATCCAAGCGGGAACTTGTACATAAAACAAAGCGTTAGATTAGAAATAACTTTGTATATAATATATAATATACATGTATATTTGTAGAAAGTTAAAGCTACTTGATGAACGTGCTCTTGAAGGGAAGTATAACAACAACCTTTTAATTAAGGAGGCGCCTCACATTCAGTAGCAGAAAGGAGAGAAAAAATTATAAAATTGTGAGTTCTGTAAGAATTGAAAATAGAACACAACCATTGCGGTTGCCTTAGCCATATAACTAATTGTATGTCCTTATGGGAGGAACCATAAAGACACCACCGCCTGCCAGCGCTGTCCAAAAATCCATGCGCCAAGTGCAATGCAATTTTTGCAATAGATTTCAGTAAATGCAGCAAATGAACGTATTTCTTCGGATCCATTTGGTATTGTTTTTAACATTGCGCCTTGCGCAGTTTGTAGCTTTAGGTTAAAGATGACCTAAAGCTTGGATTTTGGAGAAGCGTTGGCGGCTAATTGTCAAGAGGCAAATTCAAGGCTCACAGTTTGGCAAGAATCGCCGGAGGAGGAGGCGGCAACAGCGCCGGCCGAGGTAGCGTTTCGTTTCGTTGGTGCCTCATCATAACGAATAGTCATAGAATTGGAGTTGCCGGGAATGAGAACGTAGCCCAACGTTTCGTAGAATTTGATGAGCTTGTCCTTGCAGTCCAGCGACATTTTGTAGCATCCAAGGTGCTCCGCCAGCAGCGACACGGTGACCACAATGCTGTCGAGTATAAGGAGTATTTTAAAAAAGTTACTTTTTCTCCTGCAATAACTAAACTTACAGTTTACCCAGCTGCTTGCCACGATACGTGTCATTGACAACGACATCTTCCAGGCGACCACGCTGTAATCATATGGGATCATGGAGTAATTGCCGTTCTTCGTCTAAGAGATTGTAACTTACCACGGCACAATCGTGTATAAACTTGCGCTCAATGATCAGAGAAGCAGCTCCAATGATTTCGCCCTTGCGCGTGTCCTCAATGACTGTGACGTAGTAGTCGCCGCTAGCTTTCATCTGCGAGAATCGTGCTGCGAATGAAAAAGGGAGTTTAGCTTGGATAGCAATTGTATCTTTTAAATGCCACCTACTGAGGAACTGTGTGCGGGATACATTGCCAACATGGGTGAGCTGCGACAGAAGCTGCAGGAAACCACGATCATAATCTGTATCCTTAAGGGGACGCACCTTCATCCAGGATTCGCCCGGATTGGCAGCCGAGATGAAGGGCTGAAATTTGGCTGGGCTACGATGAAAGTCGAGCTGGAGCAGCACTTGCGGATCGTACAGATATGTCTCTTGCTGTAAACAGTAAAATGACAAACATAATTAATTAGTATATTCAGTATAATTGGTCTAGATAAAGATTCTACCGTAAATTGCACCATTTTGAATTCTTAGCGAAAAAGGGCCAACGTCAGCAGTTGACGCTGTTGGAGCACAACTGTGGCGCAGCACGACAGTAACAGGTAGACAGACAGCCACCAACTGAAGCTGATAGGACAGGAACGGTAACTGGTAACTGGTTTCATGCAGCTCAATCACTTTCGATGGCCACTGACTGGTTTTTTTTTTTCTCTGCCAACACGTTTTCAGCGCATACATTTCAACGTTACCGTCAACGTCACCGCAAACCGGTAAAATGCGTATTGCCGCAGTCCAAGACTATATTATTGATTTTGGTTTGTTGTGTTTATGCTATGAACAGGATTATATTCGCAGCCCGCCCATTCAAGGTCACACCCGGTTTACTAGTGATTGAACTGTCACATGGCCACGTTGCTGGTTTGTCTTCTTGGAATTCTATTATTAATGCAAACTGAATATACTCACCATAATTTTATCTAATATTTACGTATGCGAGAATAAAAAAACAGCAGCACCCACGCAGAGTTAAAGCGGAAGTTTTTCCGCAGTCTTATCTACACTACTTTCAGGAGCAAGAGCCAAAGTGAGACTGAGGCGAAATGAACCAGGAAAGAGAAGAGCGCGAGAATTTGCTCGCGAGTTACTAATTGGCAAGTGTCGAAACCGAAGCACCTTTCAAAGTGAACGCAAAGCACAAGAAAAAAAGGTTTATTGTGCATTGCAGTATCTGTTGAATTCTGTAAGTGACCCTGAGGAGTGAGCGCATGTAAACATTTGAACAGCTGATTTGAGAGAGCAAGAGAGAGAGCATCGACAAAGAGAGGGGTTTAAAACAAGAGTTCTATGAATTTATTTTGACTTTACAATTAAATAACAATTTGATTTACGTGGCTACTATATACTTAGGTGTCTTGTACATTTCATAGGCGAATTCTTCGCGATGATTCGGATCAAATTCAACTCCGACGTAGTCGATTTCCAAGCCAAATGGACCATCCATGCCCTTCTTGGCCGCCACTGAGAACCCAAAATGCGTTACACAATTTAGTTGTATTGCATTCTGTCGATCTTGTATGCGGCCTTTTGAGGCTAAAAAGAATTTGGAGAATGGTATTTTGGCTATTTGCCAGTGTGGACCACCGCGAGTATATAGAACATAATGGTAGATATCATTCCACATGAGATCAAAATATCCCTCTGTGTGCAAATTAATTAGATAGCTGCGTCCGTCTCCTCGCACTTTCAGCACAAGCATATTGTATTGCGTCCAGTCGTAGGTAGTTTCTCGTTTGAATGATTTCTGTCAAAGACACAAAATTTAAACATTTTTTAATAAGTGTATGGCTTTTAAACATACCCGCACACGCTTAGTGCGTATGTTTGCATATCCAGTTCGTTTGATGACACCATCCTTGGTGTGTTGCGAGTTAACTTCGCCATGAAAGAGTCCTGCCCCTGCTGCGCTCAACTCGAGCGTGGCATTGCTTTTACCTTCACCGTGATCTGAATCTGTTGTCACGGTCCATTTGTCGAGAACGTCGGGATCTTTGAAATCAAATACAATATCCGTTTCGCCGGGTCTGAAAACCAATATGGGATCACTTTCTAGCTTTTCCTTTACTTCCTGGCGCCAAAGTTTTATTTCTTCTTTCAAGTCTCGAAATCCATTTATAATAAGCTCCTTTTTTGACGGATCCGGGAGTTTGGTTTTGTAGCCCGATTTCTTTTCTCGCTCCCAGAATGCGCGCTGCACAGCAGAAGTGTGAATTCGAGCTGCTGGTAGCCAGCAGCTTAAGCGGCTAGTTTGTCTCACTAAACTGTGCATTTTAACATATTTTATTAAGTAAAATATCAACTATAACATATGGCGGAGAGAGCAAGCAACAACGTAACGCAATCAGCTGAGCATTTTTGACATTCACATTGTGACATTCTGTGTGAATTTCACAAGGGAATGTCGATTATCAAAATCATCGATCTATCGCAGCATCGATACTATCGTTGCATTTGGAGCTCCAGTTGCATTGAAAAAAAAGCTATTTTATGTGAATGGCATTTTACATTTGTTTTTGTTTTTGGGGTTCAGTCTGCAAAAGTGCAAAGTTCTCAGAGTTGTGTAAATCAAGCGATAAAAATGAAGTTGCAAGAAATTGAAAAGTGCGCACCCACCAGCGACTGGAATGTTCTTTACTGGGTGCTCGGCGGCATTCTAATGCCCATAGCTTTGCCTCTGGCCTTCATTAATTTATGGCAGCGTTTTCGCGCTCAAAAATACCGTAATCAGTTGCCCGGCAAGGTAAGAATCTTTAATGCCAGAAAACTGACTGGGATATTTGCTTATATAAATCTCTTATAGGTTGTGCTCATTACGGGCGCCAGTTCAGGCCTGGGTGAGTCCCTTGCACATGTCTTCTATCGAGCAGGCTGTAAAGTTATCCTGGCTGCTCGTCGTGTCCAAGAGCTGGAGCGCGTGAAGAAGGATCTGCTGGCATTAGATGTGGTAAGGACTGTACATTTCATTATAATATTTGTTTAAACAAAGCTGCTTGCAGGAACCCGCCTATCCTCCCACTGTCCTTGCATTGGATCTGTCGGAGCTGAATTCCATACCCGAATTTGTTACGCGCGCCTTGGAAGTGTATAACCAAGTCGATATACTGATAAACAATGGTGGAATTAGCGTGCGGGCCGACGTTGCCTCGACAGCGGTCGATGTGGATCTAAAGGTGATGCTGGTTAACTACTTTGGAACTGTGGCATTGACGAAAGGTTTGAATTTAGAGCACTTTAAAAATTAAGACATGATTTTAAATTGCATTTGATTCTATTCAGCGTTATTGCCTTCTATGCTGAAACG
Organism: Drosophila limbata; assembly: GCA_963924055.1. Taxonomy (NCBI): domain Eukaryota; kingdom Metazoa; phylum Arthropoda; class Insecta; order Diptera; family Drosophilidae; genus Drosophila; species Drosophila limbata. Next base: position 19,442,046 of record OZ001352.1, read on the forward strand.
TCAGATTGGCCACATTTGCTTCATTAGCTCCGTTCAAGGAAAGTTTGCCATACCTCAACGTGCAGCTTACTCCGCCTCCAAGCATGCCATGCAGGCCTTTGCCGATGCTCTACGTGCCGAGGTGGCCAGCAACAAAATAAATGTGTCGTGTGTCAGTCCTGGATATGTACAAACTCAGCTATCGATGAATGCCTTGACTGGCTCGGGCAGCAACTATGGCAGTTAGTAAAACCCCTTTTGTTGTTACCTACTCATTACTTAAGTAACTGACTAATTTTAGAAATGGATGAAGCTACGGCTAAAGGAATGTCGCCGGAAAAGTTATCGGAACGTATTTTACAATGCATCTTGCGTAAGGAACCGGACATCATTGTCAGCGATTTGCAAGCACGGATAGCCTATTATTTGCGTCATTTGTGTCCCTCCTTCTTTTTCTGGATCATGGCCAAACGTGCCGCAAAGTTGGAGAAGGCCACAAAGAAATCCACTTAGATCAATGTTCGACTTTCGTTAAAGTTTAGTTCGTTTTTATTGTTATTTAAATTTTGCATTAAATTAGAAATTATAAAATATCGTGATGTATGTGCAGTGTTAAAAATTAGTTACATTTTTCATAATCGGTTAATGATAATATTAATAAATTAAATAATTACTGTAAACATACCATTACAATTAAATACAACTTAAGTTTTCACACTTTGTTTCGCTTGGTTCGCAACTTAATATATTTATAATAATTATTGTTCTTATATTTTTATTTTTCGACATTGATTTACGCATTATTAATTGACAAAATACTTCATATTTGATACGATCTTTGACAACATTGAAATCTGGTTATTAACTAGGGGAACGGATCTCTGCGAGGGGACTTGAATGCGTGTTTAAATTCATTTAACTAAATTATACAAAAAATAGTCGTAATTAATCAGGTGAATTGGGTGCAAGACCTTGATGAAAATACACAAAATATTATTACAATTGAGGTACACACAAAGATTTTAAAATCTGTTTTGCAGTAATACGACTAAATTATTACATACACATGTAGTATATATTTTAAAATCAATTAATTTCTTATGTACAATACACAAAAATTAGTTAATTTAGCGTTTAATAGTCTTTTTCTTCTACGCTCAAAATACTTTTATCCTCTGCTTAGATCATAATTTTATGCATTTATTATATACAGTACATAGACATTGGCAATTTTCTTCTTTTTTATATCTTTTTTTTTTTTGGTAAGTTTAATGATATTGCCGATAGTTGACGTTAAAAAAGAATCTGCGCCTTGTATAGTTTCATATTTAAATAGTTATCATAGGTTCTCGATTTATTTTTTGTATTGTTAAGACGAACTTAAAACTAAAATTCGAGTTTTCTTTATGTTAATTAAGCATTTCGAAGCGATTGTCGCGAATTTTTATCGTTTTTTCCGTTTCATAGCTTGCCTACGCGTTAACGTTAACTATCTGTCCCAAGTTGGGTTCGCCTTTTGAGCTGAGCATAAGTATTTCTATTTATATTAATGCATTGTATATTCCAAAAAAAATATACACAAATGCTCACAAAATTGCACTCCCCAATGTAACTATGTATTTTACCACCCATACACAAATGCAAAGACATATCAGAACAATCTTAATCGCCGGTTTTCAACGCAGTAATTGTAATTAGTAGCTACAATTACAGAATGTATCTATGTGTAGTGATTCCAATTAGACTTAGACTACAAATTGTTAATATTAAGGTTTCATTTGTAAGCCGTTTGCTCTGTGATTTGATACGCTACGTGACTTGACTATTCGTGAGTGTGTGTGTGTGTGTATTTGAATATCATTAGGTGTTCCATCTTTCAATTGCTATAATTTGTTATTGCATATAAAAACTATTTATTGTGTATACTTTAATTTGATTTTCTTATGTACACTACTACTAAGAATGGCGCAGGCATTTGTGTGTGCGTGTGTGTGTGTGGAGTGAATTGGGGTGTGATTGGGAGATCCAGCATTAAGTTCTCTATTTGATTTCATTGCGACTACTATAAACTAAGTTCGATGCATATTACTTTTGATTTATTGACAGTTATCGTTGGTTATATTTTATTGTTACGAAGTATTATTAATTTGCAACTTCCCCGTGACTCCCTCTACCTGGCTACGACACCTTCAACGCATCATCCTCAACTACGAATCTTAATATAATTTTTGATCTTCTTGGAAAATATTCATAAGTTTTTAAAAATTTGTTGGTTAATTTTTTTTTTGTTTTACATTTGTTACTAAAATAGCACCTTGTATTGTTGTTCTGTTCTGTGTGTCGAAGTTTACAGATGATTAATGGTCGTTGTTGGAAACGTTAAGACTGTTAGAAACAGATTTAGATACAGATACATGTATAGAAACATAACAAAGTAGAATTCTATGTAGGAAACAATATTAATAGGCCAATAATAGTATAGGAATAGTTTCATTGTGTACAGCGATCAAATATAGTAGGTTTGTGAATACGCAAATATTATAAATATGTTTACGTTATGGAATACTGGATAAACTTAATGGAATGCTTCGTATATACACAACGATCGTATTTCGACAGCTGTACACAAGTTAGATTATAGAGATCGATTAAAATACAGTTACAAGATATACATACATAGTTACAGATCACGAATACAATACAACAGTTAAACAGTAAAAGGTACAATGTGCGGTGAGTGCGGCTGGCTTCGGCGGTGGCGGTGGCATTGGGTGGGTTTATGGATTTCAAGTTGTGTCTGGTGGAGGATGGAGCCATAAGCACGAGCGTTGTTAGCATTTAATAATTAATGGATTTGTGGTCGTTTTTAGATATTTGATGTGGGGATGTGTATTGGCGTGGCGTGGCATTCACATATTCAGCAGAAACGGCAAGTTTAAGGCAGTGTAAAGAACATACATATATGTATATGTATATTTATATGTATATACAAATCTAAATTGATATATATATGCATTTAAACCTATGCGACATTCGTTTGTATAACTAATTTTAGGACTTATCACTTTCACTTGGTTGGTTTGAAATGAAAAGGAATGGTGCTGCTCTTAGCTAACCAGATTCTCAATGTCAGAGACAACAACCTCCAGATCCGATGGCAGCTCGTTGTCCATTGGTAATGGTGCTGCTGCTGTCGCTGCCGTAGAGCGGGATCTAAAATTGTGAAGACTACGTCGCATGGGCTGCGCAGGTTGACGTTGGCTCATCATGGCGCTCGTGGAGGCGGATTGTTGCAGCGACAGGGGCAAAGCAGCAGGCGGCGTTACAACACTCGACGAAGTTGTCGTTGTTGTGCTGCTAGAAGACTGACGGGAGAAGCTGGGCGGCGCTAGGGACGTCGTCCCTGCTGCTGCAGCTAAAGGAGCCGCTGATGAGCAGGAGGAGCCATTCTGACCATTGAGACTGGCGCGTGGAATGTTACTGAAGCTGTTGCGCGAGTTGCGCGTGGGCGGCACCGGGGCTGCCTGTGCTGGCGATGAGTTGGAGACGCTGCTGTTTCTGCGCAGATTCGCATTTGAAGAGGATCGGCGCTGTGGTGTCGCCGCTGGAGCTGCCGTGGCAGCTGTGGGCGGATCCTTGCCATTCTTGGCAGCACTTGCTTTTAGATTCAGACTGCTGCGCTTTTTGGACTTGGCCATGTTCTGGCTCAAATTGATGAGATTCTGTGTGCTGCCAAAGTTGCGCGTCAAGTTAATGGAACCACCAGAGGACTGGGCCTCATTCTTGCCAGCCTTACTGCTACTACGACGCGGCGCCACTGCAAAAGGATTGTGTGTAGACACTGAATTGGAGCGGCGATAGGAACTCCGTTGGCCTGGAGCTATTGCTGTGCCCTCCAGGCTGTTGCGAGTTGAGCTTGGACCAATTTTGCCACCGCTACTGCTGCTACTCGGTTTTGATGCGGCTGCCACATCGGTTGCCACACTGCCACTGGGCAATTCCGCATTCTCATAGCAGTGTTCAGTACTGCGGTTTGGTGGCTTTAGTGTCTCATAGTTGGGTTCGTTCAGAGTCAGCATTTGATTATCGTCCTCTGCTTCATTGCAAAGCAGCAAAGCCGTACGCTTAGCTCGTTCCGTGTATGGTCCCTTGGACGTGGTCGGTTGTCCACTGGAGCGTGGATTGCTCTTCTGTGCACGCTTTGGACGTGCACCTGCGCCGTTCACGCCTACCACATGCGTTTTCACCTTGGGTTTCTTGGATAGACGCAGCGAGAACTTAAACGGTGGCTTGTAGACGACTTGCAGCTTGACCTTCTCGTTGGACAGGTTGCCCATCGATTTGGTCTTCTGTGGCGTTTTCTGCACAAGTCTCTCTGGCGTTGACTGCGACTTACTCATCACATTGCGCACTCGCGAGCTATGCTCTATATGCGACAATGGTTGCGCTACAATGGGCGACTCTAATAGCCACTTTTGTACCTTGCCAAAGGTGTTGCTATGATTGTTGGTCGTCGATAGATTGGAGCCATCGTCGGCGCCATTTGCGTTGTTGTTGCGCTGCGAATAATCGATTATTTCCTTCATATGCTTGCCCAGCTTTTTGTTGGACTTTTTGGTCTGTTCCTCTTCCGTCACATTCGTTTTCAACTTCTTCTTTGTCAGCGCTTGTGTTCGTGATGTTTTCTTTGGCTCGGCGCTGGCAACGCCTTTGGTTACTGCACTAGAACGAACTCCCGCTGTTGTTGCTCCCAATCCGGTTGTAGACTTCTTGCTGCGCTCACCACGAACCTTCTTCTTGAACGGCACCTTGGTGCGCACAGCCGTGTGCACTATGACACCATTGTTGTTCTCTGGCAGACGCACTGTTTCCGTTGTGGCGCTATGAATTATGGTCACCGATTTAAGCTTCAGATTCGAGCGTTTCGCAAGCAGCTTTGTGCTCAGTATCTGCGTTAAGGATAAATCAATTGATTAGTAATGCAATATTAACGATGGCAATTCGTAATAGAAATGATAGAGTGAGTTCTAAATGCGATCTAAATTAGCCTTGTTATCAATTGGCGAATGAAGCGCTTATCAACATGATTTACGAGGTTCAGTTTGGGTTTACATCTGGGCTCACCCTCGCCCATAGTTTGGTGCGATTCGGCCTCATACTGATCCCTTAACATATTTGTGACCACACGCATTAGCTTTCCAAACAAAAATAATTTTAAATTAAGAATTCATAAAAACAATTCAAATTCACCATCTAAAAAAATTACTTATTTTTTAGATGGTGAAAAGTGAACACTATATCCAGTTCTATGTTGGGTGCACGTACCAGCAACAAAAAGACTCCAATAGCAGCCAGGGCGACGGTGTACCAATGATGCTGCATCCACTTTTTGAAGGTGGCAATGCTCTCCTCAGAGAGCAGCAACTTGCGCAGCGTGGCCAATGGTCCAGAGGGATCGACTTCGCGGCATTTTTGAAAGACATCACAATAGCTGCAAATCAAAGACATATTAACAAACGTTATGAGTTGAATAAACTCCGTATAATACCCATTATAGTCATTGCAGGGCGTTCCCGGTTTGGAGTACATGTCGGGCACATCGAAGGGGGCCTCGTTCCATTCAAATGAACTGCGGCACGGATTATTCTCTCCCGGCAGTTTGCAGCACAATTCGCATGACTTAATGCGATCATCTTGTGGTCCCGGTATGCACTGGCATGATTCCAGTCCATAGGCCAAACAAATGCTGCCCGTGCAATCGCCCATGTAACAAACGAACTCCTTGTTGCAAATGGTCTTGTTTGGTTTGTTCACCGACGGTGGACACTGGGGCACGCGTCCATCACAAAATGAGGGATCGCGACAGCCGTTGTCGTCGCGGCATTTGTCGCCAAACTTCACCTTGCAATCGGTGGTGCAGCAAGGTCCCTGCGAGGGACTGCAGCGGGCATGGGGCGTCAGCGTGCAGGGCGTTTCATCGAGATGCGGCTGCCGTGACATGGGAAAACAGCATGCATCCTTGCAGTCCTCCTCCCAGCCGCAGTCGCACTGCTCGCCCGGCTCCACAACGCCATTGCCGCAAATAGACGACTGTGGCTCTGTAAAGCATCCCTTCATCGAGCGTGCCTTCGCATTTAACACTGGCTCTATGGACTTTAAGGAGCACGCACTAAACTTGTTATTGTTCTTCTTATCGCCAGAGGTGGCTCGAGCGAACATTATGAAGTTGCCATCCTCGCCACCTGGCGTGCACAGCTCGGGATCGTGCTGGATGGAGTAAAGAAAAGGATTAGTTCGGAATAGTAACCAATTTTCAGCTATGCTCACAGGTGAACCAAAGTTGTGACCAATCTCGTGCGCCAACGTTACGTGCGAAACGGCGGGTGGAACATGTTTGCCATAATTTAATAGCGTGACAATGCCAGTATTCAATGACTTCAGGGATCCGCGATAGTGGCCATTCTTTTCGCAAACGCCACCTGCATTCTTCAGATCACCAGTCCAAGCCAGGCCCAAAGTGCCCATCTCAAAGTCCCGATAGGTAAACATATAGGCCAGACAGAAGGCATCATAATCCTCCTCTGTGGAACAAAAGGGTTAAAAATAAAATACTTGTGGGAAAAAACCAACTCACCTGAAAACAACTCTAAAAACTTTTCCACTCCATAGTTACCGGGGAATCGGTAGCTGGGATCCTTCATAGCGTTCATATTATGGACCTTAATACGTTTAATCATAAACGTAATATTGTCCGGTTTTCCATCGTTGTTGAAATCCGTATTTCGATAAATGGAATTGGCGCGTTGAACGTGGCGCGTGATGGCCTCAATTGAGGCCTCGTCGCTGCCCATCTTCTGGAAGAACGTGTGATCTGCCTGCAAATAAAGCATGCAAGTGGTCTTGCGATCATAGAGCAGACGCGGGGAGCTATGTATGTCTTCGCCTCGGCCACTTAGCAGATTCGTCATCAGCATGGTATTGAAGCTGGGATTGTGCGGATTGGGTGCAAATATGATCTCCGGATTGTAATTGTTTACAATGATATTGGGTTTCTTGGTGGCACCGTTCTTGGTGATGATCTCTACATGCGTCTTATGGCTGGGACGATCGTTGGCGCCGTTGTTGTTACCCATTGAGAGTGTCGTCCAATTGGCATTGAAAAAGTTATTTGGCAGGCTGTTGCTATTGTTGGCATTGGGCTCCTCATAGGGTGTGCCAAACTCTGGCTCTATTGGCCGATTGTAGGTGCTAACAATGATGTTTTTATGCTTCGTGTACAATTTGCGCACATTGTTGTTGTTGTTGTTGCTGTTGGCATTTAAATTTGAATTGCTGTTGCCATTGTAGCTTCGACTGCTATCGCCAACATTGGAGGGATTATAGTTATTTACAAGTATATTGCGATTGGGTGTGGGCTTGGTTAGCGTCGCCAGAAAACTTTCTGTGCTGCGCATAGTAGTTGTTGTTGCTGCGGATTTCTTATGTTCCTCCTCGCTGCGATCCTCCTCAGAGGCGAGAACGCGAAAGTCATCATTGTATGGTACCTCTAGATCCAGAGGCAGAGGCGGATTCCGATTATAAGTTGGAACAGTAACATGCTGCAAATAATGGTTAATAATTAGCGAATGTTTTGCTTAACATAACAGCAACTACTTACCTCCTCCTCAGGTAACCAACGTTTCTGCCTCAATCCTTCGCTAGCACAATGCGTTTTAATGGGCGACTTTGATGACAAACCGCTAGCAAATGAATTCTGCATATTTACATCACTCAGCTTATAGACAATGCTGTGCACGCCACTCTCCGCCAATTGCTGTGAGTAACGCTGCGCTGGCTCAATGTAGTAGTGCTCAGCTTGCGTCTCAATTGTGCCATCCAGCAGATTATCACTTGTGAGTATCGCCTGGACATGTGCAGACTCATCATCCTCCAGGCTGCCTGTGTAAATGCGTGACACATCGTAATCGATGGGTCCCAGTGTGTTCTCGATTTCCACATCATTGGCGAATACCGAATTTGGCTGCTGACGCAGCACCAAAAGAAAGTCTCTGTGAACAAAAGAATGTGAATTTATATGCAATGTAACGCAAGCTCACGCCACCCACTCACCTGTCGTGTGCGGAGAAATTCAATCGGATTGTGTGCGCCAGTCCCAGCCCACTTGAGGGATCCACTTGACGTTTTCGGCGAGCACGCGCCTGCTCCAAGTGCCTCTGCTGCGCCACCTGAAGCACCGAGCGATCGAAGTTCGCTGCCTCCCAGTGCTTAATGTATGGCGTCAGCTTGTGTGTGTAGCCTGTTGAGCCACAATGAAATGATCAAGATCTTGGCAATATCTGGCGAAAGTCTGATTGGACTCACCTGGTAGCTTGAGCGGAGTTGGAACTGCCAGCAGTTCGTTGATTGCCAGCAGCAGCGCCAGGAGCGTAAGCCACCAACTCATGCTTGTTGTGACTACGTGTGTTTGTATGTATGTGTGTATGGGTGTTTGTGTGTGTGTGTGTGTGGAAACCTAACTAGTTCTAGGCTGGGTTTTGTTGGCTTAGATTGACCTTTGTTAGCCTCCGTCTCTTACATTATTGCAGCAGTTGTTGTTTTGCCAATATAAATTGCCAAAGTGGAAAAATCCGTTACAGCCGCGACACAAATATTGCATGTGACATCTCACGCGTAGCTGCTGCTTCTGATGAGGAAGAATAAAAGAATGAGTTTAATCGAGATGACTGCAATAACGGTTGCTTTATATGGCAGAGATTGCACTTCATAAATATATACATGCATATGTACATATATAATTCATACAAATCCATACAGCATCAACATCAGCTAAGGCAAACACAATGCAATATAAAAAAAGTTGCTTTCACCTTTTGCAGCGAGTTCGTTAGCAAGCGAAATTCGCAACAGTTCAAAACAATAAAGTATGTATGTACATCTTTTGTTCAAAATTTACGTATTTTTGCATAAATGGCAAAAGCAACAAACTGCTGGCAAGAAGAAGCACAGCATCAGCATCTCATTAGCACTTTGTTCACACAAACACTAACACATGCATGCGCGAACGAAGCAAATACATAAACAACACATACACATACGATTTGCTTGTATTGTGTGCCCGTGAAAAATACTGTTAGTTGCTTAGTTGTTTAATTTATTATTTTTTCAAACATGTCTATTTGGTCATTAAATGAATTGCACTCTTTTTCTATATTGACAACCGTTTAATTGGATAATAATCCTTTGCTGTGAGAATTGTTTGTATGTGTATGTATGTGTGTATTCTTTGAGTGTTTGTTACTGCCATGGCTGCTCACTGTTGTTGTTTGTAGCTGTAGCTTAGCCAAAATAAAATACGTAAAATTCAATTAGTCAGACACCAAGGGTTATTTTTGCTTCAGCAATTGTTGCACTTTTTCGTTTTGGTAATTGGATTTGGGCTAACTCACGGGCTAAATATTAAGGCAATACATATATACACGCACACACACAAAACAATCGACCTCCGCTCGCTGTTGTATTGCCATTAACGCTGTGGCGTAAATGGTATAAGCCAGCCAGGTTTTTTTCTGGCCTAAACCTGTTCCCAGGCTTAATCATGAACCAAAAATACTTTGTTCTTAAATTTCACGATTTTCAGTCAACGCTATGCCTCAATTAACGTAACTTACTTTCTATTCAATTAAACACTTGCATTTTAATGCAATGATTTTGAAAACAATTATTTTATTTTTCCCCACATATAAAACGGCTGCAGGTAACTAGTATCGATACTTTCTGAGCTCTGCCTAACTTTCTACTCGATAACAAGTGATGTGTATGTGTTGCCATCGATTGAAATGTCATCTTAAAGAACATCGATATTAAAGCCGTGACTTTTCCAAAAAGTTAAAAACAATATTTTCGATTTGTTAACAATCAATCACCTCTTTAATTAATGTCTGTTGCTTATTAATACCTTCACGCAGGTCTTTGGCATTTTTCTCTAGCTTTAGTTTGCATGCTAGTAACTTCTCTTTCTGTGCTTCTAATGTTCCCTCCATGGTCTCCAGTTTTTTGACTTTTTGGTCATATTCATCAAACACCTGCCACCACGTTTCAAGAGACAAATTCTCGGGCTCTGTGAGCAGTGCGTGCTCAAAAGCTGCACTGCTATTAGAGTTAGTTGTTCCTGCTGGCTGACATATTTCAAATGTTTCAATATCAGCAAGCATTTCTTCTATTGTGGGAGCTGCGGGTGGTGAAGCCACCTTTGGTTTTGATTTCTTAAACATTGAATATAATGGGAAATTAGGATTGTTTATCTGAAAAACAAACGATAACGTCAGCAAAAAGTAATGATTTTAGATACATACATATGTGTTGACAAATCCTACATTTGTTCACCAGTAATTGTGTGTGGGAGTGTTCTGCCAAGTCCAAATTTGTTAATTTTGAATGAGTTAAATGAATTGAACTATTTTTAAGATACAAAAATATGCAATGTCGATGAGTTGTTTACTTGTTGATAGACTAGTGTTCAGTAGTAATATATTTCAGAGTTGCATTTTGAATGGATATTTGTCAACACTGGCTTCCCGCTTTTTGTGCAACACACGCTCCCCATAACAATCTTGTAAACAAAATTGAGTTGCTCTTAAATTATAAGACTGCGAATAATGACAAATCGGGACGAACTTAGTGCCTCTGCAAAGCACAAATTTGTAGAAGCTGCTGCTCGTGCGAAAAACCCACTGGAAAAACTGCCGGTACGATGCGATAGCTACAAATCGAAAACTTCTGAGGAGTTTAAACTATATTGCCGCGCTAAAAGCGACATGGATGCTAAAACACTCAAATGGACATTTAAACTAGCGGAACAAAATGTAGGCCCCTATTACAAGCAACTGAAAATGGGATGGAAGCCCAAAATTAAACAGGCGGAGCTCAACAAGAACTGGGCACGTTTCTTGGTTGCACTGAATCAACAGAATCAACCTGTGGCTTACACAATGTTCCGCTTTGATATGGACGATGGAAATTGCGTGCTTTACTGGTAAATGCATACATATGTTTGTTGTAATATGCTCAATTTTTAATTAATGATTCTCCTTCTTGCATCAGCTATGAGATACAAATTTCGCCAGAATATCAAAGAAAAGGACTTGGAAAATTCATGATGGAAACGCTTGAATCATGTGCACGCTTCTGGCAGCTTGAAAAAATAATGCTCACCGTTTTAAATAACAATGAAAGCTCGTTAATTTTCTTTAAAACTCTCGGGTACGTCACAGATGAAACTTCGCCAGACGTTTTGCAAGAGGCAGACTATCAAATATTAAGTAAAACCATGTTGGGTTAATTATTTATTTCAATATAGAGATATATAAGTAAATGTTCTTTAACAATTTAATAACTGAGCCTGGGCATCAAAGAATTTGGCCATGCGAATGTCGTTGCTACTTAGGCCACCTACGTCGTGGGTGCTCAAAGTGACCTGCACTTTGTTGTAGCAGTTGAACCATTCCGGATGGTGATTCATCTTCTCGGCCAGCAGGGCACCTCCAGTCATGAAGCCGAACGCTTGATTAAAGTCATTCATCAGGAACTCTTTGTAGATTGCATCACGTCCTTCAACCATTGTCCAGCCTGCATCCAGCAATGGCTGCAGTTTTTCGCTGCGTTCTTGTTCATTTAGTTTAGCCTGTGTGAGAAAAGTATTTATGTATGAGCAACAAGTACCGACTGTTTATGTTGATTGCTTTAGCTGATACTTTCGATGCCCTTGGGATCAAGTTGTGACCTAGCGTGCCCCCAAAGCGATAATGTTTAAATCGAAGTATGAAATTATTTGTATTCTATTATGGTAATTCGTTTGAACCAGATATTCACTTACCACCATTTTGCGTTTAGTTGTTGCTTTTGCGGTTAATGTGCGTGCTTGTTGTTGTTTGCTGAAAAGCCCCCAATTGCCAACACCAGTTGCTGCTGCTCTCGTTGATGTCGGGTATAGAACTGAGCTCGCATATCTGTTGCTGCTGTGCGCAAACAAAGCTGCTCAATCTTGGAGTAAATCACTGCTTGTACTCACCACCATTCGCTCCCTTCTCTCCATCCGACAGCATTCGTTGCTGTTGTTGACTTTAAACCGGCGGCATTTAAGTAATAAGAAAATTTTCGTTTATTAAGCAGATTTGCAAGTTTTTGAAAGCCCAATCCTCCATTTAGTGCACACTTATTTGTTAAAAACATTCTGAAGAACTGGTTTAAGAGGGTTGTTGTTAATAATTAGAGTTGTATCGAATTCCCAATCCGTTCGCCAGCAGTGACGTCACAATCTACTCTTAAAACAAAAGGTGACGTGTTTATGTTTCGCGAAAAAAACAAAAGGACCTAAAAAAAAAATCCTCCCTAATCTATTTTAAAATTTAAATCATATACTAAATTATAATCTTATTGCAAAAATAAACAATTTGTAAGAAATGTTATAATTTTTAAAATGCAAACCAATTTTAGAATAAACTTCATTATTTTACAAAATTTTGAATTTTGTTGTTTTTTTTAAATTGTTTCAATTTTTTTTTAAAAGATTTTTGAAAATTTCAATCAATTTTCGCGCACAATTTGCAAATCAGCTGTTACTGTTATTTACAGACCGCAATCAGCTGTTACTGTTACCTTCACGTAAAAGCTACTATGTTAACTAACAGAGCCTCGATATTTGATGCTTCTTCTTACAAAATGCGCAGTTACGCCGAAATGAATTTGAATTTTTAAATTGATTTGGAATTTTATTGAATATTTATGACTTTTACATATTTGAAATTGTATTGTATTAAGATATTGTGACAGCAATGACAAAGTTAACTATTTATGCACCAAGTTGTCAGCTTCGCCGTTGCCGTAGTAATCGTAGTCTGGACTGGCCGTTGAGGTGCCCAGCTTGGGATTGGGATGCTGTGTTGAGGCTGCCACCTCCATGGCACGACCTGTTGTGCTCTGTGGAATGGCAGTTGTTGTTGTTGTTTTGCGCCATCGAAGACTATAACGGCTGCGCACAAATGGCGGCTTCGTAGCAACTATGGCATTGCCGTAAGCTGTTGAAGTATTTTGGCTCTTAAGTTCTAGTAAAATACTAAAAGACATTTTCCACTTACCCAAATTGAATAGGCAAAAGCAAAGAATCAACAGCACTGTGAATTTCATTTTGCAAACTGTGACATTGCCTGCGGTTTGTGCAGCATTTATAGGCCCGCTTGTGGAAAGATAATCAAATCCCCAGTGAAAGAGGCATGCAGAGCCCAAGCAATCATTTCCCCAGTGTCCCATGTACCAAGTTCATTCACCGCTACTACGGTATTTATTTAGTGTTTTGATTTATTTATTATCTTTGATGAACTCACTTACTAAACTTATGGGTTAAACGACAGCAATTCGAAATGCTTAAGAAAAAATGGTAATAAATACGTGTATACTTCGAATGGGATTTGTCCCAGACATATTAATTAACGCCTGTCTCAATTGTCTTTCGTCCTGGGGCGCTTTGGGCCCGAGGGTATTGGAGGCGGCGGCACGTCGGGCACATCGCTGTTCTTGTTCTCCGAGCCGTTTTTGATGTCCTCAAAACTGGGAGTGGCATCCAAGTTGTCCAGCGGCAGTGGCTGCACCTCCTGCTGCGGAGGCTGCGCTGCCTGCAGCGTCGGTGGTGCAGTGGGTGGCGGACTTCGAGTTGGATATCCTTGGCTGGGATAGTAATCGTAGGGCGGAAGATAATTCTCGCGCTGGCGAACAAATCCCGCCTGGTCATAGATTACCGGGTATTGGTTGTAGGCATAGGGCGGCAAATGCATCGGCTGGCCATTATACTGGGAGTTCAGTGGAATCAGGACAGGCGGCAGACCTTGTTCGTTAAGCGGTAGTGGCAACTGATCCTTTGGCATCATCTCCTTGGGCTCTGACCCTGAATTGTCTGCTGAAGAAGATTGAGGTGTCAACTCTGGTTGCGGCGCTGGTTGCCGCTCGGCGGGCACAATGCTGGGCTGATTGGGATCGTAGGACGTGTAGATGGGCGAATACTGAGCAGCCGTGGGAAGTGGGTATGGTAGCTGAAATAGATAATGATCAGTTAGACCCTTCAAAGGGTATTTATTTTAACTTACCCGCTCATTGGGCGGCAATCCAGGCACCAGAGGTTGTCCAAATCTCACCAGTGGTGGACTGTAGAAGCCAAAGGGATTGTAGGGCCCAAAGGGCGCATAGCCCGGCTCGTGTATTGTGGGCTGAATGACAGGGTATGCCCGACTCGAGGTCAGGTTGTCGTCTGTGGTGATTAGTGCATTGTAGACCTTTGGCTTCTTTCGCAGACGACGCGCTCCATGACAGGAAGCGATGCACAGAGCCAGCGCCAAGAGCAAGATTGGTAGTCCGTACTGTAAGTAGATTGGAGAGGGTTTACATATTGTACTTCACTTCAATTGTCTGCGAGTCCATGATTTGTCGCTAAGACATTTAACGCTATTTAATTGATCGCCATATCGATCATCAATCAATGAATTGTTAACAATTGTACAGATTTCTTTTGGGGCAGCGAACCTTGACGGAAGTCGGACTTGGGGACGGACTGACTGACTATCGGACAAGCGGACAAGGAAGCCGGCGCTGGCTTTTCTTAGTAATACTAGAAGCTTGTCGCTGGCCACAGATTCGACGTCATCGCCGCCAAGTGTTCATGACTTTCAAATGCCAGTTAAGCGATCGAGAGTTCGTTTCGCTACACTCAGAAAAAAAACAAGGTTTCAGTACTTAAACAGGGGATATTCAACAAACGATTTCAAAAGCTGACTAAGTTCGGAATTTACAAAACTGGAAAGAAAAATCTTATTTCAAGTTCGCAATTCGCAATCCCGAAAATCTTAAATAATAAGAGATTTTATAGGATACTTTAAGTGCTTTTTGGTATTAATTTAAGTCTGTAAAAGATGGGGATAAATCCCAAAATCTTGAAATATCCTAGTTTACTAATATAAAAATAACAAAATTAAATACAATTTAATAAAAGTTGTTTTTGTTGGTTAAACACAGCTTGAATCAGTTGAGAATTCTAAGGCACAAGATAGAAAAATAAAACGTATACAGATTCAAGAATTATAGTACACAACAATGTACAACTTTAAAAAAACGGTATAAATTGAAGTACAGATGGCATATTTCTCTGAGTGTACGATCTCTACATTTACGAGCTATTGCAATATTCAATAGTTTAACTTTTAATATTAAAAACAACAACATTAAGAACAACAACAACTACAACAACAATCGACACATGTGCTGCCATTGTTAAGAATTAACTACAGTTCATTAGTTTTGAATTGAAATGTAGATTGTTCCTTTAATTGGATTACTATGAAGCCGATCAAACTGGACGGATGGAGGGACGGACAGCGATCGCTTGGAATTTCTGAGCCTTTCCTTAGGCACCTCCATGCGATGTGGAGCTTTGGTCACACATAGGTCCGGTTAAACAAGTTGGTTGCCAGTTGGTCGCTCGGGTTGGCATGGAAATGCGCCAGCCCATGAAGTGACGAATACTCATACTCAAATCCACTCATGTACTCATACACATCACATGCTAGTATAAGTACTCGTACTGTGATCTGTGACCGAGTTTCCACTGATCTTGATCTTTGCATTTGCGCACGCCTGGCACTCTCAATTGCTTTTTTTGTAATCCGCTCCGTTTGTGCTCAGATTACCAAGAGACACTTATGCTGGGCTCGCTGTTACCTTCCTCCTGCTGCTCCTTCTCTATCGCAACGAAGTTAGTTAGCAATTGGCTTTGCTTTCCATTCATTTTCACTTTGACTTTCCTTGGCTTGCCATGGCCCATGGACACACGGCTAGAAAGAAAGAAAAGCATTCTCCACCCACGCACCAGCTCGTGATTGCTGTCTGTGGATCTGTCTGGTTGTCTATCTGTCTGGCTTTCAAAACGAACCAAGCGAATATCAATTGAAAGATCAGAGACCAATTTTCAACGCTTTTCCTTTTGGCTTTTGTGCTCTTGTGTACGGCAGTGAAATGAATCGAATTGTTTGAAATTGAATCAACAAACAACAACAACAAACAGCAGCAGCAACAACAACAACAACAACAACTAACATAGCAATTGCTCAGCTCGTGCCGATCATGAGCGGATCATGATCATTATGATGACGATGATGAAGTGTAAGTGCACTTCAATGCTTGAAATTGGGGCAGCTTAAGTGCCAAAACTACGAGTTTTGTGGCTTGCTTAAAAACAACAACAACAGCAACGACATAGTAAATGTTAGCCGAAAACGATGCACGAGATGTTGCGGGTCGCCTTTGAAGATCACGCTCTTGGCCCTGGATGTGTTTAGGCTTAAAAGTTAAGCTTCAATTGACGTTTAATACAGCCTTACAATGTGGGTGTGACTAGATCAATAAAAATAAAAAAAATAGTTTCGGCTCGGAAAGAAATAGTTACATAAATTTCATACATTTTAATACTTTTTTTACGATATATAATTTTATTTCAGCTTGTTTTCGAAAAAGTGTTTTTTAATAATAAAATGTTAAATTAACTTTATCATTAAATTTCGAAATAAAAATTGTTTTTTACTATCTATAATTTTATTTCAGCTTGATTTCAAAAAGTGTTTTTAAATAATAATGTAACTTTTTCATTTAATTCAAAATAAATATTTTTTTACTATCTAATTTTATTACAGTTTGATTTCGAAAAAGTGTTCTTAAATAATATAATGGTAAAGTATTTTTTCAATAAACTCCCAAATATGTCTATAATTTTATTGAAGCTTGATTTTAATAAAGAGTTTTTAAATAATAAAATGTTAAGAGTATCTTTTTCATCAAATTCCAAATTTAATTTTTTCTTTACTATCTATAATTTTATTTCAACTTAATTTTAATAAAGATTTTTTAAAATAATAAAATGCTAAAGTAACCTTTTCATTAAATTCCAAAATAAATATTTATTTTTACTATCTATAATTTTATTTAAGCTTGATTTTAATAAAGAGTTTTTAAATAAAAGTATCTTTTTCATTAAATTCCAAATTTAATTGTTTTTTTTTTTTACTATCTTTAATTTTATTTCAGCTTGATTTTAATAAAGAGTTTTTAAATAATAAAATGGCAAATTAATTTTTTCATTGAATATCTCTAAAAATTATGAATATAACCATAATAATTTTTATGAATCAAGATTTGAATGACATGTCCTCGAACCGAAACCAAATCTTGCACTATGGCTCAAAATTTCGAATACCAGTATAATCTTACAGGTTTAAAAGTGATCTTTGATTGAGCTTAACTCTTAAGATGGTTTTTAGCTATTTTACTTAGATTTCTTCAAAGTGAATGATTTTAAATTCGTGGTTAGGCCACTTAACATATTTGATCTCGTTTATATTTATTACTTGGCTTGCACTGTCAGTTTGCCACTTTTGCATGTTAGACTGAGGCTGAGTCAGCCAACTGCCACACTCAGAGTCATGGCTTAAAGATCAGACCAGTTCAAAGACAATAAAATGGTTACTATTGTAACCTTAAACCTGGCACAGCCCCAGAGCACAAAAAAAAGTGAAAGTGCTGCTCAAAAATGGGAAGCGTGGGATCTAAATCAAATACCAATACCAATAACTTTATCAATGCCCAATCAAGACATCATTTACCTTTGTCATTTGCATGGCCGTCCGTCGTTTTTGGGTTTTATTCGTATGCAAGTTGTGTTCGGAGAATATGCGACTTGCAGGAAGCTCAAGAAATGTCCGAAAAAAAATAACGCATAAATCGTCAAGTGCACTGTGTAATTTTTTTAAACTGTATTTTTGTTTATTTCTTTTCTTATTTTATTATATTTATATATACTATATTTGTTGTTTTTCAGTTTGCTGAATACTTTTAAAATACACAATTTGTTGACGCGGCGTCACGACACGTAATGACTTTGAAAACAAGTTGCTATAAATTATATTGCAATATAGTATTCCACATGCAAAACTTTGAGCAAATGCAACTAAATGTTGACGATTCGCACTGCAACTACTGCTAGCCACTTTTAGCTTGGGAATAGAGACAACACGAACAGAGATTTATACGCGAGTTGGCGCTGAGGCTGCTGGCGTTCAACTGACGGCTGCTGCGCACGCGCGTTTCTTATTGGATTTGAGCGAGCGACTGGGCGGTTTCCTACCTTTTATACCTTTACAGCCAGCTGCGACGCTGACGTCGACGTTGCGTCGCAGTAAGTGGCTGCTGCGGCTGCTGTTGCTGCTGCCTTTGGCAATGGAGCTTTATGGCGCTCTGCAGGAACTTCTTGCATTTGGCCTAGTTTGGAGAACCTTGCAATGGGGTACCACAGTTTATTCATTCATTTTGACAACAGCAAGGATTCGTATTACTTAAATACATATTTTTTAATTAATTTAATTACTTTCTAATAAAAAAGGATAATTTTCATGTTCTTTCAAAAGCTGGCAACATTTTTAATAGGTTAAAATAATAAACACTTTTATACAGCACTAGTTTTAAAAAAAGAATTAAGATTTGTTGATCAATTAAAAGTATTTTAATTAATTATAAATTAGTATCTTTAAATTTAAGTTTTAAGCTAAATTTATTTTGCTGTATTGACTGTTTAAATTTTGACATTTAATAAATATCAGTATAATCACTTTAATTTTATATTTTTTATTTTATATGGTAAGTTGACAGGGTATAAAAACTTCAGTGTGGTCTAATTTACAGCAAAACAACATTTAAAATACCTTTTGTTGCATTTTGATTACTACTGATTTAATTGCTCTGGCATCGCAATCAATTGATTGTTAACTGAGCGAAAGTCTAGAATAATGAGCGATTGACTGCCTGAGCAGCTATTGATCAGACCTCTGACCAAACACGCCTGCGATTCTAGTCCATAACAAATGAGCTTAGCTAGTTTCACTTTCATTGCAATGTCCAAGAACTGACTGCTTTTCATATTGTGTTTATTTCTGTAGCCGTTGCTTACCTGTTGTTACCGCACGCCCCACACTTTGTTCCCAAACAGCTATTATACCGTCCCCCTTCCCATACCCCACTGATTCCTTGCATGATCGTAATACCCTATGAGAAGCATAAAAGGTATATTGGTTTGCTGGAAGGAAGTGTAATTATTCTCACTATAATACGTACATACATATTTATTTATTTTTAATTTAATGTGAACTGAAAGAAATCTGGAATTAATTAGTATTTAAGATGGTACTACAGGGTGTCATAAAGATTGTCATTATTACTTATTGTTCATTTTGTTGTAGGCACGTTCAGCAACAGAGGTGATAAGTGTCGGTCTGTCAGCTGAGTTCCCCTCCCACACTCAACTGCACATAGATATGCCGACAGCTCTTGGGGTCAATCAACAATTTGAAGATAGTTTGTTGTTGTTAGTCGCTTGCAGTTGTTGTTGTTGCTGCTGCCTCCTGTTGCGTTTTCTTTATTGCATGAACTTTCGCTTTCCCTTTTTACGTTTGCTGCCTGTTTGATTGGCATAATGAGACTTTGAACTGTCGGGCAGTAGTTCATTATTAGTTGTTGTTGTTGTTGTGTACCAGGTGTATATTATCATGACGACTCAAGTACTATGTATTTTATCTGCAAGGCTTTCTACTTATAGAGAAGATGCTTAAATTTAAGTTGCGACTGAATCCATGTAGACAATTGGTTTAAGTATTATTTGTTAATTACTTTAATAAGTCGGTTTCAAAGTTAACTCATTTATAAAGGCCGTCAAGTGCTTCATACTGACATAATTTAAGTAGCACTGCTTTTCAGTTTTAAGCCCCTGACGCATTAATACTGTTCATAAATGAGCATACTTTTTGAGCAACCCTCGGAATGCGACTGCGGAATCCCGGTTCTCAGCAATAAAAAGATCAAATAAACATAAGCGAGCATGTACGTGGGAGCAGGAAAGAACATAGAGCGCAAGGGGTAAAAGATATGTAGAGCAGATAAGAACATAGAACACAAGGGTAAGAAGGAGTAAAAGATATGTGTCAAATAGTTATTACATAAGATAAGATCAGACAAAGAGCAAAAGAGAACCAAACATAACATAAGACGTCTGTCGACTCTATCTAAATAATTACATAAGACAATACAATAAGTAGGAGAAGTCAGAAATATATTAATACTATATCTAACTCTGTTTATTAGAAATTTAGATTTTTGAAAATTTTATTCAAATATCGCGCCACATTCTAGTTTTTTGATTAATTGCAAAAGCTAACAGCTTTGGAGCGTGTGCATGCGGTTGTACAGTTTTAATCGCTAGGTGGCGACACTTTATTGTTTTAGCGACAGATGGCATTGCTTTCGTTTTATTCTAACGCTAGATGGCTACGCTATTTGGTTTAACGCCAGATGGCTACACTGTTTGATTTAACGCCAGATGGCTCAGTAAGCAGCCGTTGCATTATTTGAAATTACAATTTCAAAAATCAATTAAAAAAAATTGAGAAACAAAAAAAAAACAAAATGCCAAATGCTGTAAAATAATGAAGTTCATTCTGAAATTGGTTTGGTGCATTTCGCTCTTCGCGTGGCCAAGTTGAGAAAAAATCAAAAAACAAAAAAAATTGTAAATTCGAGAAAAATGCAACAAAAATTCTGGTAAATTTCCCAAAATTCTAGTTTCAAAATTGAAATTCTGTAAGCAGCCGTTAGATTATTTGAATCTTATCGCAGCAAGTGGAAAATATTAATATTAAGTGAAAGTGAATCGGTAGAAAATGCTCGAATTATGAAAAATAATTAATTGAAACAAGATTACAATTAATTGCACTTATTATTAAAGCCCCTTTGCCCTTTCTGTTGTACTTTGTATAATGCACCCTATATTATATATATTTAAAATATCAGTATTCTCTTAAATTTGTTTACTTCTGTGCTTTGTTGATAGGAGTAGAGTATGTTGGACTTGGCTTACAGGTTTGTCATTATCATGAGATGGACCAATTGCTTTTTAACCTTTGGCCCAATGATAAGGCAATCAATAAAGCAGTCAATCACTTATGTAGACCTTAGAAGGTGACTGTCAGCTGTTTAGCTGTCTAGCTGGTTACCTATAAATATAAATGCAATTGCAGCAAAAATTGCAGTTGCAATCGTAGCATCTTCTTTGAATCATTCCAACTATGAAAGTTTTCATTCTCCTGCTGACTTTGGCCGTGGCTCTGGCCGATGAGCATGACCATCATCATCATCATCATGAGCATGGCGCTGGCTACGTGGTGAAGACCCATGAGGATCTGGTTAGATATCGCAGTATCTGCTCCGAGCAGGTTCATGCCACCCCCGAAGATGTGGCCAAGTACGTCAAGTGGCAGTTCGAGGATGAGGAGAAGACCCGCTGCTACATGAAGTGCATCTTTGAGCACTTTGGCTTCTTCGATGCCGAGCACGGCTTCGATGTCCACAAGGTGCACGAGCAACTGGCCGCCGGCAGCGCCGTCGATCACACGGACGAGACGCACAAGAAGATCGCCGACTGTGCGGACAACAATTCCCAGGGCAGCGATGCCTGCACTTGGGCCTATCGTGGTGGCATGTGCTTCATGCGTTCTAATCTGCAGCTCGTACAGCACAGCGTCAAGGCTTAGAAAAAGAGATGTCATTTCCAGAATCCTGATAACTGCCCACAAGTTCAAGTTCAAGTTGCTTAATAATAAAATGATTGTTTTTATTTGAATTTCTGCTGTTGCTTCACATAATCCTTGACCCATCTCCCGAATCTGCCCGACGTGGCGCACTTGTAGGCCTCCAAGGCCCACTGTGCCGGCTGCTCCTCTAGTCATGAGCCATGAGCTCCTCCATTTGGCACTGTGCCGCAAAGATCTTTGCTATTCGCTTAGCATTGTAGCCCTGCTCATCTGTCCATAGACCCAGTTGCTCCACCAGACACCGCAGCATGACCGCATCCTCACCAGCAGCTCCGATCTGGCAGCTCTGCAGGCTGTTCTGCATTTGCTCCGTCGTGGGCAGCTCCCAGGCGGACCTGAAGGCTGCTCCTCCTGCCAGACCATCGAATAGACCCAGCAGGCAACAGTAGAATAGCAGATCCCAGTTACACATCATCGCATCGACTGTCGACTGTCAACACATTGAAATGGAGCGATCACGACACGCTCTCTTATACATAGAATCTGGCAGTTGCCAAACCAGTTTCAGTTTCGATATACCCGTTGACATTGACATTAGCCTCGAATTCGTGGAAATCTACGGCACGATTCTAATTGCTCTCACTGTGTCATCATTGCTTCAGTCGCTGTGCGTCGATTGTAACGGCCAGGTCAAAATCTAGATCCATTCCCAGGCTACTTTAGCTGCTTTCCCATGTGTAATGCTAGTGCTTTAAATACCCTGTACACAGTTATCAGAAAGGGTTATATTTTAACTCAATAGAAGATTTGACTGTTTTAGAATATGCCGTATTTGAATTGAAGCTACGTTTACTTTCTAATAGTGTGTTATGTTTTAGCATTTTATATTATTAAATTAAATCAATTTTAATTTTGTACACTGATAATGTATTTTTATACCCGTTACTTATTAAAAATAAGTAAAAGGGAATATTGTATTCGTTGCAATGTATGTAACAGGGAGAAGGAAGCATCTCCGACCCTATAAAGTATATATATTCTTGATCAGCATCAACAGCCGAGACGATATAGCCATGTCCGTCTGTCCGTCCGTGTGCGGGCCTAGATCTCAGAGACTATAAGAGCTGGAAAACAAATTTGCCATACAGATTTCTATAAACCCCACGCAGGTCAAGTTTGTTTCAAAATTTTGGCACGCCCCTTTCCTCCTCAGCTAATCGCGAAAAGCCGCCACACGCACAGTTTTTGAGATATAAGGATTTTTTACTAATTGCTACTATTATTGCCTATCATCCTATTAAATCGTAACAAGATCGGACAAATAGAAAGGTGGTAATGGCTGATTAAAGCTTTTAAGCAATGTAATTGCCTAAAAGCATGCAAAAAAAATATTTTAAATTTATTTAAGTAAGTATTGGGCATCCCCTTTTTTTTATTAATTTCAAAGTAACTAAAGTTAGTTGTATTGAAATTACAAGTTGACCTTTAAGGTATAGCATTTGTTTCCATTAAAGAAAGTGAACATTTATTAAGCAATCAAATTGATAGCTAGAATTAGATTACAAACTTAATTATTTAAATAAGATTAATGAATAAAATAAATAGTAATTTATGTTTGCTCCTCTATTCCGTTTTTCAAACCAATCTATGCAAACTCCTTCAATCTGCCTAGGCTGGAATCCTTCACACTTCAAGTCTTACCTTCTACACCATTTCGCACAAATAAGTAAGTAGTCTAAATTGCAACTGCAATTATAAGCTTTCGACTGATTGCACATTTCGAGCCTGCAATCAAACGTAAATTTCTTCTTGTTGTTTTCGCTTTTGACTGCTGTTTAACTTACGAGTATATTTCACTTTGTTTTTGCCTTGGCGAGGCACATACTCATACTTACTCATACACGTACTTGGGAGACTTTCTCCTATGACTGTGACTACTTCATTAACAACAAGTCGCTGTGTCGTTTTCACGCTGCAATACATCTTTTCGCACCATTCAACATCAACTTCAACCTTAGCCCGAGCATATGTACATTCATTCATTCATACATACTCGTACATATGTACATACATATGTCAGCCCCGTTTGACAAAGCTTATTTCATTGCGGCGGGCTTTTCGAATCGGGCTTATCGATACGTAAGACCGCAAACGCCAAACAAACACTTCACACGACCTATTCAATTATTTCTCAATTAAATGTCGTGTAAAGAAATCAACTTGCGTTGCCGTCATCCCCAACCTCAATCATCATCATCATCATCGTCATCCTCATCATCATCATCCCTCCATCGATAAACACTTGACACTTTTCGTGGATCGAGGGCGGAGCGACTGAGCTTTGGGGCGTATTATTCTCATAGCATAGTCAAAGGCAAAGTGAATTCAATTTGATTTTTCATTTGATTTGCATTCGGTTTTTGAATTCGAATTTCTGTTCGCTTAGTTTCCCATGCAGACGCATGTAGTTTCAAAGATCCAAGCGAATTGCAATGATTGTTCCTCATTCAACATTGTATTGTACTTTTAAACAAAAGCAATCTTTCAGAAACATGCTAAAAAAATATGCAAAACTTATCCAATTTGTAACGAAAGCAATATTTATTGCTGTGTTATTGAACTCTGCAGATCAGCCTTAAAATTTGATTTTCCCTAATTATATAGATAAATTTTGGCTAAGTCTCTTAAACAACTTAGAAATGCAAATGAAATAATTACTTATGCATATTTATTTCTTAATACTAACAGTGTTTCAGATCAATAAATTTGTTTAGCTACATTTATATTTTCAATTTTTATAATTCTTTAATATATTAAAAATGAAATATCTACCAAGTAAATTCAGAAGAGTGTCGAGTATCTTTGACTCCTCGTGAAAATACGAGAGCGATACTTGCTGTCGAGAATGTCTTAAAAGATCTGTTTAATTGGCTGCCTTTATGTGCTTTATACAGATTTCTCTCTGCTTGTCGCTTACTGTAACACTCCCTTTTCCTCTTAGACCCACTTCTCCCTCTAACCCACACCCCTAAATTCACTGGCTCTCTCTTACTCTGTATTTCAATTTGACTCTTTTGTATTTGTATTTGTGTTTATGAAATGTTCGTTTTGGAGTTTAATGGTCTGCAATATGTTTCTTTTGATGCGCATTGTTTCTGTTCGTGGTCCTTCCTTTTTCTAGTCCAGTCTCAACTGTTTCCATTGTACAAACGAACGTTGCATGCCCCAATGGGTCAGTGGCGGCCGCTCATTGAAGCTGCTCTAATTGCAACTTTGAAACTCAATTGAATGGGGCATTGGGTGCTTGGAAATACAGAACAGCAACAGCAGACGGTGCCACAAATAAAAACACACACACACTCACTCACACACACACTCAGCACACTCACCAATTAAATATAAAATGTTTTGCGCTTTTCAGTTTCAGTTTTTTTTTCACATTCGCAAAATACACAGTTTACTACTGTAAAAAAGACACGTACACTTATGTATGTACACTGAAAGAAATTGGGGATACTGGCATAAAATCAACCAGAAGCTCGGTAATCCCAGATCTTCTTAAATTGAGTAAGAAATACTAAATTCAAATACAATTTTTCCATTCCTTATATTATATTTTTCAGAAAAATCAAATATTTTAGGCTCTAGAAAGTTGCCGTTTTATAAACAACAGTTTTATTTTTTTTTGTTATTTAAAGTACAATAAATCGATTAGAAAATATTTGTATAGATCTGAAAAGAAACTGTGAAATTAGTGGGAGTTTAATATTGAAACTGAAACTGGTAGAGAAAATAATTTAATAAAACTCCAACTTGTAGTTTTTTTTATTAATACAACAATATAGATATTTGATTAAATTTGTTAAAAAATGTAATGCAGTCGAATTTTCCTAACTCGAATCACCATTTTCCAAAAAAAAGTTAAGTTTATTAATTTTACTGGCACTCATTTTGCTCGAGTTAGAGAGAATTTCGAGTTATAAAAGCTCAAGTTATGGAAGTTAAACTGTATTTATTATTTAAGATTTTATTTACAGTTTAATAGTTTAAATGTTACAGAGAAGAAAACCGAAATCCAGAATCCTGAATACATGCTAAAGTCTAGAACTTTAAACTTTAATTTTACAATGATTTTGTTTTTCTCAGTGTATGCGAGGGGCAAGCAGGCGAAAGGCGAAAGGTCAGCTCCGTGACGTTGAATGGCAGCAACTGTTGGAGCGGGCACACGTGCGTTTTGTTTTCTGCATTTTTGTATTTTTTTGCCAGCAGCGGGGAAATCCTTACAAGGACCTGCCAGCGAAAGCTCCACTCGACCAGGCTCATGTGCAGCAGAGCGTTTGTCTGCATTTTAGTGCGCCAACTTGCCAACTTGCCAACTTGCCAACTTTCCGAGCTGAGTTGCCAACAAATGCGACAGTAAAAACTTTTTAACCCTGCCGAGTGGGCGTGGCCACAGTTTTAGGCGTTTTCGGCCCCTTTTTGGCCAACGTAGGCGACACATTGTGCCAAAAGTTTCGTGCTGGCAAAAAAAAAGTTAGTCGAAAACTTCAGCAGCAAAAGAAATGCTAGAAAATTGGAATACTTTCAAAAGTCGAAAGTTCTTATATATTTTTTTTATTTTCTTGCAGTCGATTGCAAATGGTGGGCATGGCAATTTGTAAGCTTAATTAATTATTAATTAGCGAATCTTTCGAACAGGCACAAAGCCAAACAACTGTCGAATGGGCAGCTCCAGTCTGTAATAAAAAATCAAATAATTTATGTTTAAAAGGGACTCGGACTTGGGTCGGAAACTGTGGGGTGGAGTGTGGCAAGGTTTGTGGCATGGTTTGTGGCAATGCTTGTGGCATGGAGGTCAGCGCGTGCTGCGGCTTTTGTTGACCACAGTCCGCGCATTAGCGTTGCTAAATTACAGTAGACTAAAGACTGGGTGGTTGGGTGGTTTGGGTGGTTGTGTGGTTGGGTGGTTGGGTGGTGGCATGCTGCCTGTGTACTCGAGTGTACTTGTCCACTTGTCGGCAGCTGGCCCGGATGAGCTGACTTGCATGCAGTTGGTGGACAGGCAATGTGGTAATTGGAATTAATTTAGCATTAAGCTGCATTTCTTTAGCCAACTCTCCTCCTTTCTCTCTCTCTTAGTATATGAAGTACCTACACTTGATATAATTTTTTTCTATTCTCTTTTTTCAAGTGGACAGAAGCGCTAATTAATTGCGCTTAGTTGCCGCAAATGGCAGTTGGCAATAGCATCGCCCAAGGGCGTGACCAGATGCCAAAGCTCCTACAGTCGCTCCCAAAGTTGTTCCGACAGTCGCGCCTACTGTCATTAGCGGCCAGCAGCAATTAGCAGCAGGTCAAACGGTCTTAAGGATCAAAGAACTTTATTGCAGACTTCATAGATTATCGCTGTTAGTCGCAATTTAGTCATTATTTCATTTATCTTTTGCAATTCACAGCTATCTAGATCGAAATTAACAAAGGCAACAATTGCTGCTGCTGGTCACACACGGCGTATGCGCAATGTCAAGTACATGGATAGAGCGAGCGAGAAAGGGCTACACAGAAAGAGAGACAAAGAGAGAGAGAGAGATAGAGAGAGACAATACACAGCTTAGACAAAAGTGTATTGCTTTGGGCGTGGTACTGAGAGAGATAGCTGAAATCTGTCTGCAACTTATTGACATTTCACCATCGCGAGGGTTGCCTGACAAGTTGAGCTTTCAAGATGTTTAAAATACACTCGAGATGTTAAACTTTAAACAGTTTTATAATTTTATATAATTTTCAAAATTATGGGTGTTATGCTTTTTTTCCGACTTGTGGCAATGGAAGAGAAATTTATTTATAAACTAAAGATTTCCTTGTAATAGATTTTACGTTTTGGAGTTTTTCTCTACTTCGAAATCGAATGATCGGATCGACAGTACACAAAAATATGTTCTAATAGAACATTAATATATATAGATACAATAGAAAGCAAGGAAGTGAGTTTTCCCATTAAATATTTCCCATTTTTCTGTTGCGAATATAATAAAAAATAATTTATTAAAATCGAAGAAGTATTATGAAATAACCAACTATTGGCTAATAGGAAACTGATGTAAATGTTTTAGAAGCTTGGATTATTAAGAAGAAAATCAATGTTAAGCTTTTCAAAATTAGTCTTCTTTTTTCTTGCATTTGAATTAACAATATTTCGACACCATATTTTTATTAAGATCTTTAGAGTCTTCCATTCGCTAGCAACTCAATGAACAGCCCTCTTCATTTGCAGTTAACTCACATACTCGATTTCCCGTTGTCTCCTGTATCCTGTCTGCTTCTTGTTACTTTAATCTGTTTTGCATGTAAGCAATGTGTGACCGGGCAAACCACCGCCCACCGCCCACCGCCCACTTGGCAAGCTACACACACTACATACACTTTCTCTCTCTCTCTTTCTCTCACAGTCAATGTGTGTTATCCGTAGAACTCATTAACCTGCGTGCGCTGCAAAATCCTTTTGTTTGCCAACTGACAATCGGGAGTTTGCAGTTTGCCCATCCCGCGTTCGTTGCTCGTTGGCCATTGTTATAAATATATTGTAGATATATTCATTGTACTATTTTCCGCTTGATTACAGCCAAAGGACTTTTGGCCTACCTCCAGCAACCACCCAACCACACACACACACACACACACACATACTCACACCTATAGAAGAGTCGCTCCATTCATTGTTCGCTTGCATTTGACCGCGTGTTTGGCACTCGCTCCTGGCAACCATTAAGTGGATACGCTTATTATCCTTCATCCTTCGTTGGCGTTGATATGTGGCCCGCTCTCACTCTCCATCTCTCTCTCTCTCTCGCTCACTCTGTCTCTCTGCGAATTCCGTGTAATTTTATTCATAAACTCGACTAAAACATATTGCTGGCGCAGCTTAGGCCAACCACTTGGTCTAGTGGGATTTGGGGGGGGGACTGGAGGAGGAGATCATTGTTTTATCCGGCCGTGGCAGTTGGCAGGACACCAGGAATAGAAAACATGAACCAAATGCCGTGAACAGCGGGCGGCTGACTGTTTGGCTATTGTGTCAATGAATACAATAACCAAATTAAATAACCAAGGTGATATGCAGCCAACGGGCAAGAATCCGGCTCATAAATCCAAGCAGACAACAACGTGAAACGCATTTGCCGCAGGTCAAAAAGCAGACGAAACGCATCTGTTCCAAATAAAGGGGTTACGATTATTAAATCGAGTATCGGCAATTAGCCTATCCAATAGATACTTATCATGAGACGAGAGTAGACAACAATAACAGCCACTTGAGCGCATCCTGATATCCAGATTGTGCGAGTTGTGGCCTGAAATTGTCTCGCCGAATTTATCGTTTTGATTTTGATATGCATTTATTTATTTTCATTTATTTGCGTTTATTCGTCTAGAAATCTAGGTAAGTGCCCCAAGGACATTCTCATGCTCGTTGCTGGCTCTGAAATGGCAAACAAATAATGAGATAGACATAAATAAACTACTCTCTGCACTCCGCACACTTGAGATTCGAGTGCAACCTGCCTGCTAACAATCTTCCCACACACACACACACACACACACACACACAACAGATGTAAAGCCACAGCTATAGATACAGATACAGATACAGCTACCCGGCATGCGTATTCTTTAGATACATTTCTGAACCTTTTCTTCCACTTGAGCGAATGGCCTGCGAAACTGACAGCCAAAAAAACCACTCGAGTTCATCGTTTATTTTTTCTATTACTACTTATTTCAATTTCTACATGTTTATTTGTGTGTTTACTTTGTTGATTTTGATTTTGTCAAATCGCCAGCAATTTAACTGCAATTAAATTGCAATTTTGCCACACACATTGCCAAGCGTTTTGTTGTGCAAGGAGGCAAATTTCTCACAAAAGCCTCTCAAGAAGCGGAGGAGGTGCAGGAGGAGGAGGTGGAGGAAACTGAGGTGGTGAACAGCATCCATTGTGTTACCTTTGTGTAGCCAGGGATAAAAACCTTTTGCGGATTTCACAATTATTTTCGCACTAAAAACGCATAGTCCTCTCCCTCTCTCTCTGTTACACTTTCCCTACTCCCTCTAGCATTTTCAATTCCTTTGCTCTTTGGGCTTTCCGGCGCCTCTTGACTTGCTGCGGCTTTTATTGTTGTTATTGTTGTAGTTATTGTTGTTGTTGCTGGTGTTGAGTTTGTTATTGCTGCTGTTGCTTTCCTTTGTGCGCGGCGCATAAACAAAATGGCCGCCTTCTCACCTTGCCTAGCACCTCTACTTCCCTCTCCCTCAATCTCTCTCTCACTCTCTCACACTCGTTTTATCAAAGCGTTTGCATTATTATTTGTATTTAAAAGATATGCCCTGTGTCAAATAAACTCAAATTTCCCTTTGTGCAACATAATTGTGGATTCTTTCTCTTGGCGGTTTTTGTGGTTTCTTAGCCTCTTGTGGCAGCTGTTGCCACTGCTGCCGGTAAGTGCTCTAATCTTGGCTCAAAAACGCCCAAGTTTTTTATTCACAAAGAAATCTAATTCCGATTTTACAAAAGAGTTCAGTCGAAATATTGCCATGCATTTTTTGGACTGCTTTGCAAACATTTTTCATTTATTGACAATTTGCAAGTGAAATAAATTTTAAAATAATATTTAGTTATCAAATAACATATATATACTCATAATTAATATGTACTTTTTTAGAAACTGCTGTCTTTTTATACTTATTTTCATTTATTAAGCTCGTTTTTAATTACAAAGAACTCAAGGAATTGATTGAAACGTGTAAGAATAGCGAAATTTTAAGGCTTAAATATTAATTAAAATATAAATTATATTATATAGTAGAGTACTTTTACACTTTATTACCATTTGCTGTATTTTTCTACAACTTTCGATTTATTAAGATCGTTTTTAATTGCAGACAATCCAAAGAATCGCCAGAAACGTGCAAGAATTGCAAGATTTGAAGGCGTAAATATTAATTAAAATAAAATAAAATAAAATAAAATACAATCAGGTGCCAAAGTGTTAACTAAGCGATCCGAGAGAAGAAGCTCGCACTCCGCTGAAGCGTGTGATGAATATTTAATTTAATTAAATTCACTTGGAAAATAACTTTGAATTAAGCAAGACAGCAACAGGAACAGGAACAGGAACAGCAAGGACACAACAATAACAAGCGTACAATGGAGCCGGCGACAACGTAATGAGATAAATTTGCATAAATATGTCCTGGCTGGTATTGTAGCCGAAATTAAACTTGCTCCTTGCCAAAGTCGAAGGTGACAACCAGAGCAGCATGCAAAGAAGAAGCTGCAGAAGCAAGAGCGCTAATCCTTTGGCAACCAAATGATGGCAGATGCCAATGCCAATGCCAGAGTCACATAATGCATCAAATGCCAAATTAAATTTTGAACAATTTTCCGAATGCGATTGACATCCCGGCAACCGAGCACGCCTCGTCCCACTCTCTATCCTGTGCCGCTGTCAAGGATAACAACATTTCCAAATGTTTAAAATCATTCGCTACTTATTAAAAAAAATAGAGTAAGCGAGCAGTGCAATCCAATGAAAATGATGAGCACGTGCCGTGCATAATCACTTTGGTCGCTGAAATTCGTCCTGTGGCCTCTCTGCTCTCTCTATTGTCCTCGCAGGCGGCCGCATCTAATCCTGATTCCGACGGCTTAATGTCACCAAAACATATTTCACTTTCAAATTGAAAACAAATTTTCAGTTTTCGTTTTCAGTTTTCGTTTTAGGTCTTGGCAAGTTACAAAAATATTTGTATGCTGTTAAATTGTTATCCTTTTATGGGCTCAAGTGTGCGTCGACTTGTAGTCTTTGTTGTTGTCCCAGTTGTTATTGTAGTCGCATTGTGGTTACTGGTCAACCGTCGGCTGGTCTGCAATTTATTTGAAGTGTCCTTTCCCGGCCAGGACTCTGCCATGTTGCTGATGCATGAATTATGCGTTTTGGCTGTTTTTGATCATTTTTGCCAGCACCATTTGAATATTTCTTTTTGCTGTTTGAAACTTTATGTGTGCGCTACAGTGGGGCAAATGTCGCATAAGTTGCTTAAATTTCTTACAAAATTAAAGTTTTATAAATTTTTATTTTACCACTTTTTTTTTATTGAATCTTAAAAAGTTAACGATTGAATAATAATTTTATAATTTTTTTAAATTGAATTTATATATTTTTTATTGATTAGTTATCTAAAGAGATTCTGATGGAATAATAATTTTTTTATCTTTAAAAAATTAGCACTCATAGTTTTAATAAAATGTGTTTTACAACTGTATATTTTATATTTCAATAAATTATTTCGATATAATGATAATTTTATAGTTTTAATAAAATAAATTGCAATCCAAAGAGTTTCCGATGGAATAATAATTTTGTAATTTTTAAATTTAATTCTTACACTTAAATTAAAGTTGACTAACAACTGCATTTATTTTTTTTTAATATTTCTTGCAAATATATTTTGTGCACTTCGAAGGGGTATGCCAACCACTGTGCACCCCTTTTGGACCCTTTGCCTTGCTGCTCTAATAAACTTAACAATAACGGCTTTTTTATCACCCCAAACCCAATCGTTTGTCATAAATAATTCTAATAATAAATTAAATGCATCCGTTACAGCTTGACTCAGGTCAGTGATGAGTGAATGTGAATGTGAATGTGAATGCGAGTTGTGAGTGTGAGTTGCGAGTTGCGAGTTCCATAAACGATTTGCACCCCCATTTGTCTTGCC
The DNA here is from genome assembly GCA_963924055.1 of Drosophila limbata. NCBI lineage: Eukaryota > Metazoa > Arthropoda > Insecta > Diptera > Drosophilidae > Drosophila > Drosophila limbata. The sequence goes on from OZ001352.1 coordinate 19,474,464, forward strand.
AGGACCCAGACAGACAGTTATCCTTGGCAGTCGGGCGTAAGCACACAATGATAATGATGATGATGATGATGACGATGATGCCCAGCATCCTTTGTGCATTTCAAAGGGGGTTGCGGGCAAGAGTTGAGAATTTTCCCAAATTTGATTTGTGTTTGGTAAATCGCTTGAGCGTGACAAACAAATTGAATTAAACTGTTTTCTGTTATCTTCAATTTGTTCAAGATTTTAATTACCAATTGTAGCAAAGGCCCACCTGGCCAACAGGACCTGGAGCTGGAGTTGGAGTCAATCAAATTGATATAGACATAAATATCATGAACTTATTTACACACTTTTCGTGTCTAAATTTGATGGGCGCTTGCGGTTGAGCAGAGATGGCAAATGAAATGTGTATTTGGTGTGCGGAATGTCACACGCAGACATTCGCCCACCCATCAGCCATCAGCCACCCAACCATCTGCCCCATCCAGTCACCCAAGCACCCACTCAAAGGCCGCCAGTCACCAGGCGGATAAACAGCCGCCGGCTGCCCGTCAGCAACCCCATTGTTCACTTGCCTTTTGACACGCGATGTTGCCACAGATCGAACCCCCTTCCCCTCCGTTCCCCCTTGAGCAGCATCTCCTCTCACCTTGCTTGGATAAATATGTATTACAAAGTGTTTTTGCACCCGCCGCGCGTCCCAAAGAAAAGGGCGTTCCCTTTTTGGGTTTGGGGCGCGACGTTTATTGGCAATACTAATGCACAGGCATCGCAACCCCAGCGATCCCAGGGTATCCACTGGTATATAAAACCCACAGACAATGTCAAAGTGTGATATTTCGCTTGAAATGCTTTTGCACAGGCCCAGAGCTCCCCCCTTTGCCCTTGGCCACATTGTTGAGCGAAGTCGAAGAATATGTTTTGCTGGCATTTGAATTATATTCAAGTGCTCCCAGAATGAATGGGCGGGGGGACTTTATTGGTGGGGTGCACTTCAGCTGTTGACATTTCATTGAAAATTAGAAATTATCTTATGATATTTGGGCTATTGATGAATGAAATTGTGACAGTGCTTCTTCATTTTAATGGGGGAGTTTTAGTTTGATATAATAAATTTTGTAGCTTGAAGTTAAAGTTAGTTATTGATTTGTTTGAAGTGCTAAATTTAAATTTCAGTAAAATAAGGTTGAAAAATTCTTCAGTGCTTCCAGTGCTAGGAGATAGACAATTTTTGCAGACAGCTAAGATATTAAATATTTAAATTTAGTTTTTTCTAGCGATTTTGATTCTAGCCTCTAAAATTATTCTGCATTTAAATAATGTTAATTTTGTTAAAATGATATTTTACCTTAATACATCGATTTTTAAGCAATTAAACTTTTTATTTAGAATTAGAGCTTTGGATTAAGTAACGACGTTTCGAATCACACAAATGACAATTTAATTCTTGTCCCTTAGGACAGATTTTAAATCTAAATAAAGTGAGAAAAATTATTTTAAATGATTACATTGATTTTTGTACAGTTGCTGAAGCATAAAAAAAGACAAGAGTAAGAGAGGGTGACACCAAAGAAATAATGAGAATGCTTGCTCAATACAACACAGCTGTTCATTGAAATAAAACTCTTTAAATTGGGGATTTATCACAGATATGACAGCAGAAACTTAAAAGGTTCATTCACTAGCTACAGTGTGTTAAATGTATCACTCTATCGATTTATCATAGTTTCTGAATACCCAAAATAACTATCCGTAACAATTCATTCTTAGTTACTGTCATATAATAAACGTTGTGAAGAATTCTCATTTGGCAACATAAAACGTCTTTTCCTGTGCCTGAGTCTCTTAACAATCCTGAGTGGCCGCAAACTCAAGGGTACAATTAAATACAGCATTTAAAGACTAAATTTCCTGGAATTAAGTGGGCTTTGCTCAAAAGGCTCAAAAGCTTCTTTCTGTTAGGGTCCAGCATAACGACGCCATTGTGACGCCGACGGCGAAGCTGACGGCGACTGGGGCAGAGCGTCAACTGAGGCAGCGACTGCGACTGCGCGCGCGTTTCAAGAGAAATTAAAGCGGACAATGGAAACCGATGCGAATCACTTGAATATATAAACTTATGTATTGTATATGTATACTTTACACATAACTTTCAATTGTTGGCATTATGTGCGCATTTCAATAATCAACGAGACGAGGGGTTGGGGTCGACAACGGCATCACAATCGGGGGCAGAACTTGGGCAATGGATAGATGTACATACATGTATACATGTATATGTACATATATAATATGTATGTGTGTACAATGTACAATGAACACGTGAGTGGCCCATTTGGAGAGCACAAAGAGAAGTTTCAGGCTCTCTGCCATTGTTCGCATTGTGCAATGTGTTAAAAAGTTGTAAGCATTCCCGAGATCCCCGTGATCCCCTCGACGTCGTCATCATCGGACTGCGCATGCGCGGCGTCTAAAATTTCCGACAACGCATCCTGCACCCAAGTTGAGTTGATGCCACAGAGGCATCATTCATTTAGGTTCTTTTCCTACGAAATGCAAACAATCTTTTATTGAATTTCTGAAATTGTAATTCAATTAAATGCGGATCCCGAAGTACTTCCTACTCGTACTCGTGTGTTCGAGAGTGTTCTCATATTTGGCCTATTGTTCCGATAATTGCAGTTGTAATTGATATTTGTCGAGCGTAATTCAATTAAGTGCTTCGACAAAAGATTAATTGTGCGTATGGGCGTGCCAATAATACCAGGGAGAGAGAGTAGAAGAAATTTCTGTGCTCTGCTTTCTGTTTTCTGAGGCTGCAACAGAATGACAAAGCCAAAAATTTGCCATGTTCCTTAGAACTAGCCATTAATATTGCTCATACGCCATGCATGCCAGCACGTTGCGCTCGAACACGATATAAACTGTACGTGTAATCGTAGTTCTCACACAGCAACAACAACTGTCAACAACTATGTAAGTCAAGTCATATCACATGACGTCAAGCGAATCGAAGTAAGTATGTAATTTGTATAACTTAATGTCCGCTCGGCACATGGCAAATTATGTTTGACAGCTCGAACAGAATAGTGAGTTATAAAAGACAAAATAACTTTGTTAACGAGGCTCTTAAGCACACTCACACACATGTCGTCACACAGAGAACAACAAATGGTATAAATAGTAGTACGTGAATATGTCAGTAGAAGAATGCCAAACCACTTGGCTTGCATGGAATCAGGAGACTTTTGGGATGGCAGGAGATGCTCGTCTATTATCCTTTGGAAAAATGCTAATGTGCCAGTCGCGCAGAGAATATAACCGAAAACAAAAAAAGAAAGAAATAAAAGAAAATAAAATAAATATGCAAATGTGCCTGCGGCATAGTTGCCGACTTGATATGAAGTCGTTAATGTGCTAGATGATAGCGCTTTTTATTATGATATCTCACCAACGGGGTATACTGAGAGTACAATAAGGTTTGCTTGACTTGATGCTACAAATGTCAATCAAAAATATAAACAGACAAAATTTCAAGGAAAATCAGTTGGAAAAAACTTAAGAAATTTAAATTTCATTCTTACTAAAAATTTATTTATTTTACATCAATTCAAACCAGTCGACAAATTAAAGAAATTGAATTAAATAATATGAAATTTTAAATTTAAAACTGAAAAATAAGTCAATAGAAGAGATATTTGTGTATGTAGATAAAGCAGTCGACATATAAGGAAATTTAAAGTATGGAGATTAAATAAAAATATTTTAAATGTAAAATTTAAAACTGAAAAATTAGTCAATCTGAAGATATATTCGTTTTTATAGATAATCAAGTTTATGTTCATATGATTCCTCTGTCTGAATCCGACACTTTGAAAACTCTTTCGTAATCCGCCGGCAAGTGCATTCCGAATTCGTTGCACTCGAATTTATATAGTATATTTTCCGCTGAATTTTTTATATACGGTTTTTTTGGTATTCCTTTTGGGCGCACATTATATCGAAGGCGTTTGCTATTTGCAACAGCAATTTGTACACTACACAAAATTTGAATAAAAATGTGCGTAAATTGCAGACATGGTAGCTGGGAATTTCTCGAACAAAAGAAGGATGAACGGATTCGATTGCTTTTGCTTGGAACTCGATTCGATACGAGTCATAACAAAGTGTTAACAATTCCAAGCTCAAGAACAAATGCGAAGCTCTAAAACTCGTAAGGCATCCAAAGGGATGCGGGTTGCGGGTGCAAGAGGGTGTTGCCAAAGAATTTCATTGCAACGTTTTCGAAAAGGAAAACGAGAAATTTGCATGATTTAAATGCCGTTTTAATTGAGTTTTAAAGGGCAGAGAAGGAAGGCTAGAGGGAAGGAATGGATAAAACCCCCCGTTGACGTGCAATGCCAACAAGCGTTTAACCACATTTAAATGAGATTTGCCACCAGCTGCGACTACCAAGGGCGAGGAAGAGAGGGGAGCGAGAGAGAGAGAGAGAGGAAGCTAAACATGTCGCATGCCGTACACAAGGCAAAGTTGAAGACACATAAAACATGGCAAGCCAGCTGTATGTGTGTGTGTGTGTGTGTGTGTGTGTGTGTGTGTGTGTATGTCAGGGGGCGTAGCGCTGCCAAGTGGTCAGAGCTCCGTTTTGCCACTGGACTGTCCTGCGCCATTGCAGTTTGTAATTATGAAACTATGCAATGAGCATGAGTTTGATATATATATACATATATGTACATATATGTGTGTGTGTGTGTGTTGTAAATGTTTCCGGCTGCCATTTAAGCATACCACATGCGCTTTTATGTATCCGTCACTGTAAGCGCGTGTGCGTGCGTGTGTGTGCGCGTGTGTGTGTGAGGCACACTCGAATCTTTCCGAAACTTTTCTCATTGGTTGCGGTCGCCGCCCCTCTCTACCTCAATTGAGTGCGCAGCCATTGCCATTGTATTTGCCGCAACTCGAAATCAATATCACGTTGTATCCTTCAGCTGCAACAAAAGGAGCTGCTGATTGACAGAAACAATTCACACACACACAACACACACATGTACTTTTCAGGAGGGAGAGTCGGAGCTGAAATGAACTGAACTGAACTGAATTGAAGAACAACCCTTCAACACTCAACTACATTTTGATTAAAACTTTATTTCTAGCTGCGCTGCCAAAAAACAAACGAACGAGAACATCAAATGTATTTCCTTTGTGGCCGCAATGGAAATATACTTGCATATATTTGTATGTGTATAAAAACAAAAACTACTCGATTAACAATGCGCACAAAGGACAACTGACGACGCGAATCCTTTATTTATTTCTCTCTCTCGGTTGCCGCCGTCGCTGCCTGTCAATGGTTCTATGGCGCAGTGGGAAAGGGGAAAGGAGGGTGGGGGTGGGGGTTAGTTAACGTGCAAAAGCAGCGATATTAAATGTATTTCTTGTGTTGTTCATACACATATACATATTTAGTTTATTTCTTTCCTTTATTTCTGTCCACTTTAGCTTTATCATTTTCCTGCTCGCTCTGTCTCTCTCTCTCTCTCACCCTCGCCCATGCAATTATACTTGTATATACTTGTCCCATTCTATCGCTTGTATAATTCCTTTGACTATTTTTACAGCCCGACTCCGTTGGCTTTCAATTTATTTTAATATTGCTTTTATAAAATTTACATTTTTCTTTTTTGCAGCTCTCAACTGTATTGTTATAACTCTCTCTCTCTCTCTCGCTCGCTCTTTTGGCCTGTTGACGGCATTCCTCAGTCTGTTCCTCTTTTGTTCTTTCCCTCCGTTTTTTATTTTTGGAGTAGCTCTTGAGTTACGTTGCCATTTTCGTGTGCGTTTCGTTCTTTATTATTTGAGCATTTATTTTGCATATTGTTGTATTTCATGTTTTCGTTTTTACACGCCTTTTGTTGCTGCCTTTGTCCCTTAAGTGTCCAATAGTGGGGACTTTTGTTGTTGTTGCTTTGTTGCTTGTTAGTGTTTAACTTTGTGTGATTGCAGTTTTATTTTCAACCAAATGTCAAGGATATGTTAAGAGCGAGTGGATAAATGTGTAATGTCACCAAAGAAAGTAGAGGAACACGCCCAGAGCTTTACCTTTTAACATAATTGTCTAATATCATATTAAGTTCTTAATTTTGTTTTAATTAACGGCCCCCTACATTGAGAACTCTTCATTATCTCTGCCAGCATTTTATGAATTTTCTGATCAAATTAATTAAATTAATAATAAGCATAATTGCGCTCTTTTTCTAATCATATGTACATGTTACTGTTTAACCGCGACTCCTCTTAAAGAGTCGTTTATGACTCGCCTTTCTGATTAAAATTCGAGTCATATTTTTAATCATTAAAAAAAGCAAGGAATCGAACCAGAGTCGCTTGCTTTATGGCGGCGGCCCATCCCGGTACTCCACTGAGCTCCCGAGAACACTACTGTTTAATTAGATATTTGAGTGAAACTATGCAATAATGCAATAAATAATGAATCATATTTCGAGCATATGCACGAGTCATTTTCAAGTCTTCTTTTGATCGCCAATGAGATTAATCTCTTTTTAATCATCGAGGGGACTTGAAAAAGTCAGGTGACAGTAAAAGCTAATTTTTGTAAAAACAATCTTCCAAATGCTGGCAGGGATTTACCTTCAGAAATCCAACCAGAGTAGTTGTAAAAGCTGCCGACGCCCTTGTCAGTACTCCATATATGTATGCTGAATGACATGATATCTACTTACATATACAACACATCCACCAACGACATGATATCTTTGTTACATCATTAAACGTCTACGAGTATGTTCATCTTTCAATCGGTATCAGATATCACGCTTTTTGTACGATGTTTCTTTTCAGACATTGGATTTTTTGATTGATGGAATATTTCCTGCTTAATTTGCTATTGTTTTGGTTAAAGTCCTAAATAAGTTTAAAATCAAACGACTTAAAAACTTGGCAGATATTACTTTTTTATTTTCCTTTTTAGCACTCTTAGTGACGTGTGCATTTTAGAAATCTGGGCAAATACAAAATTTGATTATTACATCTGAGTAAGAATTTGCGTGTGCTTGCAACCGTGTGCCAATTAACACAATGCCAATTCAACCCACAAGTCTGTCCTGCACACAGTTCTCACTCAACTCACGATTTGTTGTCAATTACCACACAACAAACCCACAAACAACAACAACAACAACACTCGCAAACCTCTCACTCCCAAAAATCAACTGTTGGATAAACATGAACGCCCCGCAAAGCGTTGCATTTAGATATTTATCGCACTTGGCTATGCTAGTTACTCCCCCCCTCCCACTGCCCCTCCCACCCAGCGTACTGCCCTCTCACGCTCATGCTCACGCTCACGCAATGTCAACCGCAGAGACAACACGTGACTTTTGTGCAGAGTTGAAAAATCACGAGGACTTTGACGAGCGTCGTTTGTTTGATGCGAATGATGAGGACGCTGCTGATGGGAAAACAATGAGCAAGGGAAACCACCCTTCCTCCCCCTCCTTCTTACTCCATGACCATTTGCTTAGCATGAGTACAAACAATAAAAAAAAAAAAAAAACTAATGGGGTACAGTTGCGTTCAATACGTATTTACTTTAATCATATTCCAACAGAACAATATGAAATAATAATCAAAGTGACGCGTCGCATAGTGTCGGCTGGGATAAAAGAAGAAAGCAGCTCCCCAACCAAAAAGAAAGCAGCCTAGACAAATGTAAAAAATCATTTGAAAGACAACACAAAAAAAAACTACCAAAAAAAACAGAAAAAACAATATGTAAATTATGAATTTTGTGTAAACAAACCGCAACGGCGAGAGAGTGCATCAAAGAACAGAGTGGGAGAACAGAGCCATTAGCCGAGCAGCCCAGCTACTGTATTAAATCACCGAATATATCGTATTTACTCGTGCTCGCATGTACATATTTATGTATGTATGTAGGGATGGGTCCTATCATCTGTTGTCTGCTTGGGCGGCATAAAAATTGATTTCTCATCGCGTCAGTTGCTCAACAGGCAGTCAGGTTGGGTTTCTACTCCAAAACATGGACACTCTGCTTATTAGCTGACTGAACTAGCCTCGTTGACGACGCACAGTGGTTCAACCGACACCGAAAGAAGAGTAAATAGTTCTTAAAATTACAGCAGTTTAAACTATATTTAATAAAATTTGCTAAAAATAAAAATTATAACCCTTACTTACTTTATACGTAAATCGTGAATAGCTCACACTAATTGTCTGCACATTGGGTTAACGAATCCACGGCTTACGTATAAGGCATAGTATGGTTTTCGAAGAGAAAGTTTAGAATGAAATTGTCAGATTTAAAAGTTTAAGTTAAAGCAGTTTTTTTTTAAATTTGGCGAATTTAAAATTTATTATTAATGTGGGATCATAAAAAACACTGCAAGAAGTAAAAATCGTTTAATTTTCTAAGGTGACTGTCATTATAATTTATTTTCAATTATTTTTACTGCAAAACGTTGAACATATCGAATAGCTAAAGATTAGAAATTCAACTTTTTAGTAAGCCTTGAATATCTGATTGTAAGTTGAATTTTTTTAATATTGTTTATCTTTTCTACTTTTATCAATTAACCATTTAATGTTTGACTCAATGTGCAAGACGCTGGTGACACTGTGCGACGGTGGCGGTGTCTCTTGGTGCGGCAAAAGGTCTGGGCCACCTACTTTACACGTTGGCTACTTGAAATGGCATTTGTTGTCTTTTCTTAGATATTTTTTGTTGTTTTTTTTTTGTATTTATCTCTGTCTGTGTGTTGAAAAAACAAAACAAAATTGTTGTACTGAATGAAGGGGAGGGAAACCTGCCAAATTAGTTGCTATGTAGCCTTATGACCCGGTGCTTGACAAGCCGCAGATTGGGTTACCCAATGGGCCGATGAGCCGCAGTGTCTTTAATGTTTGCCTTGTAATAACATGAGAGAAAACGCATTTGAAATCTGGCAAAGCAAATAATAACAAATAAATGAAACTAATGCCACGACAGAGCTGATGCTCTGAGGACCACCCTCAGTTGAGTTAGGGCTAAGGCGTAACATATGGCTGGGCTATTTAAGCCGTTAAGTAACCCTTTGGCAAGGTTCCGTCAGCACAGCCAAAGGGCGTTCTTCAAGATGTGCCATTTTTTTTGGCATTATTTGTGTTTGGGTTTTTAATTGACGGCACTTATGGGAAGCCGCAAGAGCCGTGTGGCATCTGCAGCCCACAGGGCAAACATCCAATGCCAGATCGAGCTATTATAGTATATCTATCTATCTAACTATCTATCGTATCTAAATATCTATTTGTTGGCCTGTGTTTTGTTTGCTTGTTTGTTTGGTTTGCTTGGTTGGCATCACAGTTGGCGTAATCGCCTGCTATTAATTCATTGTCTATTATCAAGCCGTGTTCCTTGCCTGACATTGTATGCATTTTGTGGGCCACTCCAGCAGCAGGAGCAGGAGCAGGAGCAGGAGCTGCATGCATGTTGCCTGCCTCGCTCCATTGTTTGGCCTACATGGACCGATACTCTAAGATATTATCGACAGCTCGTCCATTGACAATAACAAGCCCAGTTCAGGCCAACCGAACGACTGTCTGACTGACTAACTGGCAAGCAGCCAGCAAGGCAGTCGACTGGTAGTTGTTCTATTGTCCACTGAAGCGATTGGTGGATGCTCTGTGGTCTCTGGTCTCTGGTCTGTCCATGTCCATGTCCATGTCCACCCCATCATTGTTAGGCCCTGACAATGGTACATAGTACATAGAGCGCATTGTTTGCGCCCTGTTGCCAGCAAAATACACACATGAGACATAAATATACACACAACACACTACACTATAGTTCTTCTCTTTAGTGTTGTTGTTGACTTTTCGAGTTTGTGGCATAGAGCACACACAATGCCACACAACGAACGAACGAATTGGACAAATTGATATCCAATAATTTAATTTTGTTATCCATTTCAGCTCCATGTCGAAAAATAGTTTTGTAATTTGCACTCCGGCATGCGTGTAACCGATATTATTGTCATCCAGTTGAGTCCTCTTTGGCCCATTGTAAAGTATCTCGACCACATTCTCATTCCCATCTGGCTGACCCTTGACCCCGACTCCTACTCCTGTTCTAATCCCCAGTGTGTGGGCATTAGTTTTATTATAATTTGTTTATGTGCGTCGTGTGTCCGAGCAACAACAACAACAAGCAAGCGAAACCATTTGTGTGAAAAAGGTTTTCACACTTTTCCACATATGATAGTTTCGACTTTACAGTTTTCACAGTCTCTGCCCTCTGGGGTCGTGTGCCGTTAGTTTGATAATTGTTTATAGTGGCAAATAGATAATATTTATATGGATTATCGCTTCACAATTATACTCGTCCTTGTCGCATCATCAGCCCAACAATTGTCAATGCTGGTGTCCAATTGGAAATATTCTCACATATTCAATTGTTTGCAATTTTCCCGCATTTTATTGCTGAATACTTATTTCCCACATTTTTAAATAACATTGTGATTAATGCATCAATTACGAGTGTTTGTCAATGCCTTAATAAAAGTGACCTTTGGTCAGTTAATACCACACCGGTTTAATAAGTTATTAATGGAAGGTCATTTATCTCACCAACTTAATCTACTTTCATTTCCAATATTCTTAAGCTTTTGTCTGTAATTTTGTCCGCAAGAACGAAAAGTTTTCAGGGATGGCAAGAGCTAGAAGCTCCGAATTTGGTGTGCAGACTCTTTATAGTAAACAAAACTTGAGTTTCGTGATACTAAGTCACTAGCGTGGACTGCCATTCACAGTAAGTTTTTACATCAAGTGATTGAATGACCAACAAGAAAAAATATGACATTTCTGATTTACGAAAATTAAATGATAGATAGGAACCGTAACATTATTAACAGTTTTCGACTGACATGCTTATTCACTTTTAATATGTTACCAACAATTCCAAATAAATTCAGAAATCGATGCTGAGGTTTCAATTTAAATATGTTTGATAATTGTTGGGAAGTGAATTAATCATTAAAAAAAGCAGGAGTTCTGACACAGAAGTCGTAACATTATATTGGAGTACTCTACTGACTTATAAAAAACCTCTTTACGAGGTAAAAGTCTAGTGACGAAAACATTTTCATGCCCCAAAATTTGTGATATCGAATTTTGTTAAGAAATAATATTAAGTTTTACATATAAATTTATAAAACAAAATACTTTGTCACTCGGAATTGCGCAAAAAAGTAATATTTATTACGTATAAAGAATTAAGCGCATGTGCCGAGTGACAAAATATATTTCTTTTTTGTAATTTATTACTGTGGGGGTTTCAATTTAAGCGGGTTTTAGCGATTTCGAGCAATAGTTTTTAGATTTTTAATCGGGAACAAGTCCTCATTTACCGTTTTACGCTATATTGACGCTTTGATACAAACAAACAGACAAATAGGCAGACTGACTTTTGATCTCAATTTAGGAAGGCGACTTAAAATTTTAAAATTAAGTATCTTTTCAACCAGATGTCGGATTTTGATGATCGAGGTGCAATCGACGCGTATTTTTGATAAGAAATAAAAATATTTAAATATTGCCCCCTCCACTTAAACCTGTTTATCTCACGGACCAGGTGAGTTTTCAAAAGTCTCAGTATGCACATTTGTAAGTTAAATTGATACCTTTCGATCGATATATAACTCCACCTGATCGGACAGTCAAATCAAATTTTGCATTCTTCCTGTATATATTGCTCGTCGCCTTTTGCACGCTTCGTGCCGCTTTCGTCACTAGCGCGGACTGCCGTCCGCAGTGATATGGTCTTGTCCTGCATCATTAATCAAAGTAGAGTGACCTAAAATTCACTAAAATTGTGAATAAACTGATGTCAAGCACTCAAGACTATCAGAGCAACCCGTCGAATGTAAATTTCGCATATCCTGTTTAAATTGTAGCCTGATAAATCCTTTTAATTATGAGTGTCCCATTTACATACACTCTGATATCAGATCCCAGCAATAAGCGTGTTTTCTAGTAACAGCAATCTACATATATTATTGTATTTTTTTTTTGTAAATAAAAACTCGTTTATTTTGAAATTCCATTACCGTATTAAGAAAACTTTGGGTGCAATTTGATTTATTGAATTTGTTTTTAAATTTATTAAATACTTTAACACAGTGTTTGAAATGTATTATCTAACAGATAGTACGATATATTGATATATTGTATATGGTAAATATACATAGGTATCTCAATAGGTATATTTATATATTTATATTTATATGATTCTTTACACAATAATCTCAATGAGTCCAATTTCATCTAATCGTATCTTAGAGCTCTTAACGTATGGTACAATACTTCTGAGTGATAAACATGCCGCGGATACAATTTACAGTTATGCTTAGGTACATACATATATACTACTAAAGATAGAGGGTAAGTAGATTCTAGGATAAGAGTATAGCCAGCGTTACAATCGCATACGAGGACACTTACGAACTAAAGAAAACCAATTACTGGGCAATTACTAAAGAAAACCAATTACGATCTCTGCGATTTCCCTAAAAAACAATGTGCTTACAATATTTATACCTAATCCATGTGGCCTGTGAGTGGATGAGGCTTTCGAGCTAAGGCTCAAAGGGTCGGAAGACGACAACACCGCTGGCATTGGCGTTGCTCTTGCTGGAGCCTCAATCCTGAGAGTCGCCGGCATTGCTGCTCCGATCCATGGCCATGCCACCGGCGCCATTCGACTCCGATTGCTCGATATCCGCCGTGCTCAACACGCCGGGCAGGTAACCAGTGCCGGCATAGGGGGCGGAGAGGAAACGCTTGGCATGCGCCTGCATGAACGGATGATAGCGATGCGGATGCGTCGGAGAGCCAAAGACCGCGGGCGGTACCAGCGGCGAGAAGGCGGACTTCATGGGGAATGGCGGCGATGGTGGCACCTGCGCAGGTGGCGGCGTCTGCGTCAGATCCTCGCCAGCCAGCATGCACTCCATGGCCTGGAGCACGTCGCCGCGAAAGCGCTGCATCAGCTGCTCCACATCGCTGCGCCGTCGGCTGGGAAAGACGCGCATGAGGACATCGATGGGTGAACGCTGTTGTTGCTGGTGCTGCGACTGTGGATGCTGTGCCAAATGTTGCTGCTGTTGTTGCTGCAACTGGGCCGTCGCTGGATGATGGGCGGGGAGTCCGGCGGCGGCCAGGAACTGCGTGTGATGATATGGCATAAAGCCCTGGGCATGTCCATTGCCAAAGGAGCGCAACAAATGCAGATTCTCGGCGGGTGTATTTGGCGGCGAGTTGCTGTCCTCCTTCTTAAGGCTCAGATTCTCCGGCGTCGCCTCATCTGGAGCGGAGTCCACGTCCAGATCGGACTCCGGTGAGCTGGGCGGACCGGTGCGGGCAGGTGAAAGGCTAGAGGTTAAATTAAATAAGCCGGCCACCTTGGGCCTGGGGCTGCTGGGTGAGCCGGATTCGGAGCCCGTATCCTGATCGGTTTCATTGGAGAGAGCGACGCCGCGCTTGGAAACTGCAAGTGAATAGAAACGCAGAGCCAGAGCCGAGGTTAGATCAGGCAGGTAGTTGTGGTTGTGGTTGAGGTTGAGGTTGTAGTTGTGGGAAACTGTGCGGTTTTCCACATGACAGGGCAAAACAAATAAAAGTATCAAATTTGTGAACAGAGGACATAGAAAAAGAAAAATTTTAAATCAAAATGAAAATACAAACAAAAAAAAAAACAGAATAAACAAAAAGTGTAATCACGGGAATCGCAAACAAGAATGGAGATGAATGAGAGGATGGTGGAGAGGGTTCGTTGACATGCCAACCCCAGAGACACTCTGAGGTTGTTATACAGACTGCAACCTGTACCGAAATGAAACAAGTTATACGATATTTTTATTTCTCTTGTTCATTCTATTTGATTTGCAGTTGACGAAGCCGCGGTGAAAATTTAATTAAGTTGCACCCTGTCGATTTGTGTGTGTAGCCCTCAAATCGCAGTATTCCGATACGGATACATTCCTCTGGGCACGAACTGGGACACCCGGGCACCTGGCGCTGCTTCTGCTGCTGCTCTTGATTTTTGTGTTTTTTGATGAAACTCAAGCGTGAAATCGTCTTGAATTTCAGTGCAAATAAACAGTGTACTGCTTAAATGGACAGGTTCGATTGATTCGCGTGAGAATCCTTCAGTGTTTTCCTTTCTCGAAACAATAAAGGCAAACAAATCAAAAAAGGAGCAGTAGAGAAGTCCTCAGGAACAACAAGTCTCGTATTACGCCCTCAGTTTGGAATTGTCTTACAACCTGACGATGTAATCCACATCCAAATTGGCCCATTGACTGGATAAGTATCTATTGATGGGCTTGGAAACTGTTTGAAACGTTGGGTTCTAGGGATGATTAGGAAAGGATGCTAATGTGCATCTTTAGCGTCAAATAAGATTGTTATTACGGCACTTTGGAACTCTATTTTGAGAGATATCAGATATGTAGCCCGCATAAAATGAAGTCGATACAGGAAATCAAAAATCAAATCTGTTGCATAACTAAGAAACTGTAGAGAGAGAAATGCTTTTGTTTTTTTTATCCAATATTAAAACTTATTAATTTAATCTGAACCGAAAATTCTTTTTCAAGATTTCTACTAACTAATCATAAAAACATTATAATCTGAGATAGGTTTTTTTTTATACTAGCAATTTTTTTACCTAACTATTTTATTGCCTTCAAAAATAATAAAATGAACAAATTTCTACTAACTAATCCTAAATAAATAATATTCTTTATTTACGAACTTTCAAAAATTAACAATTTTTTAACTAAACTATTTTATTGCTTTCAAATATAAAAACAAGAAGTAAGAGAATATTTTTTATATTATATTATTTTTTAAATGGATTTAAGGGTGAAATTTAAGCATTTTGAATTACAGTTGAATATTCAAATCCCATAAAGACCTTTTAAATGTCCAACTCCTGACTTCAAAATTCTCTTTAATTGTTGCAACTTTTCGCATTTAGTTGTATTTTAAATTCAGACTTGGCGGGTTACAAAAACGTTGAGTTTAACGACGCCTTGACTGGTAACCTTTGTGCTAGCAACACCTAAGCTCACACACACACACACCCACCACACACTCATACACACACTTAAGCAGTCAAGTACACACACTCCCACACACACACACACACATGCAAAAGAGGAGTGTGGCACTTTATGCGCCGTTGCGCTTTTGACAATTGAAAATAAAAATTATGCTGGTATTTTCTTGAGCGCGTTGTTGTTTTTTGCCTCCTTCGACTTTGAAGCGCTTAAGGGGATGTGGTTGCAGGTGGGGAGGGGGCAGGAAAGGGGGGAATAGGACGGGGTAATGTCACACATCAGCTGCACTGTGAAGTGTGTTCCCGTTTGTTTGGCACGGCGAGCAACAGGGCATAAATATAATAATTTCATTTTTTCCAGGACTTACCAGGACTCTCGTCCAGCTCGGTGCGCGTCGGTGAGAATCCGACGCTGAGGTGCTCGGATCGTGTGCGTCCATCCGTGTCGGATTCATTGCCATTGTAATGCTGCGTCTGCGACTGACGCTGCTGCTGTTGATGCTGCTGATGCTGCTGATGTTGATGCTGGAGCTGGAGCTGCTGATGGTGGCTGGAGGGCGTGGAGCTGGCCTCGTAGCCATCGCTGGGTGGCGACGGAATGCCACCGTGGAAGACGCCATTCTGTGTGGGAGCATTACCAGCTCCATTCGACGCATTGCCGCCGCCATGTGGTGGACTGTGCGAGGTGGGCGTGACACTGTCGCTGTTGCCATTCTGTTGCCCCGAACCGGGCACCGAAGTGTAAAGCAGTCCCAGCTCACGTGCCTCATTCTCCTCCTGCGCCTGCTGACGACGCAGGGCCACCTGGAAGCCAATGGAAGCGGAAAACTAACCGATTAGATGACTATGCGGCTTGACAGGACCAAGATTAACCCACCTGTGCGGCCATGACACGTTGACGCTCCGCGATCAGAGTGCACTTGGCACAGACACAATCCCGCCAGCGGCAGTAGCGTTTGTGGCCCTTCAAGGCGCTGACCTGGAATTTGTAGACAGATCAGATGACAAGCTGAATGCTGGCAGGGACTAGAGGTAGACTCACCACGCCATGATTGCGACAACGGGCACATTTCGGCGTGCGTTGATAGCGCTCCGAGGCGGCGCGCAGAAAGAAGGCGGGCGGCAAAGCGCCCAGCACTGGATGCTGGGACATTAGATTCTGCATATCCACACCCGACGGTAAACTCATCCTCACAACTGTATACGAAGTAACACACACTACACACACTCACACACACTGAGACACTCTTTTTGAGTTAGCTTTGATCTGTTTGTGATCTATATTTGTATTTGTATTTGTATTTGTCATAAACAAATTCGTTTGTTTTTCAATTTGTCATTCATAACGATTTCGATAACAATTTGCGGTAACGATCACGACTTAACGATAACAACGCGCGCAGTGACGACCATGTCAGACGAAGCACTCGATTGCAACTGAATCGACTTGGGATAAATCTAAAGCGGGCAGCAGCAGCAACGACAGCGACAACGGCTCCGACAGCGACAGCGGCAACAGCAGCGTCAGCAACAGCATCAGGGCAAATGGCGGCAAGCGGCAACATTTACCAATACAAAAGCCGCGCACACACACACAATGTCGGGGAGAGGCATAACGAGGGTTGCAAATACATACATACGTACACACAGTCACGCAAATGGGACATTCGGAGAGTGTTGCCACCACCTTTTGTGCGAGTTTCGCTGCCTGCGTCTGCGTTGGCAGCACAGCACAGCAGCAGCAGAGCCAGGGCAGCAACAGCGACGGCAGCAATTAAGAAAAAAGTTTCAAAATCTAATTTGGTACTGTATACAAATTTGTGCACTCGAGGCGACGACGACGACGGCGACGGCGACTGCGGCAGTGTGGAGCGAGTCTGGTGGTTGGCTGTGGTTGTGACGCTGCTGCTGCGATTGCTACGGATGCTGGTGGTGGCGGTGGTGGCAGTGCTCATATTATTGCCTTAGCCGCTGGTGGTTGTTTGAGGTTTCTTTCATTTTCTTTGTTGCTTTTGTTTCACAATTTCTTTTTACTGTCGTCGTTGTTGTTGTTTTTGGTTTTTAGCTTTAGCTGTGTGTCGTGTGTGTGTGTGTGCGTTTGAGAGAGCTTCGTTAATGGAACAGCCAACCAAAAACGTTGTTGCGCCTCAGCAGCGATGCGACCTCGCCGCTGGTTGGCATGGCAGCGTAGGCGATACACTAACACACACACACACACATATGCACTCACACAGTGTGAGACACAACTGACACAGTTGGCACACAGTATTTGTTGTTGTTTCCTTTGCTTATGTATAAAACTGAAAGAGAGGACGGATGGAAAAACTCAGGAGGTCAGCTGCAGCCTGGAGTCGCCGTCGTCGTCGTCTGAATCATTGTGTGCAGCTGCTCTCATTGCTAAAGCTGCTTTGGTTTTTTTTTGGCATGTTGCCACTCGCTTTTCATTTTCAGCTACGCACAAAGAATTGGCATCAAAGTAAGGGGCAAATAATTGTTTATTGTTTATATTTATGAAATGTTCACTCAACTGCTAAAACTTGGTATCTAATGCATAAAAAACAGAAATGACGGTATCTCTGAATGTGAATCATACTAGCTATAGGAAGGAAGAGTTGACAGAAAAATAATCTACAATTCTATGGATACATCAGCAATCAAAGAATGAGGTAGGATTAGGATTAATATTTTTTTAAGGGAATCCAACTTAAATTATTATTAATCTTGCAACAAATATTGGATCAATAAAATGTTTTATTTTTATTTAATTTTTAAATAATAAGGTCATTAAATAATAAAAAGAATTATATTTATAATATTCACAATAAATGAGTTATTTACTTTTCATTTAAATAAATATATTTTGCAACTTTTAAGACAAAGTTCTTAATATGTAAAATTGTTTGTAAAATATAACTAAGTAATTTTTTCCACTTCGATAAAATCTAGAATTGAGACAGAGCGGCTATAATAACAACTAACTTAAAGCTGTACATAAGACGTCTGTGGCAGGGGCGGTGTGGGTGCAATGGCGGCGTCTGTGGGTCGCATTGACCTATTAGAATGTTACAAAATTATTGCAATTGAAACAAACTGCGACGGCGAAGCCAGCAGCAGCAACAACATCCAAACCTAAAGGCACGTGAGCGACAGAAGCGGCGACATTTTAAAAGCTCTGCGCACATTGAGCTCTCTCGCTCTCATTTGCGCGCTGCACGTTTTGCGCTCTTTATTTAGACTCCGCCTACGCGCAGAGGCGGAGTCTTTGCTCACACATACACGCACAGGCACGTGCACATACATTCATACACATACAATGAAAACACAAAGCGGTTACAATGTTGTATTTGCCAGCTGCTGCAAAAGAAACAAGTTTCCAAACTGAAGAGAGGAGTCTGAAAAGCAGCAAAGCTGTATGTTTGTATATATGTCTGTGTGTGAGAGCAGCACAAGGACTACCAATTGACTCTCTTTCTCTTTCTGTATTGCACTCGCGCATATACACACACGTACACAGTCACTGTCGTTGGCAACTGTAAATGGCTAGAATTTGTCGGCTTTGTTGTTGTGGTTGTTGCTGGCAGTGCCTATTTCTCGTTTTTTAACTTTGTTTAAAGTCGGCACGTTCACACACACACACACACACATGGATACATACATACATATTCATACATAAACTGCTGGGTGGCCACTTAAAAAGTGTTTTTACTGGGGGCCAAATATGCAAATTAGTTGGACCGCACTGACAACTTCTTCAACCAACAAAAGCTGAAACATGTCCATTATGTCGTCGGCTTGGCCGTCGCTCTTCATGCATGAGCTGAACTCCACATTAAAGCCAGGGGAGGGGGGAATCAATGGGGAACCGTCCAATACAAACAATACAGTATTCGTAATCATCAGCTACCAGAGTCAAGGCATCAATCAGTAACCAGTAGCCAGAGAACTACAACAACAACAACAGAGTCTACTTAACAACACAACAACAAACAACAACAGCAACTTAAATCACAACAATAAATGAAATGAAGAAATATGATGAATCTGATATGCCCTAAGTGATCACTGATCAGTTAAGTACAAGTACTGAAAGCACTACTTTTAACTCTAGCCTTAGAAAAAAATTTATTTTTTCTAAATAATAATAAATACTTAAAAAAAAATGTATTTTTTTAATTATGGTTTTATTTATGCTCTAAATGATTAAGTCGAGTTCAAGTACTGAAAGCATTTTTTTAGCTCTAGCTATTAAAAAAAACAATCATCCAAAAAAAAAAGTTAAAATTATGGAGACTTCGACTTATTGAATAAGTTTTGTTTAGTTTAGTATACGCGTTTTAGTTCGAGTCAGAAAAAACTCGAGTTATAGAAGTTCGAGCTAGGGAAGTCTAGTCCAAAAAACCAACATTCAGTAATATGGAAAACTTTAACTTACATTTAGTCATGTGGAAAATCGCAACAAAAAATGGTTGGGATAAGCAATAAAGATAATGCCAACTTAAAATATGTAGAGAAAATTCTAAATAAATCTTTAGAGTTAGTAGAAACCCCTCTGCAAACATTAAATATTTTTGAATTCAGTTTTATTTTTCAATTTTGTTTAGCGAAATTTCAATCGATTTGTAATTAGTTTCAGCTGGCTTAATAAATAGATGATACTTCTTAATCACAAGTCCCAGCTAGCTTTCTTTCCAAGTGAATGCAAATTCTACAAGTTCTTCTCAGCTAATCCTGTTTAATCCATGCTGGAAACTGGTTTACTAATAAACTGGAAATAGTTTTCTGACTAATTCACTAGAGAATCTAAAGATGATCATCATCGCTTTGGTTAGATATGAATGCGATACGAATTATTAGAGTGAGAGAGAGAGAGGGAGAGAGAGAGAGAGAGAGAGATCACAAATAAGTAGCCGTTAGTTGTTTGTAGTTGTTGTAAATGCTAAGTGCCGATGATGGTCATGGAGAAGGTTGGAGAAGGTGAAATCACTTGGGGATCATTGCTACTTGCTACTTTACTTTAGGTGCCCTTTTCGACTGTTGACTGTTGAAAGACTGTTGCCTGTCGGCTGTTGGAAGTTGGATGTTGGCCATGTCTCTCTTTGCTTTTGATGGCTCCGACGCATCCGACGTCGGGGACAAGGAACGAGACTCAAGTGCTCAAGTGAGTAGCAGGCTGCAAGTAACGATGAACTGCTTCTGATTCAGATGTCGAGACAGTGACAACAGATACAAAAGGCATAAAGGTATGTGCACAAACACACATACTCGTATATGAGTATCGAGTATGGTATGTCAGGGGTTAGGGGCTTGGAGGGGCAGGGGCAGGGGCCCTGACTCAAAACGATTGAGAGACAAAAGAAAAGTGCCTTAAAATGTTGACAAATATTTGCCATGCATTGGCCGCAAAATTATTTGATCAAGACCACCGAAAAAACAAAATATGTATACAAAGATCTTTGTGTCTGCTCACTGAAGTTGGCAGAGAGATAAAAAAGTTGTACAAAATTAAAAATGAAACTTGAAGACACGCGGCTAACGAGATTTCCTTGCGTCATTGCCTCATTCATTCATTCCGATTGCGATTTGTTTGCTTTACGTTTTATGATTATTATTGTACACTTAAGAAAAAAATGCAAGATTCAAAACTAACTTAAGTATGAAAATGTGTTGTGCTAGAACTAGGAACATTTTGGGATAAGTTCAAGATTTTTGATAACTTAATAAGATTTTTGTTCTCAATTTTGGAAGTTCCGAGCTCAGTCAGCTTTTGCGATCGTTTGTACCTTAGTATTCCCTGTTTAACCCATTTCATGCTAATGGGTATTTAAATACCAAAGACAGTGTTGACACTTTAAAAATTGTAGCACGGTGCATGTGAGAGATATCGATGTGAAATTTATTTCATAGTAAGGGGAAATAACAAAATAACATAAGAAAAATTGAACAGTTTAGTTATCCTTGGTATATCTGTAGATTTTTACAGTTGAATAATTTGTTTTTTTTTCAGCATAGAAAATATTGACGAAACATGCTGAAAAATGTATGCAAATGGGAAAAAAAAAATTTGAAGATAACATTTTTTCCAGGCACACATTTCAAAAATTCGTCAAAATCGTACCAGCCGATCTATGGGCAACATTTAATGGGTTAAGACGGAAATCATGCTTTTTTTTTGAGTGTAGCTTTTGCTGTCGTTTTTTATAGTTGTAGTTGCTGTGCAGCTGAACTTGTGTTTTATGTTTTTGCGTCTCGCATCGCATCCAATGACAATATTTGAGCAATCATCGAAGACAAAGGAGAGAGAGAGTGAGAGAGAGAGAGGCTCCATACGAACATTGTCTCTATTTTCAAAGGTCTATGGTGGATAAAGCCACCCAAAGTGTTGCCCCCAGCTGAAAGCAAAACGCTTTCCATTTGGAACTGTCAGCAGCAGCAGACATTGAACAAAGCCACTCCAAGTGGACAGGGGCGAGAAAAAAGTTAATTTAATTTCAAGTGTGTGCAACAATTGTTGTTGTTGCTGGTCCTGCGCTTATCCTTTTCAGCCGTGTCGCCATCGCCATCGTCGTCGTCGTCGTCATATCATCAACATGTTAATAAAGCCACAATCCACAACCCTCGTTTCCGCCTGAGTCTCGTTGTTTTACAAGACCAGAACATTTTTTGCTTTCTTAGTTGCAAACAGTGAAAATATTGCTTCTTCGACTTATCTTTGACATAAAGAAATCTCATTAAATAACTTCCGTTGCTTTCAAGTCCTGCCAGCCAGCATAAGATATCCAGAATATGCAGCATCAAGATTCTAAAAAGCTGCTCGCCTTTGCTACAAGCTGAAACTTTGAACTTTCTCTTGTATTTCTCGTTCTCTTGAATTTCTCGTTCAGCGGGCCATGAAATTACATTTTGCTTCTCTTTCGCCTTAGACGATAAAATATTTACTACAGAGCAGAGCATTGAGGGGAAGCCATTTTCAACTTCCACGTGCTGGCTGGAAGGACAACAGATACTCGTAGTATTGTGAACTCAAGGAAACGTGAAATTTTGTTAAAAGTTCACAGAAACTTTTGTGCTGTTTGTTGTTGTTCTGTTTTCCTGCCAAAAGTTGTTAGCCCGAATTTCCTCTCTACTTAGATTTTCTGGTGTCATATGCAGATCCTATACACATGAGCTGCAAATTGATGAATTCTTACCTATTTTTTGAAATTGTAATCGAATTTAGATTTTTTTTGTATTTCCCTGTTACATGACACACGCCAAAAGCAATCCCTAGAAATCTGCACTGAAATTGCCACTACAAATCTCGCAAAATACAAAAAAAATAAAACAAACACAAACCGGAAGCTCAAATTTCAAACAATTGCCGTGACACAAAATGGCTCAAGAAACAAGAAATTCACATTTATACAATATTGCGAATTCCGGAACACAATAACAAACTTGACACCCTGACGTAAACGGTTCATTATAGGATCGTTAGCAGGGCGGGACGATGGGATTATGATGCCTCCTGTTCGTATCCGTACTCCGTAATTTGAGCTGGCCACATTACTCAAAACAAGGTCGCAGTTCTGCTGACTGACTTTGGCTATGACACGCTCGGGCCTTGGGTGTTAATATAATAACACAATATTGAACACAGTTTGTATAATTTTTTAATAACAATCAAGGGAACATGAAGAGGCAACGCCCTTTTAGCCGGGCTCTCAAAAAACTCACAGCCATTGTTTGGGCACAAACACTGTTTCCGATTTCGATGAGCTGCTACCCCAACTGAACTGAACTGCGATTACCCAACCCCGTTATCTAACCCTCAGTTAGGAGCGCTAAGAAAAAACGCCCCTTTGACAAACGGTGAGGCAACTGTTATTAGTTGAATCTGCACATACATATGTATTTATGTATGTGTCTATGTATGAAAGTATGTTTGCCTGGGTAAGGGCGCGTGTTTCCCAGCCAAATTTCGGGTTTATAATCACTCTCCCAAGTTATGGTAATGACAACTCTTGAACGGCCGAGGGCTGTATTTAGTTATAAAAGAGGCCAGCTGTGAATTTTATTTGATTTAATTAAAAATCTATTTGTTGTACGGCAATACATAATGGCCGACGAGATGACAGTGTCAGATGCTCGTCCACTTTCACTGTGTCGAACAATATTATTATTCGCCTGCGACAAGCACAAGCTTAGATTTAGAATGTGATTTAAATTAGTTATAATTTGTAAACAAAATTAATTCAGCCAGATTAATGATATTTATTTCTAGAAATTAGCTGCAACTTTTGAATATTGGCGGTAAAGCAAGGACTGCATGCTCATTATCGATTGCGATACTTCGATGTTCGATACATTTAACAAATATACCAGAAAAATACGAAAATGTTAAGGGCCACACTGACCAAGAACAAACTGTTCAGTTAACAGTAACAGCTGAATTCCAATTTGCGCGAGATTATTTAAAATTAATTTTTTGAAATTTTCAAAAATCAATTTAAAAAAACTGAAAAACAATTAAAAAAAAAAAAAAGAAACAAATACAAAATTTTTTAAAATAATGAAGTTTATTCTAAAATTAGTTTGGTGCATTTCGCTCTTCGCGTGGCAAAGTTGAGAAAAAATAAAATTAGAAATCCGATATAATATTAATTCAAACCCATTTACAAAAATAAAAGAATTTTCAATATGCATACTGTTTATTAAATTCTAAACAAGGTTACAAAAATAAAATGAAACATGCTTTAAAGTTAATAGTCGCTTAATTTGGGAATGTGTTTGTGCGTCAAATTGTCAATAAATGGATAACTAACAGTTTACATCGACTCAAAACAATATTTATTTATAACAATTATGGGCAAACATATATGAATATATTTAAAACTTATTATTGATCATTTCCCAGTGGAAGCGTAGCACGCATCACAAACCCGCACAGGTCGCCCAGGCTGTCCCTGGGCATTGAGCAGTGGCAGCGTGTGCTCGGAGCAGGCCTTGCAGAAGATCTCGCCACAGCTGCGACAGTGATGCTTGCGCCGGGTCAAGTTGAATTCCCGGGTGCAGGCCGTGCAGTGGGTCGCTATGGAGTCGGGGGCCCAGATGCCCGGGCTGCTGACCGTTTCGGGCATTGTCTGAAGGGACTGCGAGGAGCCGGACATTTGTCGTTGCTGACGTCGCTCGTTGTCCTGGAACTCGGATATCTTCAGCTTGCTGACACTCAACTGTATGCCCAGTTCCTCGAGTGTCGTCTGAGCCTCGGACCATTGGGTGCGCACCTTTTCCAAGTCAAACTTCAGCTTGTCACTCTTCTGTTTCTCCTCGTTGAGCTCTTTGACACAGCTTTGCAGCGTTGCAATCTTTTCCTTCAGCCTGATCTCCTTCTCCTGCAAGGACACTCGCCAATCGCGCTCAATGCGACTCTCAGCCTCGGCGCGTGCTGCCCGCTCCTCGCAGGCCGTCACCTGAGTGGACAACGTTTGCGAGGTACTCTTCAATATTTCACCCAAGTTGCTCTTATCATTAGTCCATCTGGGAATAAGGGGGAACACATTGCAACGATTAGTTAAGCGCTCATAATTGGAGGCGTTTGAAATAATTTATGATAACAAAATCTATTATACGCTTCCAATCTGACTGCGACTGACTCTTCTTTCGATTTAAAAATATTTAAATTAAACTGCAATTTAATTAGTCACAGAGAAACTTAAAATTCTGCAATTATAATGGAAAGCTTTCTAATTTGTAGACCCGTTTCATAGCAAATGACTGATTAATTCCCATTATATCTCTCATATATAGGAAATTTCCTAACTAAACTTGATTTTGTATCTAAGAAAATAGTCCATAAACTGCATCTTACTTTTTCTCTAATTGCTCAATTGTGCTCGCCATGTCTTCCTTTTGGCACTCTAATTGGCTCATTAATTCCGTTTTGTGAGTCAGCGAAGCCTTGCAATCCTGTCGATGAAGATAAGATACGAGAATCTTTTGTACCGTGAAGAATTCAACAATTCTCAGCCATAATAAGATATTGTACATGGATTAGTAAGAAGTGAAACACTAGAGTTAAGATAAGTTTTATTTCTTTGGTTTGGTTTTATGTAGTCCCTTTAACATGTAGGTATAGATACATATTTATATAATTACATTTGTTAGTAAAGCAAGTTGAAAGTACATATGCATATCGAGTATCTTGGGGAATGAGTATAAGTACATATATTATAATAATTCAGCTCTATAACTATACATACGTACATTACATTATAATATATGCAATTGGGGATTCTTTATTTGGGAAAGGATATTCAGCTAACAGCTTATAATTTTCAGAATCTTCAACAACTTGTTACGATTATATGTTTACTATATTTCAATATCATATGACTAGGGGATCTTTAAGCATTGAAGGCAACGTACATTTATGTATGTAATATTTTATATAAAACATAGACTCCATAATAACTTTTATTATTGTTAAGCAGTTGCACATTGAGTTCCAATTAGGTTTGTTTTGTAACTCTACAGGTGACGGACAGCAGGTCGCCAGATCGAATCAGGAACCATAAAGTTATTACTTGTAAGTAAGATGTAAGTAAGATGTAGTCCCAGCACATTGACTAGCACAAATTATCATAGATTATATAGAACTTAAGTAAATGCCTTGTCAACAATGAATTAAAGCTACATCTAAGAACTTTAAGTATTGCCCAGTGCATCCTGATCCTGGGACAGAGCGTAGTCACTGCGAGACCCATCGCCGCCGACCTTAAAGTGCTGCGTCACGGCGGCAGCGGCCTCGGCCAGTTCATCATTCAGGGATTTGGCGGATGTGGGCGTCTTGATAGTTGTTGCAGCATCCACTCCAGGGGGCATCTGGGCTTGGATTGGGGGCAGAGCGCTCGCTGGTGACTTGCGATAGTTGTTGGGATTGAAAGGCGGAATGCCGTCCATCTTGAGGTGGAGTCGCTTCATGGGTGGCCCAGTGTCCTGTTTGTGCTTCTTGGTGAGTGCCTCGAACTTCTGCAGATTCTGTTGACGTCGCGTGTTGGGAGATCGATCGCCTCCGCTCACCTGGTGCTGGTCGACGAGCTTGGACTCGTATTTCTTTTCTAGCGATTGTAAAATGTTACCAATTTGTGAGGCTTTCGTTTGCAAACGAGAGACCATCTCGCCTTTCTGTGTTAGTTCATCTTCACATTCCTAATTAAATTTTAAACGAGGGGGAGTAGGAGTTATGTTTGTTTTTCATTTTGATTGATTAATTGCTAATTGATAACAGATTGGCCTACGATTTGGGTCGAATTTGTTGAAACATTAAACCAAAGACAGCAAACAAACCAATAACTAGTGACCAAATGAGTTGATGTTGATGAATGTGATCAGATGAGGATGAGTTTGGTTTCAGTTGTGTCGTAGTGTCATGAATGATGCTGATGATCTGTGGGGGTGAGGGGATACGCACCTGCAGCTTGCGATACATCTCCAGATTGATTTGCTTGATGTCGTCCAGTTGCCTGCGCAGCGACACAATCGTGTCCTGCTTCTCATGGATGTCCTTCTCCAGCAGCTTCATGGCCATATCCGACTCGGCCTTGAGCGACACCTGCAACTTCAGCTCCTTGTCCAGTTCCACATTCTTCTTTCGCTCCTCGGCCAACTCGGCGCTCATAGCCTCCGCTTGCTGTGCCTTCTCCTTGTCACTGCCGCTGCCATTGGAACTGTTGTCCGAGTGACTCTGCGCTGTCTGACTGGCCGACTGACGCATGGCCTGATTCTCGGCCTGCAGGGCCAGCAGACTGTTGCGTGCTATGGCCAGATCCTCCTTCATCAGGGCATTGGTGGTGGTCAGGGACTCGACCTTGGCCTGCAGATTGGCAACGGTTGCGCTGAAATGCGTGTGGAAATACATTACTCAGATGGATCCGAATTCGCCAGGCATTGTTAGACTTGATAGACCCACTTGAGATGTCGATTGAGCTCCTCAATATAGTTCTTCTGATCCAGCACGGCAATCATATTACCCTGACCGGTCGTATCCATTGGTGCAGGTGGGGCATTGGTCTCCTCGTTAGCCTCCGCACTGCGGGAACTGGAGCGCAGATATAGCGAAAAGTCAATAACGCCCTGCTGCGAGTCCAGATCCTCTTCCTTGACACACAGATTGCAGTCGATGACATTGAGACCGACCAGAATTCCCATTATAACAACAATCTGCAAGGCAATGGAAACCGGAGTTACTAATCGCCAAGCTGGCCAGGATTAATATCCACAGACCTCGTCGCTCATCATGAGCGCATGTGGCTCATAGTAGTCATTGAGGGAGTCATCCCGATTCTCGATTAGAGCCTGCAGGTAATCGGAAAGCTTCTTTTGCATCAGGGCAATGCGTAGCCAGGCACGGGCTCGACCAATATGAGTCCGCACCGTGGGCAGGTCACGTACACTGGCCGTAATGTCCTGGGCCTCGGGACAATAGCTCTCGACACTTTGCAACAGATCCCAGAGCTCCTTGCGTGGTCCCAGCAATCCCTTCTTGGGCCTCAGCCCGTGTCCCAGCACATGCTCGATAACAATGAAAAAATGCTGCAACGGCAGATGATCCGAGTCCAGCATTCGTCCATAACGCAGCGATTGCTCCAACAGCTCCTTGACAACCAGCTTGCATATGTTTACCAGGTTACTCCGCTCGATTTCGGCCGTGTCACGTGCTGCAAAAGAAGCGATCGGTCCACGGGATGGTTAAGTCTAATGTTTCTGGCCAGGATTGTGGCTAACGGCTAACATGTGTAACTACATAGCGAACACAACTTTAAGATCAAAGTTATTATCGAGCCGGGGCATTCTGCTTCAAAAACAATGAAAACTCAACAGAAATTATGAACATTTATGTGCTGTTCTCGTTGCTATTGTTTCTGGCTCCCGGCGGTTGTCCCATCTATAGCATCGATTTGTCCACACTGGAGGTACCTAATGACTTTCAGAATGAGCTGACGCTCCAATCAATGCTGTCGTCCGAATTGCATCAGTATAGGAATAAACTAAACTTAAATGCGAAAATCAATGAATTGTCAGCTGCTCAGCATTTCGAGCAGGCCCATCCCCAGAGTCCAGAGGATCTACTCGAGAGGAGTGAGATGATGCGCAGCATTGAGGATCGCATCAAGGCAACCTATTACTCGGCTGCCTCGCCGGATGAACTGGATTCCAACTTGGAGGCAGATGCCGAGCATCAGTCGAGCAAGGTCTATCGGAGCGCCAGCGATGAGGCTTCATTTCTGGGCACGAATCTCTTTGGAAACTATCCCAAGAAATGCTTCTCGGCGGAAGACATTGCCTTAATGTCGGCACGCAAGGACTTTGAGATGCTCGTGCCCAAGTCCTATCCCCAGTGTCTGCTCCACGACGGCATTGTCTACACCCTGATGCGGTATTTCAACAGCGTCAATCAGGTGATAAAGCGAATGTCCGACGTGGACTCGAGACGCCTGCTCCAACGTGCCTTCTACGATGCCTTGGGAGGCTATCTGCGCTTCTATCTGCTGCCCGTGGCACAGGTGTCCTACTACGCCGGTCGTCTGAAGCTCTGCACGGTGGAGCGTCTGGTGGCCCTCTATCGTCAGTGTCAACTGGTGCTCAACACAAATGGCAACGGCTGGAGGACACCCGTGGCGGACGTGCTCAGTCAGCTAAAGATTGTGCATATTAAACCTATCAAGCTTAATGAGGAGAAGGGCAGTGAGAATGATGCGTCCAGCTGTGCATTACTGGACCAGAGTTGCCTCAATGAGGATGCACAGAGGGAGCAGATGATAGTGCCCCTGCCGCATCTGGAGTCTGAGGATAGCAATGGATTCCTTAGCAACATATTTCTGCCCTTCAAGCATCGACGTATCTACAACCTGCGTTCTCCCGATGCGTCCTTTATCCTAGTCAAGTTCTTTAAGACCCTTATCAACTGCTATCGGTTTCAGGGTATCAGTCCGAAGACCTACAATCGGAAACTACGCAACTGGATTCGTGAGAGCCTCCAACTGCACTATCGTGATGAGATATTCTATCCAGGTCTGGGTGGTGTGCTGCAAATCTACGAGGCCCTTAGCTGCTCGACAAAGTCAACGGAGCAAACGGAAGAGAACGAGGAGCCAGAAGATGACTGCAAGGACTATCAGAATTCCATTGATGATGGCATCAACGTTGCCGACAACAGCAACAAGCGAAACAATAACAGAACTGAGCGTCTCCGTAAAAGCAAAAAGGATAAAGATGATGAGGCTTCCCGCAAACAGAGTCGCTCTGCTCTACATAAACACGACCCAGGCGATGCATCCGATCAGAAGGATGGCGAGGAGGTGACAAATCTTAATGACCCCAAAGAGGAGGAGTGCGTGGAATGCGATGATGAGAGCTACGTGGCCTACATCGCCGCCTTCTTGGGTCTGCTTCTCTTGCTCCTGCTCTTGATCATCTGTTGTTGCTTGCAAAGACGTAAAAGAAGAATTGTTGGAAACGTGCTTAAGTCGAAGCCAAAACCAAAGGATAAACCACAAGAGAAATCGTCGGATAAACAGGTCGCAGATGTAGAGGCACCACCGCCCAACCACAAATCTGATAAAGGCAATGAAAGTTGTTGGAGTAACCTTTTCCGCAGTCGCAAGAAAAAACATAGAAAAGATAGGAAGAAGCGAGACGAGGTAGATAATACAGCTCAACCGAACCCAGGCATGGGATTAATAGGAAGTCAACAAGGCGATTCATCTCCCTATCCCATGAAATTGGCCAATTTGGAAAAGTTTATACCCCGCAAAAAAGGTAAGTGAAAATTGAATAAACTATAACCTTGTCACTCCTAAAATCCCAAGTTTAGGCTCAACCACAGAGCATAATTATGAACACGACTCGATGACATCGACCTCTTCGCTGGGCTTTCACTTCCAAAGAAAGTTTATACCCCTTAAAATGAGTCGAGAGAAACGAGACGACTATTACCCCAAAACGGAAAGAAAACGTTCCAAATCTGTTAATAAACAGTCAAGTTGTGTTTTTAAGCAGGAACGAGAGCGGGATCGGGAGCAAAGATCTCAAAAACCACCGACTATATCTGAGGAAGAGTTGCCGGAGAATAGAGAGAAGCCTCCTGCTAAAGAGGACGACGGTGTTAGACAAATCTACAGCCATTTTAAATATAAAAGACAAGAGGGTGGACTGTCCAGTCATGACAGAAGAGAGGTAAGCGATATATCACTTAAGTAATTAAGCCCCAACATAATGAAGACTAGGTGAATTCCTGCGAGAGTAATTCAAGTACGAATTCAAGTTCGAAAAGCGACTGCAGAAACAAAAGCAGCTCAGCTAGAGGGAAGGAGTCTTCGCAAGACAAGGGCCATGAAACTTACGTCAAGCTGACAACTGAGACAAGTAGTACGCTTCCTGCCCTTACAGTGCCTAATCCCAGCAACGTTTCCGAGTTGCAGCCCGATATCGGAGAAGCTGCATCGATACCCTTATCCTCTCCAGCTGGATCTAGAGCCGCCGGCGAGGTAGGTTTAAATTATAATCTTCAATGAAGGGTCCTCATATCTTATCATTACCAATTTAGTCGTCAGTGTATGCGGCCAGCTGGGAGACATTTGAAGAAGACTGCAAGTGAAGAGCATTTGCCTATTTTCCCTATTACATTGTTTACAAATATATTTGCTTAATAAAGTTCATTGTATGTTTAAGCTGTTGCGCCCACAGAAGGATTTAAGATTAGAACAAGACGACTTGGGACAAGAGAGACGCAAGACAAAAGTGTGTACAAAGCAGTAACATGTAAAATGAAGATTTCATGAAATTAGTTCTTGAACTTAATTTCTGCTCAATTAATAAAAGTTGGGCAACTCTGCAGTCAGTATTTGAATGTGCAAAATATAACAGTAACCTCACTTCATGCAATTTATAGGCGCAGCCAACTTAGCGTGCTTACACAATTAATTCAAATTGCCAAATTGACCAAGCGACCAAGTCTGGCAATGCCAACAAACAAATTCTATTGGTGTGGTAAAAGAAAATGTGCATATGGTAGCAGAAACTGAATAAAACAACAAACTACTACACACTACAAAAGAAGAATAATGCAAATGAAAAATGGACAAGAAGCAACCTACAGAGATGCGACCACTCAGCAAGTGTGCCCCCGATGAGGCCCACATTCTTGTGTTGCTGATGCGGTGCCGCTAGTGCATTTGAGCCGACGACGTCGCACAGACGACGCCCGATTAGATTTTCAATTGCCATAATACCATTATCCTCGAAAGTGTTGCCGCCACTGGCCGCCGAGAGACCCGAGAAACGTTTGTTTCGCTGCCCAAACTGGTGATTTGTCTGATGGCGCTGCTGCACGAAGCCACCACTTGTAGTATTAGCACCACTGCCGCCACCACCAGCAGATACATTCAGCGCTGCGGCACCGCCGCCAACTGTCTTAACACCACCAGCCACATCAATGTCCTGCAGCTCCTTGAGGCACAGCCACTCGCCGTCGACGGAGACACGAAAATTGCACAGATAAATCGTATCCTGAACTCCATTGGCCAACTCCTCGTTGGTGTTGGCATGCGACGCTTTTGGTAGTGCAATTGTGTTGCTATTGTTGTTGTACGGCTGCAGCTGTTGCGATTGCGGCTGTGATGACTGTGACGGGGGCGCGGGAACGGGAGCGGCTGTGGGTGTCGATTGTGTCGCTGTCGACGTTGGCTGCGCTTGTTGGGGTTGATTCTGACCCTTTTGTGCTTTTGACGTTGCTGGCTTTGCGCTTGAGCTGCTAGCTGTTGTTGTTGTTGTTGCTGCTGCAGTTGATGACGCAGCCAACTTCGTGGACTTGCCGACTTGTTGTTGCATACTTTGTGGCGTTTTCTTTGCACCAACGGACGATGTTGCTGTTGGCGTTTTGATGACGCCTTTCAATTGTCTGGACGTACTTGCACTTGTCATCGATGCCATTGGCTTCACACGACCACTCGCCACACTGTTGTTGTTATTGTTTGCCTGTGACAGCTTTGTCTTCTTCGCATCCTCGACTAGTCCACGCATCGTGCAGGTCGCCTTTGACTTACTGTGTCCATTTCAGGTCAGGTAAAGCAATAAAAATAGATATCCAAAAATGAGCGCATTGAACGGTTAAAAAAGCTGCGGGGGCGCAGCGCACACTGCATACAACATACGTAAAAGAATCGAGTTATTCCAGCGCTTTCCTGCGGCTTTCAATTGCGTGTGGTGAGGTGCCGTGAAGCACAGAGGTTTCGAAAACACTGACTGAATATCTTACAATATTTGTACTATGAAACTATGACAAATTACGGACAATTTGCTGTTTTGTGGTCGCTGCGATGAGTTATCCTGTTGTTGCGTTAAATATGACTGACGCAAAAGCTCCTATTGATTTGTCAAGCGCGCTGGGCAACGCAGCTTTTTGAGAGCTTTTCATGAGGGGTATTCAAGATAACATTTTGCACATTTTTAAGCTTCACAATAACAACACATTACAATTCAAATGTTTCACATTTGATTTTCTTCAATTTTCACGCAATAAAGTAAATAAACAGTCGTTTGTACTCACCGGGCTTTTTACGTTTGGGATTAGAAATGCCAGACGGAATTGTTGGGGACGTCGCCACTGTCTGTGGCATTTCTGGGTATGTGGTAGTGCCGTCGATAATCTCAGAGGCTGCCGCTGCGGCAGCGGCATTTGAGAATTGTGTTGAGATGTGGTTAAAAATGTGCGACGATATACTCTCAGTGCGGCGGAACGTGTCGCGCAGGCGATTCAATGATGAACTAGGCGCAGGCGTTGGTGTTGCTGGCGAAGTTGACGGTGAATCGTCGCCTTTTTCATGACGCACCAATAAATCGTCTGTACTCATTTCCCTTTGCACCCAATACACATTCACTCAACTCTCACAATGCACTTCAATGCACATCTACTAAATTATGCACACTGCACTTAATATTTCTTTCTGTGCAAGACAAACATAAACAATGCCCGACACCAAAAATATAATACAACTGAAACAGCTGTTGCATGCGAACAACCCCTCCTCTCTTTTTTTTCAGAAATCGAAAAATTCTCCGTCTATCGACCGCACGCCACAGTCTGTCGGTCAAACGTCATTAAACATTCTTGTCGTGTGTGGGCACAATTGCTCTCCATGTTAAAAAAGTGCCGCCGTTTTTTGAAATAAATTTAAATTATACTTTTTTGAAATGGTTTTTGAATCTGTAAATCAAATCTGTAAAAGAGATAGTATTAAACAGACTTCTCATAATATTTTTAAATTCTTTCCCAATATTTTAGAGGGTCGAATTATCAGGATTGTTTATTTTTTTTAGTATAGAAAAACAAACACCGATCGATGGTTCCAATGTTTTGCAAACATCGATGACGTCAATGTTTCTGCACCTCTACATTGTAGAATCTACATTACTCTGCTGCCATGATTGTTTTTTCTTACGGCCCAAATAGAGGCGGAGAATCATCGATGCTTAAAAATAAAGCATAGAAGAAAACACCAACAGTCAATTGATAATTTTTCCGTGTTTTTGGCTCCCAAAACTGCCACCTTTTGCCAAGTTGGGCCAAGGCTGCCATATAGTTTTGCTGAAAATTGGATCGATGTCATTTCTCTAATGGAAATTTATTATTATTAAATTTATTATTATTCAGTAAAGTACAAATTCAATAAACCAAGAAAATTATAAATTTTCTAAAATAATAAAGTTATTTTTAAAAGTAGCTTGGGGCACGTCACCCATCACGTGGTGAAGACATTAAAAAATTAATACAAAAGTCTAAAAAAAAAAAATTTAAAAATCGACAAAAATATAACAAAACTACTGTGAAAGTTATAAAACTCTAGCTTCAAAATTAATTTTAAAAAAAACGAAAGAGAGAGTTAACTATTGTCAAATATGCCACCAAAGGCTGCCACCTCGTTTTTTGTTGTTTTTGCCAATGCAATCAGCTGATTTTGGCCCAAACAAAACAAAAACTGCGCTCATGAGGCGTATCTGTTTCATTTCAGCTGTAATAGCAGCCCGCGACGAAACGGCAATACTTGATAATATTCTCGAATCCTTGTAAATTTAATGAAAGTGTAACACATAAGAAAGAACGTTAAGCTTGTAAGCATCTCGAATAAAATCCAGTTACTCAATCTCAGTGTAGATTAGTGGCCTGGCAAAATTGATCGATACTGCGCATTAAACGAATTTTTGCATATTAGCCCAGCCCAAACAAAACAAAGAGTTAATCGCATATGATCAATAAAATCCGTAATGCAGACAAAGGCGACACAAGTGGCTGAGTGAATTTCCCTGCAATTACCACACGAGCAAGGAAAGACGGTAAGAAGAAAATACTGCATAACTAACCTATACCTACAACCAATATGTTTGTATAACAAATACATGTTTCAAGTAGTGATAAATCGTCACTGTCAGCGGCCATATTTGTTATTTTTGCGGACAGCACTAAAATTATTAAAGTGAATCTGTGCAGTGAACACAACACTCGAATATGGCCGAATGTCGTGCTGATAATTAAAACGATAACACGGTCGAAACGACAACAATAACAAGGAGACTGAAATTGATAAACCGGTTTTTGGCTAGATCACAATTGCGCCGTAAAGACTTGTACAGAAGCCAAAATATGTGGATAAACCCTTGATCAACACAATCAAAATAGCTTTTCACAACATTTCACAATCCTTTGTCATTGCCTATCGTGCACTTGCTCGTATGTATGTATGTACAAATATTATGCATTTGTTTTTTACTTGCACACACATAAAATCGCAGCAAACGACGCCATGTTTCCACTTTTGCTCTCAATGGCATTCCCTCTCTCTCTCTCTCTCTTTTGTCGCTCGCACAGCTGATCGACTCACGCGGTGTGCTGCTCTTATCATTTCGTCACAACGGTTGTGTTTTTTTTTGCTTTCATATACACAAAATTATGTATGTGCATATATAATTACGTACTGATATACATATGTATGTAGTACTAACTGAACTGTGCAGCAGTGCATTCGTTGTTCAAATGACACATTCTCATTAAATTGATTTGCTGGAGAGGCACGTTTCGATTGATAGTAAAAGTGACTCTGTCTCTCTCTGTGTTGTTCTCCCATTCCAAATTCTTCTATAGTGCAGCGTGCAAAATAATGTGCGCCATAACAAAACAAATGAACAACAACAAGAAAAAGTTACAAATGGCTGATTCACATACATACATAAAGATTCATATATGAAAATAGCAAATATGGATACTAATTTTACAGAGGTTTTGAAAACCCCCTGAATACATTGTGCAGATTGGACAGTCATGTTGTATATGTAAAGTCATATAAAGGGGGAGCAACGCATCTCTCTCCCGTCATATCGAGCAAAGTTGCTGGCGTGATAAGACGGTCGATTGTAAATTTCCGCATTAGCAGCAGTCAAGTGAGTGCCACAGAATTGTATTGTGTGTTTTGGGTTGAAGATAAACAAATACATCCACAAAAATTCACGGATACCACAAATCAAGTTCAAAGCACCGGCAACCGCAGTCGGAGCAACACTTGTCAATTTTCAACAGGCAACAACAATTCGCGCTGTCGCTCTTTTGTCCTCCTCCATATCTACCTACAAAGGTACAGACATACATACAAATATACAGATCTTTATGTATGTATGTATATGTATGCATCAGTGTCAATTTCTATAATTGAAATATGTATTTTGTTGTTGTTTGTGCTTGTGCGTAACGTTCTTTGTGTGTATAAAGTGTCTGCTTTGATATAAAGAACAAGAACTGTACTCCTATCCTAAGACTAGTATTTCTTTTTGCTTATGTGCTTCGGTTTTAGCCCCAAGCTAAATTCAAATGCTTATATACCGATTTATGTAGAAATTCATAATAAACTGGTATTAGCTGTGGTCACCTTGTTCTTGAAGTTTGCGTATGTGTGTATGAACAAGTGCTTTGCCGACGTCAAAACACATGTATTCTTGAAAAACTACGTTTGTTTTCTAAAATTAGATACTTTTGAGTAGCAAGCGCAAGTGATACAAAGTGAAGATTATATCTAACTACAAGTTTTACATCATTTTCTTGGTATTTAAGTATATTATCGAGAAATCTTGATAAGAGAACCTCAACTGGTAGTTTTGTGAGCAAATCGAGTGCATTTATTTACTAACAAACAAACCGCATCTATTGCTGATTAGCTCGAAAATGTAAGACTGAAAAAAAAACAACAACAATCGGTCAACAACTTGGTTTTGGTTTTTTTGATAAGCAAACCGCAGTCGCTTTCAGAGTCTGACGCGGCTTTGATAGACCTGTGAGGTGGCTGGCGTGAATAGAAAGCGTTTAAACTTTAAACGCATTTGCTATACCAATTTGGCATTGATGTGCGTATACGTGATATTCGAGCGCGACTCACATATCCAGCCCCGTCCACGCCGTGTGATCAATCACAATCAAGAGACAGAGATAGAGAGAGGGAGTAAGAAGTGAGTCCAGTGTATTCACGTTTTTTCGATGTTTATCCATAGTTGACGGGCCGCTAACACCTCGAAGACTCCCAGTTAGGCCCCAAGTTAATCACAGACATACTATAAGTACCTATATCTTCTAACCGTCTACACACTCGGTATTGCCATTTAGCGGCTTCTATTTATATGTATGTATCTTATCGCCAGAAATTGAACAATTTAAGCTGCATTGTGCACATCAAATCAAATGTGAAGCGTACTGATTCAAAATGTGTCGTAAATCACAGGTGCACAAGTCTTCAACTCTAGCTACTATTCCAAAAATTTTTCAATCGTTCAGTCTCCGTGTGCACGCCAACTGATTCGGATTCGGATTCAGATTGTATTTCTTTACCACTGCCAAAGTGTTGTTCCAGACTTTCCTTAAAGTGCGTCTTTTTTACTTGATTATCTATAGTGTGTGTGTGAACTTGTGCTAATTTTAATCATAAGCTTGCTGGTTTACCTTGAGTACAACCCGATATCTGTCATTGTTAGATCGCATTACAAAATTCAGGGCAGTTTTATTGGGTTTGCGATTGACTTTGTGAAAATATGAGCATGAGTAACTAGAAAATTGTGTATAAACATTTTTCATATTAAATATCATTTAAAAAATCCTTTTTTAAGCGAAGGATATTCAAAATAACAGCAATGTAATGCTTTTGTTAACATTTGTAAACTCTGTTAAAGCGCTGTTATTGCAATGTGAAATGTTAAATTAAAATATCAAGTTTTTATCCATTTCTATTAGACATGGAAATCAATGTGTTTAAGTACTTAATTAGATATCTTTAAATGTTGCAATTATAAATAATGCAGTAAATTCATTGAAGTGAGTAATAATATGCTGTTCCATCTTCATGCTTGCCAGCAACTTGAAAAACCCACACGAAGTTTAGAAAATCTCTTATGAGCCCCATGGGGTTTTGGTACTTTTGATAAACTGTCACTTTTTACACGGTTATCAGTTATCTAGTCATATATAAGCTGGCCTACTCGAGTTTTACACTAGCCCGCTTATCGATCGTGTCAGTCAACTAACTAACT
The DNA here is from genome assembly GCA_963924055.1 of Drosophila limbata. Lineage (NCBI taxonomy): Eukaryota > Metazoa > Arthropoda > Insecta > Diptera > Drosophilidae > Drosophila > Drosophila limbata. The sequence goes on from OZ001352.1 coordinate 19,512,175, forward strand.
GGCTCTATCGGCTGTTGCCCGGCGGAGAACAGACTGTGACGTGCACTCGGAGGATTTGCACATCAATCTAGTATCAGGAAAAGTGTCTACACTGATCGGTTGCTAGGCGACTGGGTTAGGAAATTGTTGTTGTTCATTGTTAACTTAAAACCTAACGAAACAAAATTGTCTTGTGAATTCAAAATTAAAAAAAAAAATTTTTATATTGTTTCTTGTTTCCTAATATTTCTCCTTTTTTCAATTGCAGTTTCTAATAATAAAAACACAAATTGTTGGCATAGTTGGAGAACATGACAAGGACTTGATTGATCCACAGCCAAAAAACCAAAGACACTTAACATCTAATCCAACAGATAAAGATAGTAATAGAAGATAAATAGCATCATCATCATCTGGAAGATTCAATTACAATGAACGTGAGCAGCGGCTTCTTCGATGAACATTTTGGCATGATTTACTCAAATCTGGTTAGTCAGTATATGCCCGAATATATAAAGAGCTTGGAGTACACACCATGGGTATTTTCGCTGCTCGGCTCCGTTGTGATTGGCCTCAGCGGCATCTTTCCGCTTTTCATCATACCCTCGAACGAGAAGTTGGCTAAGGAGGGCTATAAAGATCGTAAGTTAAGCACACAAGAATAAAACAATGATAAATATAAATTGCGTTTCTGACTTGCTTTTATAGCATCCGAGTCCAAGTTCTTGCGAGTGCTGCTCAGTTTTGCGGTCGGCGGACTGTTGGGTGATGTTTTCCTACATTTACTGCCAGAAGCCTGGGAGGGCGATAACCAGAGTGAGTAATCCCTTGAATGCTTTTATTATACTTGAACAAAGAGATAACGAAATTTCCCCATTTGTGGCTTATAGGCTCCGACGGTCATCCATCGTTGCGTTCCGGCATGTGGGTGCTTTCCGGAATACTTATCTTTACAATTGTAGAGAAAATCTTCTCTGGCTACACGAGCGCCGACGAGGAAAATCCTCAACCCAAGTGCGTGGAAATAGCCAACTGTCTGCTGCGTCGCCATGGCGGCAAATTGCCCGAGGGTCAGACATCGGACAGCTGCGGTGGCGCCTGCGACATTGAGGATGTGGGTAAGGTCTGTTTTTTGCGTGAGCGCGAGCAAAAGGCCAAGGTGCAAAAGGAGCAGCCCAGGAAAGTAGCTGGCTATTTGAATCTGCTGGCCAATTCCATAGACAACTTTACACACGGTCTCGCAGTGGCCGGATCGTTTCTGGTCTCCTTCAGGCACGGAGTGCTGGCCACTTTTGCCATATTGCGTAAGTGATTCTGTCTGGTCAGCTTGGCATCAGCTTGACTAATTAGTCTGTCTTTGCAGTTCATGAAATTCCACATGAGGTGGGAGACTTTGCCATTCTTTTGCGTTCTGGCTTCAGTCGCTGGGATGCGGCACGCGCACAATTGCTGACGGCCGGTGCCGGTCTATTGGGTGCTCTCGTGGCCATAGGCGGCTCCGGAGTGACATCAGCAATGGGTAAGAATATTTACGACTCTTAGGCATTCCGTAACTAACAGGGACACTCTCATTGCAGAGGCGCGCACATCCTGGATTATGCCATTCACCGCTGGCGGGTTTCTACACATTTCGTTGGTCACAGTATTACCCGATCTCTTAAAAGAGGAGGAACGCAAGGAGTCTGTCAAACAGCTGCTGGCCCTAGTCTTTGGCATTGCCTTAATGGCCCTCATGACGATGCTATTCGAGCACTGAACGCCAACAACAAACAATTAGAAGTTGCTCTTAAGTTTTCTGTTATCTTCACACAGCCACTGCAAATCGAAATTGTCATTGGCAGTACAAATTGCCAGTTATTTGTTGTGTATTACGACTTTGACTAATTAACTGGCCCTGTTTGTGTTATTATGTAATTATAACCAACTAATACGAATGATATTTGAACTATTGTTATTGATTACCTATATCTTTTAACATACTGTATGGATTAAAATTGCATAGAATCAAGCGAAAAATACACACGTAAATATACTTCATATTTAAGAAAAAATCAATTGCTGTAATAAGCTCGTTTTTATACGTCGTTTTGCATTTCAGAAAATCTTTAGATATAGTTTAGGTTACAAGTGTGGGTGTTCCTAAGACAACTGCAAGGAAATTGCCGTAGCTCGTTACGATGATTAGCATCAATTTAAAGTTTTGGACAAGCCTTTCATTTGTTACACAGCTTGTAATTAAATCGAAATACCCAAATCGCAGGGTAAAGGATCTGGAAATGTTTCCGAAAATCTCTAAAACTGAACATAATTCGACTTAATTGTTCAATGATATGTTAACACCTATTATATATTCAAAAGTTCTAAATGTGATTAGATAATGAAAAAACTGTCCAAGCATTTACGAGTCGGGTAGCTTGTTTTGCTAACACTAAATTACTTATGGCTAATTTGCACGCTCAACTAATTAAGCCACAATCATAATTGGTTTGACTTCCCTCATAATAATGGTTAATATAACCATTCGTCAATATATTCTATTGGAACAATTGCGCTTTTTGTTTTTAATAGCAATTAAAGATCATTTAATAAACAAACTATTTAACATAGTTAACTGCCGTGTGCACACAAATATGATTGATTAGAAAATGTGTTAAATGTTTTTCTTATAAAAAAAACAAGCCGTTTTATTGTTTTCATTTAGCAAATCAGATGGTGGTTTGCATTCTTATCTAGTGCCTTTATTTCTTAGACTTGATCTTCTTAAGGTAGAATTCCAATTCCTTGCCTTCCAGAATGTAGCCATCGGAGCGACCGCACTGTCCGGGGCGGGAAGAGATGCAAGCTGTAAGAAAGAAAAGTACACTTTGAGTCGAGAGCATACAACAAAGTCGATCTATAAACTATTAAACAATGTCATCAGAGTAACTATGACAAGCAAAATTCACACCCAACTGGCTTGCATCGCACTTAAAACAAGATTGATGCAATAAATTAGCTGGATCGCTATAGTTTTTTTCATCATCGACTGGAACAATTATTGAAAATTAAACATAATAAAAACGTACCCAAGATGCGGCCAGAGGTGAACTGATCCTCAAGAGCCTGCTCGACCTTGCCGTACTTTTGGCGCTCCAGGTACTTCTTCATGACCTTATCGCTGCGCTTCTTGGACAGCACATCGTTCTCATCCTCCTTCTGTGCGTGCTTGGGGTTACGCTTGCGACCCAGAGGCAGAACATAGTGGGACTCGTACCATTGACGGAATGGCGTGGCATCGATGACCACGATGCTGTTCTTCACCAGCGTCTTGGTGCGCACCAGCTCGTTGTTGGAGGCATTGTAGACAACATCGGCAATACGCGTCTTGCGTGCGACGCCCTCAGAGGCCCACGCAAAGTTGCCGTTCTCCAGGCGCAGAGCGCGCAATTTGGAGTTTCCACCACGAGTGCGCACTGAGTGCACGCGGGAGGCGCCAAGCTGCAAATACAAGAGTCACAAATTAGCATGATTATCGAAATACACATACTACGGATTATGGATATTTTTGATATTGAATCAGTAGTCCGAACATAATGCTTTTTAATCATCAAAGATATTTGCTCAAGAACTAGTCGAGTGCGATTGCAGTTGACACGCGTTAACATCATTTTAACGATATTTATCAAACAACAATGGCGGATCGGGGAACTCACCTTGGTGTTGGCTGCGGGACGGCCCAACTCGAACTTGCGCTTCTTACGGAGCGACTTGCGCTTGCCACCAGTGGCGCGACGCTTGTGTGAACTATCACGGCTAATACCTTAAATTAAGTTAAATAATATACACCAGTTAAATTCAATTCAATTGATAGTAGCGCATTCATTAAAGTTGTCAAATATCAAGAAAATCACATACACACACAGAACAAGGCAGCACGCGGTGCTGCCTCTACTCAACTTTAAAGGCACAAATATCTGCTAAATTTATATTTTTCACATATTCATCTACTGCAAAACATGCAGTCATGTGTTATTCACGTTTTTTTGTTATTTTTATGCATTTCACAGTTGATTTTCTTGATATTTTAACACAATTTCATCGAGCCGACGACTCACCCATGTTCGAGTAAAAAGCGAGAAAGAAAGGAAAAGACACGCACAACCTCGTGTCAAAATTTTTTAGGTTATCGACTTGGCACTACTAGAGCCATTTGACAGCGATGGGCAGCACTTTTGCAGGGTTGCTTATCTTAAATTGCTGCCAACCTGTCACAGTTCCAGTATTTCGTTAAAAAAATATGTAATCGATATGTCGATACACAGAGTGCAACCCACCGAACTACTAAACAGCGATATCGATAAGTCGATATCTCAAGGGTTTCCCATTCGCAACTGTACACGAACTAAAAATAAATTTTCGTTCAGGATTATTGAAGCTGTTCGTTCGATCGAACTTATTCGGAACAAATAAAGTACACGAACCAGAAGATTAAACCCAAGCCAACCTCGGTCAACAAAATTGTTGATTTGTGCATAAACATATAAATAAATAAGATTACGAAAAGTCAATTGCAAATATGGTCGGCAGAAACGCGAAGGCGCTGTCTCACTTTCACCGTTTGACAGAATACATTGTGCAATGCAAGCACTGCGACAAAACGCTCTCATCAAAACATACCTCCTCGAATTTGACGCGCCATTTAATCAGGAATCACAAATTACTTGCCCGGGCCATATTTGCCGGCGACGAGGGCAAAATGCTAGCCGAGCTAAGGGAGGAACTGAATGCCCCAGATCCCGAGCCCGATGTCGACATGGACGCCAACCTGGGCGAGCGGGAAACTAAAACGGCGGTACGCGCCATAATTGAAAGCCAGCAGCACCAAGGAAGGCAGGAGCAGAATCACCATCATGAGTCGCGCAACAAAGTAATTGGCAAGAACAATAAACTGTGGGCGCATTTTGTTCGTATATCCGAGTTTATGGCCAAATGCAAGCACTGCAGCAAAACGTTATCCTCAAAGCACTCGTCGTCAAATCTGATGCGCCACATAATTCGACGACATCATAACTTTTCGAAAAACTTGAGCTACTCTCAGCATAGCCTAATATCACCCAATAGGCAGATTCTAAACTCGGAGGAAAAACGGCAAGTGGACCCACTAGAAAAGGTGGACTTTGACGATGTCGACAGCATTATTGAGAAGGTGACGGACCAAATGGATGACGAGGTAAGCATTTGAAAAATCTTTAATATTATGCTGTGGATGAATTTTGATTTTAGTATAATTCGATTGTGCAACAGGAACCCTTCTACGAATACGTCGTGGACAACTCGGATGTTATGGTACCTAGACATTGCGATGAAGAGCCATCAAACATGACCAACTCCATAGAGCAACAAGGCGATGGGAATACGCTCGCGGATGTGACCACCCAAATGGACGAAAAGCTTAAAGCAGAAACCATATATTACAATGAAATGGCTGAATTAGCAAGAGCCAAGCGTAGATTAGTCGATCTGCAAACCAAGAAGCTTTTACTTGACATGAACGTCGTAGAAAGCAATTAAAGATTCGAATGCACACAATTATTTTATGATAATATATAAATGGATTATACCATAAACAGTAATGATAGTTGGCCTATGTAACAGTTTGAACTTAATAAATACATGAAATGAAGACAATTATTATGAAGTCGTATCAACAGACTCGTCGCTTTTCCCCAACGCATTCAGCCTCTCAAATTCCAGACGCTCTTTTCTAACCTGTTGCGCAACCAGAAACTTTTGCATGCGATAGAAACCAGCTTTCTCGCTAAAATACATTGCCTGCTGACGCAACAGATCTTCCTTAAGCTGTCGCATGAGTGGCGTATCATCGGCTTGAATCGTTGTCGTCACCAGCTGGGCATCATTGCTGTCATTGCTGAAATCGGAGAAAACATTTTCGCCCGATTGCGGAGACATGGAAGTTTCACAAGTGGCACTCTCGATTAAATGATCTCCAACATCGTCCACATTGTTAAGGTCTTCCTCAACTTCAATAATTTCATTATAGAGTGCTTCATCGGTTTCTGGAACTGCAATTTCCACTTGATCGGCAACTCTCTCACCGTCCAAATTGTTGCTATCTTCATCCACAACAGCGGAATAAAGTGTGACAAAGTCTTGTTCTTCGCCCTCTGCTGCTGGAGATTCCTGCACAAAGTGGATTGATTACTTAAAAATGTTTATGAACTTTTAGATATTGACAATAACTTACATCATCATACTCTCTGCGCATGGCAGCACGGTGAATCTTAATCATATGCGTGCTGATGATTTCATGCATGTTTTCGTTGTCCTCGAAATGTTCCTCGCACATTTGGCACTTCCATACCGTCGGATCGCCGGTGGATTCACAAAAATCGAAAAAGGAATCCTCGCTGGAAGGATCTGTCTCCACTTTGACTGTCACACAACTGGCATCCTGAACGCTCCATATAATGTTGTGCATACGATGCAGATGGCGTTGCAGATTGCTGGTGCCCTGATACGATAAATTCTTAAGGCAGACACGACACCGAACAGTATCCTCAGAGAGCCGAGTAATGTATTTCCATACCACACTGCCACTGACGCTGCTTCTGCGGGGCGTTGAGTTCTCATTCGTGCTGGACATCGCAGCTTCTTGTATACTGCCGGATGACTCTATTTTAACACTGGTCGTTTCATCCATAATGTCGTGTCTGCGCTGCAGGTGCGTAATCACGTTTGCCGTCCCATGAAATCGCATTTTTCTATTGCATAGCTTGCAGAGAACTGTGTTCCTCGAAAGCTTTTCGCAGTAGTTCCATACGTAGCTGGATCCTCGGCGCTCCTTTTTACACGACGCCGTTTCAGGGCGCTCCCTTTTACACGACACCATTTCAGTTCCCCACCGAACGTTTCTCGGCATTCGGTTAGCCTAGAATTTGTAGAGATGCTTAATGAGTCACTGTAGATTGTCTATACTAACCAGTTCATCCATTTTCTCAGCGTGCTTGCGTTTCAGATGCTTCGTAATATTAGATGTGTTGCCGCCTCCGAAATATAACACCTTCTTGCACAGGTGGCAAAGCGCCCGCTTGTGATCTAGCTTGGTGCAAAAATTCCAAACGATACTGCGGTTTGGCCGTCCCTTCTTCACTGAATCCTCATGATGCTGCATTGAAATGCAAACATGTTATCAAACAGTTTTTATATTTATTAGGTTTGAAGTCTACTTACGATGTCGGTAACGCCGTGAACTGTTTGTAAATGTCGTCCTAGATTGGCGGTTTTGGTCTCGCCGCATATCTTACATCTATAAACTTCCGAGTGGTCAGGCACAGGTGTAAAGTACCTCCAGACGTAGCTGCGACGTTTGAGCTTAGGAAGGGGAATTGTATTTTGACTCTCCGCGTGCTCCTCGGACTCCGTTTCGCCAATAAAGTCACTCTCCTCCGGCTCCTCGTCTGGGATTCATCGTGTTAATAATATAATTTGATTAAATTCAAAAATACTTACAAATCAATTTCATTTTTCCCTCGTTCATATTCTCAAGAGTTGTTTCGAATCGTTTGAACTTAAGAATGGTTCCCACCAAGATAAATTTATAACAAGGTGATGTATTCGCTCTCTCTCGGGGCCACGCTTGTCAGAGAGAGTCTGACGTGAGAGAGACGACAGAGATAGATATTTAGAAAATTTGTTTTGTTTGTCTTATTCTCGTTTTGTGCGCTGCGAAATATATAAAATAAAAATAAAAAGCAATGGCATGTTTGTCTTGTTGTTCCTGTTGCATTTATCCACATTGGTCTCTCCCTAATGACTCTGGGAACACAAACCAAACGACTTGAGTTTTAGCGACATATTTTACACACTCGGGGCATTTTTCACAGAATTTAATACAACCGCTTGCTACGACGTTTGCTTTCTACTGACAGTCGTGGCCCCGAAAAAAAATAAAAGTCAAACGAAAACCTCACCTTGTTATAATTTCATCATGGCTCCCACACACGAAAAGCTTGTTCGATTACATTTTGAACGTGTAGTTATATTTGGAGCCGAAGCTGTTTCAAAATCGTTCGGACTAAGTTTAATAGAACTAATTGAGCAACTCAGAACAATTTGGAAGGAACGTGTTCACTTGCTCAAACCCAAAAGTGTTGGCCAACACTAGTCGCTTCGCATTTTCAGTCTGTCGTTGAAAAAATCTGTCGCAGCGATAATATTGAAGAAAATATGGCAAGTTTTTCTCCAAACCAATTGCGCCAATGCGCACGGTTTACGGGAACTGCATGTACACCGGAGAAGGAGCAAAAACTACGCGATCAAATACACAGCGAGCTAGCCAAGATCAAGTACTGCAGCAATCCCACATACGAATGTAGTTTGATGCGTCTTGACGGATACGAGTATTGCATTCGTCACATTTTACGCGACCCGCGCGCCAATTATCGCCAGTGTACACATGTGTATCCCAACGGGCGGAAGTGCACTAATGCTGTGCCCAAGCTTGATACCAAAAAAGAACAGATCCTAACTACGCTGTGCTTTGAGCACAATCGCCAGGCGCAATTGCAAAAGACTCACTTATCCGTGGGTCGCTTGCGCAGTCGTGTCGAGACGAATGAGACCCTGTTGAACAATTTATCGCATCACATTAATGTGGAGGACATCAAAGCGGAGCTGCCCAAGCCCGAGCCAGAAGACGATGAGATTGATGTCGTATCGCCGCACGTGACACCGTTTGGTAAGTGGAATTTCGTTAGATTGTGAAATTGTTTTTAACCTTTTATTGTCCTGCAGTCAATGAGGATCATACGAATACCATTGGACAGGTTGTGGCAAGCGTACGAAAGCGTCGTCGCATTTTGGATTATGCCTCAGACAGCTCCAGCAACGATGACGACCCACCATGTCTGAAGAATACTGCACGAGATCTAGAGTTCTTCGAATCGGATTATGAGAGCGTTGACTCAGAGGAAGATGATCCACTCAAGTAAGTAACAATAGTTATCTTTAAATATATATTTGGAGTTGAACAATTATACTTACAGACATGCTGGTGTCTACACTCGCGCAGAGGCGGTGCGTCTGTCTGAACTGAAGTTGATCAAGTTACAGGGATTGTACCGCGATCAGATCACACACTTGCAACATGTTTTAAAGCAGAGACGTCGTAGCTATTTACACGACATTCGCCGGGAGCGGGAGACATACTGTAAATAATTAGTTGATTAACAAGTCGTGCTGAAACTTTTTATATTCATTGTTCCTTAAATTACAGGCAGCATTCATGATCAACTGAAGGAGACACCGCACGAGCGCAAATTGTATGAGCAACTAAAAGCATTGAATGGTTATCATCGCAGGCAGGGCATGGAGGCGGTTCTGTACAAGAAGATGAAGGAGAAACGCGCACGTGACACATTACTTTCAGCGAAATCCTCCAGCCAGCCCAAGTGCATCTTTACCGAGGGCGGCGTCAAGTGTGGTGAACGAACACTGCCATGTTGCAAGCATTGCCGCAAGCATATTCTTGAAGATAAACGTCAGGTGCTGTATCGCGCCTGTGGCGTTGAACGTAGTGGGGTTGTATGCCAAGAACCAGTGGCTAGCATACTTGAGGACTCCACTTGTGTGCTCCATTTAAACGTGGCGACGGCCAAGCGTCAGTACATACAAAAGGTGCGTTAAACAGAGGCTGAGCCTATCTACCACTACTACTACCACTACCACTAGCACCTAGCACCTAAATAAGCCTTGTACACCTTGCGCGCCTACATTTGTATACCCACTAAAAACATAAACATACATACGTTTAACATATTCATAGAACAAGCCCGACATACATATGTACATGCAGCATTAATACCTAAATTAGTTGGTAGTGCTGTAGTACGTACAATATATATATAGCTAGACATACACGCATACATAAGTATTTCGTAGCGTTAAATGAACAAGCTTGTGATCTAAATTTGAATAAAAGACCGACCTCTCATCCCCCTCCCTCCTCATAGTTTTATGGAGTGCCGAGCACATCGAAGAGCGAAAGTATATTTGCAGCAGGCCGCAGTGCGGATAGTTATAACAGTGATGGTGACGGTGATGGTGATAATGACGGTAATGGTGACGGTGAACGAACCGTCTATTCGAATGAGTCTGGGAACTTGTTGGACCTGACAAATGGTATATTTAATTTTGATAATGATCTAGCCGAAGATCTGGCTAATTCTATTGATGAGAACTATGCCATGCTTCTGAACATGGACTGTAGTGAACTGGGGCTGGGGCTCGAAGATCCTTACTTGAACGATCGCGACTTAAGTCTTGACAATCAAGAGCAAGTTTCGATTCAAGGCGAAGAAGCAACTCCAAGTTCAAATGACATTCAAATCGAATCAAGCTTTGAATTAAATCAAGTCGAAGATGATATAATGAATATTCTCGAAGGCATTGAAGAAATGCCTTGGTTCGATGATCTACTCCAATAATTCAAATCAAATCCTGCATGTACCATTTCATTATAATACAATGCAATTAGTTTTAATTCTCATAATAATTCTTATTGATGTGTTTTTGTTTTCTATTTATCATCTACAGAAATGCGAATCCGAGACCGAAGACGACGAACCGTCTTCTATTACCGTTAAACTGGAGATAAAGAAAGAGGAGCATCAAGATGCAAACAGTTCTCTTAATATAACCACAGCACATGGCGACGAAAGTCCAAGAAGTAAAGAGAAGATTAAATCTCTGTCTAATGTATAGAATAATGCGTAATATGTAGTCGAATTGTTTAGTCATGTAAAATGTTTTATGAAATATATAAATGTGCATATGCTTGCTGTTAGCCGTATAAAAAGTGGTGTCAAGATTGTTCGCAACTCTGTGGCTAATAATTTTTCAAGCGCGCGCCATTTAAAAGTGGCTGTTAAAATCAAAATTATCGATAACGTGCTCATCTCTAGCTTACAGGGTGGCCATCAACCATTTATTGCTGGTGGTAATAAAAAATAAAAAGGCCGTGCGTTCGTTTTGTATATAATGTTCTTTTTTAAATAAAAGAATTCTGTTTATCAGTTAGAATTCTTTAATTACAGATATAAGACAATAATGAGGCGTCACTTGCAGCTGAGCATCAAACAGGTACGGAGTACTCGCAATTTCTTGACTTGGTTTTCAAATCTCTGAAATTTCAGCTGACTACCGGTTACATCAATGGTCAATTGTCTCCACTCTCAGTAGCGGAACAGGCACTGGAGGATGCTGTCAACCTTAAGACTTTGAATGCCTTCGTGTGCGTCACACCTGAGCAAGCTCTTCAGCAGGCCAATGAGTCCGCACAGCGCTATGCAAAGAGGCAACCCATTGGCGACCTGGATGGTGTCACTATTGCTATTAAGGATAATTTTTGCACCATGAAAGTGCCCACCACTTGTGCCTCCCGGTATATAGCCAGATGAAATTCATGTAAATAAGCTTACGTTAAAATTAATCAACTTTTTTGTACTTGTAGCATGATAAAGGATTTTGTGCCGCCCTACGATTCGACGATGAGCTCACGGTTACGTCAAGCTGGAGCTGTTCTACTTGGTAAAACAAATATGGATCAGTTTGCGATGGGCGCCGGCACAGTGGATTCTATTTACGGGCCAACGAAGAATATTTGGAGCGAGGATTTGAGCCAGGACAACTGGAGAATAGCGGGAGGCAGTTCGGGGGGTTCAGCATCAGCTGTTGCAGCTGGTTTGTGTTACGCGTGAGTATAATCATTGTTTACATTTTTTTTTTTGCTTCTATCTAACCTCAACTAGCGCTGGTCCTTATAACAAAAACCATTTGCATTTGTATATTATTCACAAAAACCATTTCGCTACAAGAATTCATGCCGAAATATGCAATTTTATTGACAAACATGATGCGCGCGACTCAGTTGGGGACACCAGGTTTTTCAATTACATAACGTTCGCTTACAAAACAAACTAAGGTAAAGTGCACTAATTGTTTAAATTATAATTTCCGAATTGCCGAGATCTTCATCCGATGGCAGCACTATGCTAGCTTTGTCCACGTAGTCGGGGCTCACCAAATCGAGGCCCGCCTGTTCGCGGCGTCGCAGCTCAAGGAAACCTTCGCGCTGTGCCCAGCTGCGAAGTTGCGTGTCGGGCAAATATGCCCAGTAGAATGTACCCCATACCAGGCAAAGTGTTACGGTGACGAAGAATGTCGATTTTGTTGCCTTGCGATCCTCCGCTTCCGATTTGTAGTCGAATCCGTAGCTCATCCAGTTTTTGGGGCTGGGATTGGCAAAGTCTTCGGTTGTAACGCTGGCTGGTGCTGCAACCGTCTCGTCCTTCTTTGGCGACGTATTGATGCTGCGGCACGCACGCAGGGTAGCGCCTTGATTGAGCGCCGCAGAGCGCTGAAGAGCCACGGCGCGGCTGGTTAGGCGAAAAAGCGCAGACATCGCTTCAGAACGCTAAAAATGTTCGTAATTTTCGTAAATTTTTTAGTTTCTACGTTCGTTTTTGGCGCAGAGTGACCGTTTTGATGTTGTATGTCAGCTGTGCCGTTTTTAACATAGTAATCGAAGTATATCGGTAAACTAATATGTGCTATCGACTTATCGATATTATCACACTTAAACTAATTACAAACGATAATTTAACGTATTTCAGATCAATTGGATCAGACACGGGCGGATCAACGCGAAATCCAGCCTCATATTGTGGAGTAGTGGGTCTTAAGCCTACGTATGGCCTCTGCTCGCGTCATGGCCTTATTCCACTAGTCAACTCAATGGATGTGCCTGGCATATTTGCGCGTTCCGTTAGCGATTGCGTCGATGTGTTAAATGCAGTTGCCGGTCCGGATACCATGGACTCTACGTGCATACAAACGCCATTCAAGAAGCTGCAGTTACCAGAAGTGGATCAAATTGATTTGCGCTCTGTGCGAATTGGAATACCAAAGGAATATCACTGCGACGGACTGTCTGTGGAGGTGCTGGAAACCTGGACCAAGGTGGCCGATTTACTGGAGACAGCAGGTGCTACTGTGCGTCAGGTGTCGTTGCCCAACACAGCGGCCAGCATATTCGTCTATTCGATTCTAAATCAGTGCGAAGTGGCGAGTAACATGGCTCGTTACGATGGCATCGAGTATGGACATCGTGCCGCCGATGAGCGCAGCACGGAGCAGCTCTATGCTCAATCTCGTGCGGAGGGCTTTAATCAAGTAGTCAAGACACGTATCTTAACGGGCAACTTTTTGCTATTGCGCAAGAACTATGACCTCTATTTTGAGAAGGCGTTGCGTGTGCGTCGATTGATTGCTGAAGACTTTAGCAGGGTTTTTGAGGCCCAAGCAGATTGTGACAAAGTGGATATATTGCTAACGCCCACAACGCTAAGTGATGCACCGCTTTATAAGGACTTTATCACACAGAGCAATCGTGATCAGTGTGCTGTGCAGGACTTTTGTACTCAGCCCGCCAATATGGCTGGCATTCCAGCGATTTCAATTCCTGTGCGTGTGTCCAAAGCTGGTTTGCCGCTCAGCCTACAAATATTGAGCAATAGCTTCAATGAACAACTGCTGCTGACTGTTGCACGTTGGATAGAAGCGCAGGTTGGATTCGATTGCTTACAGAGTCTACAGAGGCATGCTGATAGACTGTGATTTGATTTAATAAACATTTTAAACCTAGCATTTTGGTTTCATTGACATATGAAGTTTAAATCTCGATATCGATAGGCACTATCACCATCGATGACTATGTTACTGTTAAGCTTAGTACTCAAGCTAGATAAATTTTACGCGGCGTAAAGTGCTCAATATTTTGCTGTCGACCCAGTGTTGCCAATGCAACACGGAAAAATAACAAAAAGTTGAGTGGTAACTCTATGCGTTAACAGCGGTTTATTTTAAATATGAACATGCATAACTAATTTGGATAAAAAGAGGAGAGAATATGCAATGAAATTGTAAATTTAAGTTAATAGAGGAGAAATATGAGATGGCACACAAGCACAGCGCGTATTGGGTGCACCCATAGCTTTTGAACTTCTTACGTGGTTTCTCCCTCTATATTAATGAAAATATACAAAATTATCTAATTTACGTCTATAAAAACAATTTAAGCTTTCGTTCTTGCTTATAATCTACCAATATTCTCTTCATTATTGCACAAATTCAAATACTCTTCATCGTTTTCACTTGTGTGCCAGACATTTAAGCATAGTACTCAAACTCAAAAAAAGGCCTGGCGTAAGCCCAAACTCCATATAAAAAAAATGCTGGCGTAAGGGGAAGAAGAAGAACTTGACATTTAGCTACGCTCGGGTGTCCGCAGACTCAATAAAATAACAGAGCTGTTAAGTAAAGTAACAGAATGGGCAGCACTGTTTGTGACAGTTGACTGGCCCAGCGAAACATCGAACTGTTTAGAGTTTCGCTGGGTATACTGGAGATAAATGTCTGGCACACAAGTGAAAACGATAAAGAGTATTTGAATATGGTCAATAACGACGACAATATTGGTAGATTATAACCAAGAATGAACTCTTAAATTGTTTTTATAGACATAAATTAAATAATTTTGTATATTTTCATTAATATAGAGGGAGAAACCACGTAAGAAGTTCAAAAGCGATGGGTGCACCCAATACACGCTGTGCTTGTGTGCCATCTCATATTTCTCCTCTATTAATATTAATATGCATTTTTCATTGCCTATTCTCTCCTCTTTTTATCCAAATTAGTTTTGCATGTTCATATTTAAAATAAACCGCTGTTAACGCATAGAGTTACCACTCAACTTTTTGTTATTTTTCCGTGTTGCATTGGCAACACTGGGTCGACAGCAAAATATTGAGCACTTTACGCCGCGTAAAATTTATCTAGCTTGAGTACTAAGCTTTATCTCCTATATACCCAGCGAAACTCTAAACAGTTCGATGTTTCGCTGGGCCTGTCAGTTGTTTCAAACAGTGCTGCCCATTCTGTTACTTTACTTAACAGCTCTGTTATTTTCTTGAGTCTGAGGACACCCGAGCGTAGCTAAATGTCAAGTTCTTCTTCTTCCCCTTACGCCAGCATTTTTTTTATATGGAGTTTGGGCTTACGCCAGGCCTTTTTTTGAGTTTGAGTACTATGCTTTATGCTCGAATGTTAATGGCCGTGTTCACCAGAACAAATCGACAACAGAAAATCGATTAAATTTGCATGATTATTCTGGTGAAATGCAGTGATTAGCAATCATGATTTCAAATTTTGTGATGTATGATGACTGAAAATTCATCACCAAAATAATACGCTGAAATTCTGTGATTGTGATGCTTTGTTATCGAACAAACAAAATACATGATTACTGATTGATTAGTTCTGGTGAACGCGGCCAATGTTATTATTTTGTTAACGGCGAATTAAAAACACTCAGCTGTTTTAAAATAAAAGACAAATTTAACGCTTATATTCTTAGCTATAGGAGTCATTTTTGCAATAAACTAATTTTAGCACTACTTTCTTAGAAACCAATACTTAACCGATACTCCAATGTTAAGTTTTGGTTTTGGTCAAGATGAAATTATAAGAAGGTGGTGTGTTTGTTTGACGTTCCCTCTTGTTTCGGGGCCACGACTGTCAGTAGAAAGCAAGCGGTTGTATTAAATTCTGTTAAAAATGCCCCTCAAACTCGAGTCGTTTGCTTTGTGTTCCCAGAGTCGTTAAAGAGAGACATTTGTGGACAAATTTTCTATATATCTATGTATGTCTGTCGTCTTTCTCACGTCAGACTTTCTCTGACATGAGTGGCCCCGAGGGAGAGCGAATACATCACCTTTATATAATTTCATCTAGGTTTTTGTGTGTGTTGGTCAACAGAAGCAAACGCGGCTGTCATGCCATTCGATTCAAAACAAAGTCATCACCCTACTACTCTGCGTGGTATCAGGAAATGCACAAGTTGTGGCACTATTAATGGCAGTCGTGCGCTGCTGTGTCGGAATCCCGTGTGTCCACAAAATAAGAATGTATTCGATGGAGTGCAGTTGGTTTGCCGACGAACCGGCTACGCAGTTTATTCACTGCGTACAAAGGAACGGGAACAGGATGCACAGCCTCGAAATTTCGTATGCATTGAGGATGTCACATTGTCGCTGCAGCCGAATGCAGCCGTTGTGTCCAGCAAAGCCGTCTGTTATGTGGACGCCTGCAAGAACGACAACAACTGCAAGCACATAAAAGCCTGTCGAGAATGCAGTGAACAGATGCCCAAGGCGCTGGTTTATACGGTTTCGCGGGAGGTGCTCTGGAATCTCAACATTAGCCTGGAGCAAAAACAACAGCTGTGGCAGCAGTACAAGATCGCCGAGGAGCAGGAGCAGATGCCGGCGGTTCAGCGATTGAATGCAACCACCTTTGTGGTCAAATGCGAACGGTCAAACACGTTCACAGCTGAGCATCTGCATGTCACGGCGCTAGCCAATGGCTTGTCCACCAAGAAGGGTCCATATGCATGTGCATGTCGCAAGCTAAAGATCATTGTGGAACCAGACAACTCTCTGGTCATGCAGGATGAGATTTGTGATCACCTGCTGCTCGTCTTGGCCGGCATTCTAAGCTCGCCGCAGGGTAAAACTGTCTACGGCAACTTTACGAAATCACTGCAATCCTTTTGGATGCCCGCCAAGCTGGAAACGCCCCTGGGCGAGGTCACCCACGATGATTTGCGTTTGAGCCTGAGCATCAACATTGGGGGCGATATTGATCCGCATGAGGACATTTACATCTTTGACGACGAATGCTGTGAGACAGTAACGGACGTAAGCTCGCTTTAGTTAACGAATTCTATATAATATTCATAACACTTTTCAAATTACAGCTGCTGCCTCTGCCGGAGGAGCTGCCTGATGTCGTGTACAATGTGGACTCAACGCCTGCCCAGAACAGTGCCAACAACAATGCTGTGGTGCGCTATGCCAACGATGCTCAGCTCTTGTCCAATTACGACATCTACGCAGAACAGCAAAATCAACACCTGGAGCTGACTGACTGCAATATTGAGCTGATGGATCAATATCAACTGACTGATCAAATTGATTTGTGCAGTGACGATATTGAGCTGCCATTGGTCAGTGAACCCTTCAACATATTGGCGCCTCCGCCCATTTTTACAAAGGCAGCGCCAGCGACATCCAATCAGCTGCCAGCCATTGAATTGCCAACCATTTCTGTGATCAAGGAGTCCTCCATCAAGGCATCCGAAATTGTTAAGGAGGTGAAGACTCGAAAGCAACCGCCGTTACCAGCGAAACGTACTCTAATTGTAAATGAATCCCCGGGAACATCCGCTGTTGAAGCTGTCGGAGTGGAGGTGGAGCCAGCGTTGGCCTACGAGGCTTGGCTGGATTATGTGATAGAACTGATTAACGATTCCGTTGAGCCCTCTCCGGAACAGGAACAGGCGGCAGTAAGCACGCGTTTGGTGCAGCACAGCCTTCATGTTCACAAGGTAAGATAGTGATTAACTTGGACACGGCAAATACTTATATCTTGTTTCATTTCAGGAAACCTTTTCTCACTTTAGCAAAAGCTTTAGTGCTGGCATTAAACGTCGTCCACTTCACAAGGTCTCCGTCATTGAAACCGGCAAGCACAAAGGTCTCAGCAAGTATGTGTGGCACTTTAGCGCTTCGCACACCGTTAAACGCATATTCAGCAGTCGTAATGTGGGTAAACAGACCACACAACATCCTGGACTGAAACTATAATTGATTTCAATATTTATATACAGCTCTGTTTGCAGCTGGAACGCTCCTTTGAGCGTCAGAAAGATGGACATTTCGAGCTATATGTGCGACAAGTTCCAGCGCAGACGATTCCACCATCCAAGCAGCGTTTTGTCTACACAAAACTGCGGCTCTATATGGTCAAAATGCTCTTTGATACTGAGCAAAAGAACACAAGTGGATTGCTCTTATCATGGACTCCAGATGTGCTGGCTAAAAGTCACTTTGGACTGATGCAAGTTGAATTTACTCTGCAAACGCGTTCGCCGACTTAAAGATACAACATGGTGTGTAATCAGATGTTCTTTATTTTTATTTGCATTCTCTTTATCTTTAGTTTTATAAGTTTTTTTTTTTGCTTCCATATCAACTTTTCATTGGCTTATCCGTAACTTAAATGTACATACATAAACTTATTTCATTTTTGTTTATATTTTTATATCAAGATACTATTTCTTATGCTTTCCTCGTGCGCTATTTGAAGCTTTCAACAAGTTTTTCTACTTTCTGATTCATTCTTTTAAGTGTATTCTTTTACTTCATTCGACTTGTCGCTGTTCTACTTTGCTTTGCATGACTTTTATTTTGCTGCTACTCTGTAATTCCCTTTAAAAACTATGGGCTGCTCTTGTTTGTATCCTTTCGCCATTTTTTTCTTTGCTTAGCTCTAAAATCGTCGGTTATGCTTAAGTTTTCGCTACATTCAGCTTTCTTACTAATCTGTTGTATTTTTTGTTTATTTTTTTTGAAGTTTTTCTGTTTTGTTTGAGTTTTATACGCTTAAGTTTGACATTCATCACATTTATAAATTGCATAACACCGTCAATTAGATAATATTTATATTAATTATATATGATTTGTGAAGGTAGTTAGTCTTGGAAAGGTTTCCTTGCTCGAGAAGTGTGTGCAGTGTTCAGTTTATTTAGTTTTCTTTTTTTAGTTTCGGATCTTGTGTTCTTCACATTGAGACTGCGATTTAACTCGCCAGATTCGTCAAGGTTGTTTGGCTATCATTTACAAATATTTCCATTCATTCCATTCAATTCAATTTATAGTTTTGGTACATACAATTATGTATATCTAAAAGCTACTTTGTTTGTATTAGTTAAAATGCTTTAGTTATCGTTTAGTTGAAATAATATGGTTTTTATATTACAGATGAAGCATTCTAGTTTGCCTTTAGTATGAGAATTTACAAGCCGTTTGCGATATAAATACATGCACATCAATTGTTTCTGAATCACTTAACTGTAAAAGGGTCTCGAGTTTGTTTTCTTTTTTTAATAAACATAATTTCAAAATTGGTCGTTAGGTTCAAATGTTCATTTTCAATTATGTGGTTGTTTTATTCGAATATGGAATAAGTTCATTTTGAAAAATAAAATAAAATAAATCGGATTTCATGTATATTAGCACAAAGTCTTGATCATTTTGTGGATAATACATTAAGCCAATCTGGTTTCTCCAGATAAACATATTTAAATCTCAAGCAAATCATTTCATCTCAATGGATTTTGAGCTGGTTAAGAGACATGAACTTTTGGTATACCTTGTAGCATTAAATAAAAAACCAAGCTGGTCGACATGGGCAAATCAATCAACATTTAAAGGTGAAATGCAATTATATTTCATAATCATAATCAGTATACCTGCTTAAGATAAAGTTTACAAAAAACCAGTCTTTAAAACATTTTTATCAGTAAATACGTACATATGTAAATTTACTTACAAATGTGTAAATTGATTACTTTCTAGTTGCTTAAATGTCGAGTCGATGAAACAGGGCGCGAAACTGACTCAAGCATAAGTTTTGGGAATTGTACAAAGCCGTTCGTTCAGAACCCAACTGATTTTAATTATAGCACCCTGCTCTTAATTAATACTATTTATATTCTTATTAGGTTACTACGAAAACTTGTACATGCACAATCCGTTGATTCATCATACTTAGAAATATATATATATATGTATATATCATTTTATATATATAGCTATGGCAATTCAAAAGTGCAAATCTAAATAAGATATTTTGTTTTCTCTGTACAAGATCAGTTTCGCTTTCGGAAATGGGACTCGGTGTATTACTTCGCATTGTAATACCTATAATATTTTAAATTTCCAATTTAATTTATTTTATGTCGCTTTTCTATATTCCACAAGTGAGAAAAACAATTTATAATAATTACCAATTTTTTTTCCATCGGTTTTTTCACATGAATTTATATTTTAGTAATACTTTGCTTGCGATCTGCTTTATAAATAATAAGTTCTTAAATACTAAACGCTAAGCAGTTTTATCATTTCTTTTTTTTATTATCGTGTATGTATATATATTTTTGTTTTTACAATATTTATAGCATTAAGAGCCGGTTCAGACCAATTTAGAGTCCAGTTATAGGGCCCGTCTTAAACATTAGTTATTTTTCTGATTCTTTCATGCAATTTAACGTACTTTATGTTAAATATATATTTACAATTGTGATGCGGTTGTGTTTTTTGATTATTTCAATTGTTTTAGGATTTACAGTGATGTGTGCTCATTAGGTGCTTGATTTAATTTGAATTTGAAAAATATTTCGTGTACGTGCCTTGGGAAAATACATATTTGACATTATTCGTATTCGTTAACTCTTGAATATTTGTAAGTTGTATGTTCATGATTTGTTTTTTGTCTATTAAATTCGCATAATTTTCGCTAGGATTTTAATTTACTTTTGTTTCGTTTAATTCAATTGCATCAAGTTTAACAATTAATTGATAAGAATGTGAGCTGAAAACAGTAATTAATAACAGATTCTAGGACGGACATTGAATTAATTTAATTTTGCAAACGATAATTAAAATTATGCTCATTATCAACTGGCAATTAAGACCTGATTTCAACTAAAATTATTGGAGCATGGCACAAAAAGACAACATTTAAGTGTAAATTTAACGAACAATTTAACAAAATACGGGATAAAAGTTAAGTTGTTGTTCTTTATTAATATTATTTAAGTGTTTGTGGGGAACTATCCATTCACTTTGTGCGTTAAGCTACATTATCGTATATTTTGTAATATAATTCTGTGCCTTGTTTCTATGTTTCTAATTGTTTATTTTGTTGACTATTTGTGAGTTGTGACTTATTACTTTAAACATATGCATAATTATTAGTTATATACCGTTGAGGGGAGGGGAAGTTACACAAAAGTCAATCAAATAAAATCAATTTAAATCAATCAATAAATAAGTCATAAATAATAGTTGAAGGATATTCACTCGCTTAAATAGATTGAAGTGTATACATAATTATATTTAATTAATTTAATTATATGTATTTTATATTTATATTCATATTTATATTTATCATATCTTAGCATATACATATAAAATTATTCATATTTTAATTATTTTGTTTTTGTTTTTGTTTTGTTAATTTAGCCTACAATATCTAAGTTTTGAGCATCTGTGACTGCTGCATGAAGTTGTTGTTGCAGATTATTAATGTTGTTGTGGTTGTTGTTGTTGGTAATGTTGTTGTTGGGTTGGATAATTATGTTCATTGGATTGAGCAATTCATCAACATTTGTGGGCAGCAAGCAGTTGGCATTATCCGATTGTTGTTGTTGTTGTTGTTGTTGATGAGTATTGTATTGTTGTTGCAGTTGTGTTTGTTGTTGCATCAGCGCCAGCATTTGTTGTTGTTGGTGTTGAGCCAAATTCAGATCATCACAGGCAGCAGCAACAATCATCGGCCCGTCAGTGACCAAGTTAGCAGCATTGTTAGTAACAGTGGTAAGATTAGCATTAGTATGGTTAGTTAGATCAATTGTAGGAGTTGTTGTTGTTGTTGATGTTGTTGCTGTTGGTGTTGTTACTGAAGGTGGTGTAATTGGTGTTGTTGTTGATGTTAGATTGTTTGGGACTGTTGACGTTGATGGTGTGGGTGTGATGGATGATGGAGCAACTGTGGGAGGTAACAATGATGAGATGGGTAATAAGGAAGCATTAGTATTTGTTGTGGTTTCAATTGGAGTTGTTGTTGGTATTGTAGCTGTAGCTGTAGGTGTTTCTGTGCCTAATTCTGTATTTGTATCTGTAATTGTATCTGTTTTGTTAATGGTTCCTACTTCTGTTTGATGACTATTATGACTAATGAGATTTTGTTGTGTTTGCTGTTGTTGTTGTTGTTGCTGCTGTTGTTGCAGATGTTGTAGTTGCTGTGTTTCATGTTGCATTTGCAGCTGCAGCAGATGTTGCTGCTGTGCCAGC
Organism: Drosophila limbata; assembly: GCA_963924055.1. NCBI lineage: Eukaryota > Metazoa > Arthropoda > Insecta > Diptera > Drosophilidae > Drosophila > Drosophila limbata. The sequence goes on from OZ001352.1 coordinate 19,534,191, forward strand.
ATCAACTGTTGTTGCTGCTGCTGTTGTTGTTGTTGGTATGGAACATTACCGTTGCTGCAGATTTTGCTATAGAGATCCGGCGTTGCCGTTGTCACATCCTCGAATTCAGTGCGCAGCGCCGTGCGCTTCAATAAATTCAAATTGCCAGGCAAATAGGACAGAATGTTGTAGATGAGACGTATGTCCTCGCTGGAGGTCCAAACACCAGGACGTTTATTGTGATACAGCTTCGCATACTGATACACATTCGCCGTGCTGCAGTATTCCATCTCAATGGCCAGCGATGAGATGGCACAGAAGGTGCACGCCTGTGCTCCGCCATATCTAAAAGGGAATGCCAAATGATTTACAGACGATCAACACTTGAATTCAGGGATCACACGCTCACCTGTCGACAATGACAATGGGTCCATTGCGGTAATCATTGCAACGCTCGTGGACATCGACAATAAAGTCATAGATGCTGTTCGGATTGGACATCTCTGGCCAGCTGGGGCAGTGCAGCATCTTGACACTCAGCTCGTAGTCATCCTGTATGGACTGAATGACAAAGTCGCGACTCACATAGTCGCTTTTGTTCGTCTTGTTCAGGAATTTGACGCGATAGTAATCGCTTTCGATGGGCGTCGCCTCGTCCGGCCAGAACTGAGCAAAGTTCTATTAAAAGGAAAGTAAACTTTTGTTACTCTTCTTATAAGATTCGATTACAATGCACTTACAATATCATCCAGGGAGGAGAGCAACACGATGGTCTGTGCATTGTGATCCCAGACCATTTGCCAGAAGTCCTTTATCGTGTGCGTCATCGGATGCTGGGTGACAATAAAGTCGCGCAGGCGCCGGAAACCGTGTAACCAGGAGGCATTGATATAATCGCTGCCATCCTCACCAGGCTTGGGTGTCAAATGGACACGGCTGCCCTCGATGGGAAAGATGGCGCCACGATTCTTGATCGAGTTGACCTGTTTCATGGCCGAGGCGATGTGTATGTCCTTTGTCTGGAATTGTATGATGTTCTTGTACTGCTGTTCCAAGTACGGAGTGCAGTTCTTGAGCTCCTCGATTTGCTCCGTAGGCAGATTCGTCTCCCCGGAGGCAATGGCCTCCACCAGAGCGTCGTGCAGGAAGATGTACTGCTCCTCCGTCTGGACAAGGAAGTTGCGCTGGGCGCGAATGTGTCGCAGAAATCCAAAGACATTGACTATCGACTTTTGCTGAATCTGCTTCAGCATGGCGTCCAGGACAATGTAGGTGCCAGTGCGTCCAACGCCAGCGCTGTAATTGAAATTGAAATTTAATTAAATTTAATTTATTTCTTTATTTCGATTTCTCGCTTATTATTTAATGAACTGTTATGAGCATAGATTTAAAATTATTATGCAGATTAAACAATTTACAATTAATGAGAAAAAAGAAATGGTAAAAAAATTACCATTTACAATTTAAGCTTATGTTTAAAGATTAATTTAAATTTTAGTTTACAATTTAAATTATTTTAATGATCTATAGTGATACGTGTATTATAAATTATTTTATTACAATTATTATTTTTGTATTTTTTTTATATTGTTTATTTAATTCTTATTTTTTGGAAATAATTTTATTTAATAATTTATAATTTGGAGCTGTCTTCTATTTATTTTTAGAGCCAACACTCACCTGCAATGGACAACGATTGGACCAGCCTCGGCGGGATTGGCGGCAGAGGATTTCTTGATGAAGTTCAGCACTGGCAACGGATGATCCGGTGTGCCATGATCCGGCCAGTTGGTGTAGTGATATTGATATACGAGTTTCTCCATATTGCACTGCTTCTTCTTCTTCAACTGTGGGCGAGAGAATTGAAAAAGGGGAATTAATTAATTGAGTGGAAAAGTCATGCGGAAAATGCCACTTACCTTTAGATGCTTAATCTGCAGAGTGCGCACCGTGTAGGTGGACATGACCTCCTCCTCGACCAGTTTGACCTGGATGACGCCATAGGTCTCAACGCCATCCTTGGGCCAGTACATGTCGCACTTGCGCCTGCCGCGCTCCACCAGATTGGTGATCATCACAATGATGGCCACCCGCTGCTCCCAGATCATGCGCCAGAAGCAATCGAAGGTATCAGGCAGTGGTCCTTGGGTTCCAATGAACGCATGCGACTTTTGATAGCCATCGATGAAGTTGGCATTGATATAGTCCAGGTTCTTCTTCTGTCCAGGAGTCGGATGCAAGTGCACGCGACTGTGATCGTCTGTGGATGCAAGGATTAAGTTATAGAAATACGAGATTCTTGAAGATTATCATATGCCAACTTACAGGCTGTAATATTAAGGTATCGATTCTTGCGCTTATTCTCCGGGTGCTGTGAGTGCTCGCAGGCCAGATCATCCGTGATGCATTCATTCTGAATGGCCTCGTACTCCCGACTGAACCCGATGTCGCCATCGGCGTGGAGGGAAGCCACGTGCTTGGCAAACTCATTCACCGGAACAGCGGCTCGAATCTCGTCGCCGATCTTCACGGGCACCTCCCAGTCCACCTGTGGGGCGTTCGGATGATGTGGCGGGTCGTCCAGGTAGTAATACGCCGCATGGAAGCACTTTCTGCTGAAATTAGTCAAGTCACAAAGTTCATGTGTTAATTAATTTGTATTTGTCAAATGCTAAATCTTCTAGATTATAGGGAATACACACAGTCAAGTAATTACTTTTACTTAATTATAAATGCACATCTTTGCTTTTTATTTTTAAAAATAATTGAGCCCCACACATCTCATTAATTCTATTTTTAACTTGTTCTAGTTAACTAAAGCATATTAAGCAGAAAAAAATAAGTAATAATCCGAAAACAGGTTTTTTCGCAAAATAAAATAAAAGTGTTAATTTTTTGATTGTCACAGCATTTACCTTGAAACTTTAATATACAGTTAGCCAAGTTACTGTTTTGACAAAAACAAAAATTGGCCTATTTTATTATGAAACAAATGAATATAATATTATCATGTTTTTAATTTTTCAATCAAAAACAACTTCATTTTCTTGTGTGATAGAGGAGCTTTTCACTCATTTGCATTGAATCATAAATAATAAGAAAATATATTTCTATTGAATAATTCCAAGAAGGAACTTGAATTCTGGCTATGAATACAAATACAAATACTCAAGTATCATTTACTGTCATGGACAACAACAAGAACACAAAAACATTTTTATTCATTTTTAGAATTAATAGAAATTTTGTGAAATAGCAGAAATTATATAAAATACCAGGTGTCAGGTAAGCTTAATGTAGACGCAGAAGGAGAAGAGTGGGAGGGGGGGGGGGGTAAAGCCTAGCATTCAATGTGCAACGTACTTTTAGGAAAATCAAAATGCATAAATAATAAGCTGTCAGATGATGAAATGGAGCAGGAGAAGAAGAGCGAGAAGAAGCAGGAGAAGGAGCAAGAGAAAGAGAAAGTAGACAGCTGGCTGACCACTGAAGGACCAGGCAGGCATAAGTACTTGCTAGGTGGTCAACATTAACGGCATTTAATAGCATCCAGGCATAAACAGGCGAAGGAAAGGGAATTTTTTGTAAGCCATGCTTGATGGTAAAATGGAACATCTTTTCTTCTTCTACTTTTGGTATTTTGGTATACTTGAACTTTGCGCAAATATTTGTGCATAACTGTGCACAATAAATGAGTGACAACGTTGGGATTCTTCGCCCTCCTTCTCCCACCTGGGTCTCCTTCACACAGAATTTGAATGGCATCTGGTGCAGTGGCTGCTTACAAATTGAGGTTAAGTTTCCTAATTGGCTTAAGCGATTACAAGGAGCACAAAACTTTCGCGCCAAGTTTCATTCACAGAGAGCGAGAGCGCGAGAGAGTGAGCGTGAAAGCTTTACGGGCATACAAAAGTAAAGAACTTGACAAGAACTTTACGTAAAGTTTTCAACTCGTTGCTCTCGGCAGCTGAAGCAAAGCTCAAAATGAAGCGATTGTGGTTCGTTGCATTTTATGAAAGTTGTTGGACGCAATGCTAATCAGAAAATTTGCGAGCCTCTTTTGTTTCTGCTTATGGTGCGAAGTGTTTCTGATTAGACCCTTATCTCCCTCTCACTCTGTCTCTCTCGCTAAGCTGATAAGAATTTCCTAGTGTTTGGCTATAGAACACTCCTTCTTTGTTTGCATAACAACAATAAACAATGGATTTATCGAATTGATTTTCTGTTTAAATGGAATGTGTTCGACGATAATGTTTTCTTTAAAATTGATCCAAAAGCATCTGTCGTATCAGTTTGCTTATTATCAAAAACAACAACAACAACAACTTTAAAAGAGTCTGGTTTTTTTGCTATGCATAGTTAATATTCACACACAAACACATTGATACTCATGTATTTACATTTTTGTATGTTAGTGTGAGTGTTGTTATTCAATTCCTTGCTTAGTTTGTTATTGTTTATGGGCTGCTATTACGCACCAAATATTTATTGTAGCAAAAAACATTTATTTTATAATAAACTTGGTCACGATGTTTGTAAATCATAGAGCCGAGACATTTACGACCCAATAAACTGAGACACAGTACGATACTTATTTAAATGACTTGTTCAAGTTTTATAATCAAAGATCGTAAAAAATAAACAAATTGTTAGATAATTTAGTTAGAATGATAAATGTTTCCTAATAACTACTTAGTCTGTTCTTACCTAAAACATTTTTCTGTTTGTTATATTACACATTTTTAAAGTTACAGGGTATCTACAACGCGACTATCGCATATTAATTTAGCTTGTTTTCTTTGTCAACTTTCGTTTTGTTTATTTATTTCTTATGCTTTTGGCAGCAGTTTAAATGTTGTTGTTGTTGTGCTCATTTGCTATGCATTCTCTGTTGTTGATTGTTTTTGCTATAAAGTTGATCGGAAGATTCTGTTTACTTTGTAAGGTCCCTCTCCCTTCAGTACCCCTCTCTCTCTCTCTCTCTCTCTCTCACCCCATACACGTGAGTGACCCACTTGGCCACTTGGTGGCAGTTGTGACTGCGACGTCGACGCCGACTTTAGGTACGAAAAACTTACGTAAACCAATTTCCACGTTGCGATTTGCGGCGTACGATTTGTGGCGTTGCTGCCGATGCCGATGCCGACTGCACTGAGCTGCTGCGTCGCTTTTCCCCTCCAGCCGACATTGCTGCTCAAAGCTTTTAACGATGATCTCTCTATGATGAGATGCGGGATGCCAGGGGCGGATTCGGAGGCGGGGAATCAGCTTTGTTGCCTACAAGTCAAATTGCATTGCACTTGTTGCAGTTGTTGTTGTTATTTGCACACTTTTATTTACACAAATTACGTCATATTGGCAATTGCAGGCGCGTTTCGATTCACAGGCAGCCGCTCTGTCGCCAAGTACTTGCAAAATTGCGTAGTAAGCAATTCCCGCACTAATACACATACACACACGCAATCTTTTATGTTTTGGCACAGCAACTAAACGAGAATATCAAAACTAAACAACAACAAAAATAATTCATTTGCTTATCGTGATTTCATATTTATCTCGCTTGATAAGCATTAAAAGTTCTCTCTCTATCTATCTCGCTCGTGCACGCCCTTCGCTCACTTGTTGATCACGAGTCGATTATCAAAACGAAACTGAAAATCCAATTGGAATCAAATGCTGCGGTCGGCTCCCAATGTTATTTACACACTGTTAGTGCTAATGTTAAGCACAACATGAGTATGTTAAGAGTTCGCTCTCTCGATCTGCAAGTGAGTGCGAGAGTGAGCTTTTGCGGCTGTCATATTAATCAGCTGTAAGCTAGATAACTCAAGGGTACAATAGATATGCAGCTTGAACTCGCTTGCTATCTCACTCTAACTCGTAGTGTACTTGACTTAATTTGTTCTGCTAAGAACAAACCCCATTTCCGATTGGAATATCATTGAACAACTTTCAATAAAGTCGTACTGAAGTCAGAATAATCGCCTAATTGGCAGATAGCATAACAATTCAAGACCAATTCCACAGCTGTTGATAAAACAGGAAAATTTGAGTAGTATGCAAACGAAAGAAAAGTGAGAGCCAAATCAAATCATGTCCGCATGTCGATGATGCTACCAGGCATTATAGTTAAGGATGGTGTTGTGACAAAACTCGTCTTTTAGTTTTTAATATAAAAGTTTATTTATAATGGTTTAGGAATATATTAATTCTTCGTTTCAAATTAGTTTTTTCTCTTGCGTTCGTTCGCGTCGGTCTGTGCTTTCAGTGTGACCAAATTACTCTTAACATAAAAATCATAACATCGAAAAATGAACTAGTTTCTTAAGGCTACAATCGATTACCATACATTCATGGCAAATCGATATCGATATTTTTCTGAATTTAAATTTAAACATAACTTTAAGATATTAATCTTAACATTCCCCCTCCTTGTGAATCGATTCAGGATTCACCATCTACATCCAGTTTTAATACGATCAGCTTTGATACAGGACGTCGAAGTGTAGAGTCCGCTGTCTGTATTTCTGCAGTTCGAATTTGTTTATCTTTTGCAGTGTGGACTTTAACGACACGACCACGCTTCCACTGGTCTCGGTTTGTTGAGGCATCTATGATTATGACCAGGTCTCCGATTTTGATTGGCTCAGTAGTGTTGTGCCATTTTGGTCGTCGAACTAACTGAGGTAGATATTCGTTAATCCACCGTTTCCAGATCCTGTCCTTTAAAGTCTGCGCAATTCGCCACTGCTTACGAAGGCACAGATCGCTTCCGTCTGTACAAGGTGTCTGTGTGCTATTGGGGCAACCAATTAAAAAATGATTGGGCGTCAAAGGTTCGTCTTCTTCATGTGTGATAGGCAATTCTGTCAGCGGACGAGAATTTAAAATATTTTCTGCTTCTATAAGGGCGGCCCGCAGAGTTTCAATACGTGGTGCCACTTCATGTAGCGTTTTGGCCAGGAGCTTCTTAATAATTTGGATGAGACGTTCCCAACAACCTCCGGATGCGGGATTTGCAGGGCAGTTAAAAATCCAGTTAATTCCTCGTTGCGTCGCTTCATCAGATATTTTTTGTACATCGAACATCTCTGCATTATCGTTCAGTTCCTTTCTGGCACCAATGAAATTTGTACCATTGTCACTTCTGATGACAGAAGGAATGCCACGCCGGTTGATGAAATTACGTAGACATATGATAAACGCATCTGTGGACAAATTTTCAGCAATCTCTAGGTGTGTCGCTCGCACAGTCAGACACGTAAATATGACTGCCCATCTTTTTTCCTGACGACGTCCTATAGTCACAGCGATTGGGCCAAACAAATCCACACCAGTATAAGTAAACGGCCGCACATACGGCGTCAGCCTTTCCACTGGCAACTGTCCCATCAATGGTGCTTCTGGCTTGCTGCGGTCAATGATACACTGATTACATTGACTTTGAACTTTCTTCAACAATGCCTTTGCTTTTGGTATCCAAAATCTTTGACGACACTCGTTGATTATGACTGCTTTGTTTTGATGATGATATTTTTTGTGAAAATGCATCATAATGAGTTTTGATAGTCGATGTTGTGTTGGCAATAAAATTGGTCGTCGAGCATCAAATGGCAAATGGACAGCTTCGTCAATACGTCCAGAAAGTCGTAACAACCCATTCTCATCGATTCGTGGTGACAATTTGTAAATCGTGCTACCCTTGTGAACTTTGCCACTCTTCAACAAGGCAGCAATTTCTTCGGTGTATGCGTCCTCTTGTACCATTCGACAAATCCACTTTTCTGCTTCGTGTAGCTCATCCACCGTAAGAGTGCGTGAAGTCAATCCTATTTGTTTATTAATTCTCTTACGCCAAGAATTCTTTGCTCGAAGGACCCACGCCATTGTTCTTTTGAGTTTAGAAAAGGAGGAAAAATTAGTAAAATCAATGAACTGCACGTTTACCTGACACTTTAAAAAGGGATGACTGCAAATTTCCTCTTCTAGTATTTCGGTTGTTGTTGACATGACTGATTTTGGCCACTCGTCGGGGGCTTTCTTCAGGAATGTAGGACCAGATAGCCATTTGCTGTGGTGATCAATTTTCGGCATATTCTCGGGACGTGTGGCTGCATCGGCTGTGTTATGCTCCGTTGGGACCCATCGCCATTGGTCAGGAAGCGTCGTTGAAATTATTTCAGCTATACGATGACCCACAAACGGCTTGAACCTGCGTGACGTTGAATTTATCCACTGTAGTACGGTCATAGAATCACTCCAAAATGTTGTTTGAGTCAATGTGAGATGATGATGTTCGTGTATCAAAGTGGCAAGACGTACACCCAGTACTGCTGCTTGAAGTTCCAAGCGCGGGATCGATAGTAACTTCTTCGGTGCAAGGCGTGTTTTACCCATGATGAAGACAATGTCAGATTCCTGCCCATTAACGATTCGTAGATATGCTGCAGCCGCAAAGGCAACCTGGCTGGCGTCGACCATTATGTGCAACTGCAACTCGCTATTTTTCTTCATGTTTTGAGAGTACCAACGGGGTAGTCTGAAAAGTTGCATGTTTTGTAATTCAGCCAACCAAGATATCCATGTTTTGTGTAGCTTCGTTGGCAGTTCATCATCCCATTTGATTTGTCCATCCCATGTTCGTTGTATTAATACCTTGGCACATACATGGAAGTCAGCTATAAGGCCAAATGGATCGAATACAGCCATAACTATTCCCAATAGTTCTCTTTTTGTCGGCATGCGTTCACCTTTCATGACTTCGCTTAGTATATGATGAAATTTGGTTTCAAACTGAAATACATCGTCCACAGTGTTCCAATACATTCCCAAAACTTTGTCGCTTGTGCTTTGACTTTCCAATTTGACTGTCTTCTCCATCATTGGTATGGTGTTCATTACAGATTGAATTACCGAAGAGTTTGAGATGAAGTTGCGTAGCTCAAATCCTCCTTGACTGTGAATATAAACGATTTGTTTACGTATTTGGATTGCGTCTTCTTCTGATACAAAGCTCACCACTAAGTCGTCTACATAGTGAGAATTTACAATGGCATCAACGGCAACAGGAAACTCTTCTCGAAATTCATTGGCATTTTTGTTTTTTATATATTCAGCGCAATACGGTGAGCAAGTTGAACCAAATATAAGCGATGTCATTGCAAAGTGTTCTATTGGCTGGGTTGTGTCTTCTCTCCAAAGAAAACGTTGAGCGGATTGATCTTCTGGTCGAATGAGGATTTGCGAAAACATCTCTTTGATGTCAGCTGCCACTCCAAATTGGTTCAGGCGAAAACGGAGTAACATCGAGATTAATGGCTTTGCTTGATCTGGACCTTTGAGTAATGCTGAGTTAAGCGAAATGCCATTAACTGTTGCAGCAGCGTCGAAGACTATCCGTAGTTTATCAGGCTTGTGTATTGTTTGTACACCGAAATGAGGTAAATACCATACTTTTTCCTTTTTATTTTCAATTTCCATTGGCGAAATCTTTCTGGCATATCCTTTTTTCATGTACTTTTCCATTTCTGTTTTATATTTGTCTGCAAACTCCAAATTTGTTTTCATTTTCCTTTCGATGCCCAACAGTCGTTTTTCAGCCATGACATAGCTTTCTGGTAGTTTGACATTTTCCTTCCAGATGAGGCCCATTTCAAATCGTTTGTCAATGCGCTTTGTGGTTCGGTTGGCTATTTCTTTGGCTCGTTCATCGTCAGTTGGCTCCATGAGAGGCAAATTATTCATTCCAAAATTATCATTTGTGATGTACTCCTTAAATAAATCCTGTATTTCATTTTGCTTACTGTCTTTGATTAATAACATTACTGGACTTGTCATTGTTGAGTTATTGGATGGCCCGTATGCTATCCAACCTAGCTTAGTCTCGACAGCAATCGGATGCATATTTCCATTTTCAATAATCGTCTTTGATACTCCCAAGTGTAGATTGTCCAGGCCTATCAAAACTACTGGTGTGGCAGACGTATAGTTTGTAATTGGCAAGTGTTTTAATTGTTCATACTGTTCTCGATCAAATGATTGTGTCGGTAACTTGAGGTTCTTAACTGTCTGCATTCCCTTTAAGTCATAACTAACGCTCCGTTCGATATCCATAACTGTGCAATTTACTTTCATTGACATTTCTGTAGCAACTCTGTTATCATACCATTGTAGTGTTAATGGGTACTTCTTTCCTTTGAGACCCAGCTGTAATGCTATGTTTTCATCAATCATGGTTACAGCACTGCCTTCATCAAATAATGCTAATACTTCTAGAGTTCCATTTGGTCCATGAAGTACAATTGGTAGCATTTTGAACAAAAATCCATTACCGTTGTTTTTGCAATTTAGTATTGGCTGTGAGCTTGCAGAAGGATCACTTGTCGATTGCTCGTTATCAGATTGTGCAATGGAATTCGACACTCTTGGCTGAAGACGTCGTTGATTATTAGTCACTTGATGCAATGAACGATGATGTGATCGTGTGCATCCTTCAATGTTGCAGATTTCTTTTTGTTGACACATCTGTACGGAATGCCCTTTGTTGAGACAACTAAAGCAAAAGCCATTGCGTTTGGCTACATTCCAGCGATCGTCAATGCTCATATCTTCCATCCATTTTTTACACTCGCTTACTAAATGGTCTCTTTGGCATAGGACACATTTCGAGCTTGGGTCTGGCATATTGACATTTAACATTGGCTTCGCGCTTCTAGGAGTTGTTGGTTTATAAGACATTTCAATTACTCCGGGCAATTGACCCACCAATCTAGCCAGCATTGATAGCCAAGCGGAGAAATCTGCAATTGTCGGTAGTCTTTGCAATGTGCTGGCATGCTCCAACCAGTTCAGTTGTTTGTCGTTGGGCAGTTTTCCTATAAGCTCTTGCAGTAGCGTTGGATTGGCCAAATGTTGTCCTGCGTTGGCTGACCTCAGATATGCTACCACTCCTCTAACCTTGGTTGAAAGACTTATAATCTGCTCTGGTTTATTATAAGCGATTTTTGGAAATTCCTTGATTTTAGACAGCTGTGTATGGATAAGTAATTCTGGTCGTCCAAATCGAAATTCCAGTTCCTCTAAGATACTCGGCACATCTTCCGGATATATCATCATAGGCGCCACAGCCTCCTTAGCTTCACCAGTGAGACATTTGTGTAAGCGGATGAGGTTCTGTCGATTATCGTATTGGAAAGCATTTGTCGTATCTGTGTAATTGGCAATGAATAGTGGCCAATCCTCAGCTGTTCCAGAATACTCAGGCAAATCATGGAGTTTTTTATAAACTTGACCAGTATTATTTTCTGATTGTTGCATTTGTAATAAATGCTGCTGTGTTTGTGCGACATTTGTTACGTTGATCCTGGGTTGTTGCATTTGCGCAATGTCTGCTGTATTTTTTGACACAATTGTTTTGATTTCTTGTATTACCGCCATCTCCTTTTTTATATCTAGCATGTTCTTCAATAAATCTTTCAGAGCATTCATGTCGCCATCAGTGTTGCCCCTTTGGCAAACTGTCGCATCCTGATCCTCCTCGCCTTCCGAGCCACTCTTGCTGGCATTCTCGTCGTCTGGGTTCATTTTGTTACTTCGGAGGTTATACATTCCAAGCCTTCGTTTGTATTGCAACCGTAATTTGCGCAACTTACTCCAGCGTCGTCAAAGCCTTTGTTTGTATTGCAACTGTTATTTGCGCAACTCACTCCAGCGTCGTCAAAGCCTTGTATGTCTGATGATCTACTGTTTCACCATATGTACAACGGCAATGTCACTGTATTTTTTGTTAAGCTCTGGCAATAGCTTACAAATCCATATGTCCAAACTGTCTCTTAATTTTCGGCGCAACTATACATTTTCTCCCGCCACATTGGCGTCATTGAATTTCACCACTTCATGAAATCTGGCAAAGTTTCTCAGAATTCTCTATACAGCATGAACGAAACGCAAATAACTTGAGAACGCACTAAACCTTAATTTGAAAAATGTTGTGACAAAACTCGTCTTTTAGTTTTTAATATAAAAGTTTATTTATAATGGTTTAGGAATATATTAATTCTTCGTTTCAAATTAGTTTTTTCTCTTGCGTTCGTTCGCGTCGGTCTGTGCTTTCAGTGTGACCAAATTACTCTTAACATAAAAATCATAACATCGAAAAATGAACTAGTTTCTTAAGGCTACAATCGATTACCATACATTCATGGCAAATCGATATCGATATTTTTCTGAATTTAAATTTAAACATAACTTTAAGATATTAATCTTAACAGATGGCAAAAGTTTTATAGCTGCCAGTAGAATGCACACAGGAACAGGAACAGGAACAACAACAACAAAGGCAACTGATGAAGTGAAATCTTATACATACAGATGTATAGATATTTTTACTTTTTTCAGGTTCACTTCAAATTTTTTTTTTGCTGCTGCCAAGGAAAGGTCTTACACACTTTGACCCACCCCTCTCCCTCGTCATGGTCCATTCCAACGTACAACACACACGTGCTTCTAATATTTCTGACGCTGCCAGGGCAACGTTGGCAAAAGTTGCGCATACGAAGCCAAAACATTTTCTTGCCAGCATTGTTGTTATTTTATTTTTGGGTAAAGCCAAAAGTTGGCAGCACAATTTTCTGACACAACAACCTCCCAACCCCACCCCGCATCTCAACACTCACACACACACACACACACGAACAAAACCATCGCCGCGATAAAATGTTGCCAAACTGCACAAAATATGAAACTACCAACATACGAGGAGAAGACACCACAATGTGCGAAAGAGACAGCTGTAGTTAGATATAGAAAGAGAGAGATAGATATACACTAGATGTGTTCATGTGTTGGGAAGATACAAAGTTTTTCCATTTTTGTTAGCTGTGTTTTCTTTTCTTTTTTTTTTCATTTTCACTTGGCGTCAAAATGTAAATAAAAATTGTTGTTATCGTTGACATATTTTTGTTAGTAAGTATTCTAACCGGCAAAAATGGTTCCAATATAAATTCTTTGAGTATTCTCTGTGACACCAGCATAAAACTTTTCGGGTCCTTGTAGGACAAACTTAACTATCGGACCAACGAATAAGGGAATTTCCCACAAGCAATTGAGTTGGACTATAAATATATATTGAACATATAGGTTTGAGTGTGATGAAAAATCTAATAAATACATTTTATACTTAAAGGTTTTTTTCGTTTGAACTTATGTAAAATTCGAGTTAATTTAAGCAATATTATTTAAGAAACCCTATTCATAAAAGGGAACCCTTTCTTTTGTTTGTTTGCATTGAAAAGGAAATGGTAGAAATTTATTTTGTTTGTTAAATATAATAAAAAGAACTGGACCAAAACTTTGGCATGTTGAGAAATGGTAAGCTTTTAAAAAGTACTTTCCCCTTTCATTCTCGCTGAGTGATGTCCCTTAACTTCCCGGCGTATTTGTAAAAAAATAAATAAAATGGCATTAATTTGTTAGAAAACACGAGCTCTCGAATGGTGTGAGGTTTTACGGAGCAAGTGGAAATGGGTGGGAGAGCGGCAACTTTTATTTGACATATTCGCGGGAGCATGAAAAATGGCATAGAAGCAAGAAAAAAAGTAAACAATTTTCATTGAAGTTAAAAATGTTTCGAATTTTCTTCATGCTGCCGACTTGATCTAGATGTGGGTCTGGTCTGCTGGCATTAATGTTGCCCGGGGCCTTTGTTTTCTCCGGGATGAGGTTGGGTAACATTTCGGCCCTGGGTTAACCACTCTTACACATAATAAAGACTTTAAGTAACTGAAAACGGTTTGCTTGTCTTTCTGCTCCTTTTCTTTTCTTTACTTTCTGTGATTTGAATTTTAATTAATATTTGTAATGAATATGCTGGCATACGGGTTCGAGTACCCATTCCAGATTTCAATTCTGATCTCTTGGTTTTTGCCATTGGCTATCTTCTCTCTCTCCCATTTCAAAGGATGCGCAATTAGCCTTTATTACTAAATGGACAGTAATAAAGGTTTAACTGATAGCAGATGGCTGCATGGATTTGATTCATATTCTCAATGCTTGCATTAAATAATTGTTCTCATTATGCCATAATAATTATTACTTTTAGATATTCCTTTATTATAAATAACATAACATACTCTGTTAACGAAAATAACATACTCTGTAACTAACTGCATTGTGATTTGAATTGATTTGTAAATTAGGTTTTTTTCAGATATTGAGAAACATACAGGTCATAAATAAGCAATGTAAATATTCAAACAATTTCAGTTGACTTAAAAATTGGTAAAGATACTATTGCAGATAGCTTAAATAAGACTTAATGAAAGTTGGAAAATGTTACCAACTAAATAAACTATTTGTATATTTCTGGATAAACTCCAGTGAAGGAAATAAATTACTGTTTTGATTGAGGTTTGTTCAGTCTTAAAATATCAACATTATTTCCTAGATAGCAAATGTGTTTATCATTCTTTTCTGCCCATCTAAGTAGTTGCCAATTCCTAGACTGATACTTTCAAGCAGTTGAAAACTCTTTCAGTGCCACAGGCGTACACAGAAAAAAAAAAGCCGTTCTAAAATCAAGCCTAAAATTCTTGATTCAAGCCTGCATTTTTTAAGTATGTTTTCAGGATTGATCTGAATAATCAAGCCTGTATCGGGATTAATATGGGAAAATAAGCCCAAATTACTTGATTCTCTCTCGGCCTCTCTCATTTCAACTGGTCCGATGGCTCAGTGGTTAGAGTCGCCGACCTGTTTGAAAAAAAACCTGGGTTCGATTCCCCCAGTCAATTGCAGTCACAAACATTCCCTTCATTAAAAAAAAAATGTTAAAAAAAAACATTAAATAAAAAATGTTTTAAAAAAATACAATAAATAAAAAATGTTTAAAAAAAAAATTAAATAAAAAAGGTTGAAAAAAAAATTTAAAAAAAAAATTAAAAAACAAAAATTTTAAAAAAGTTAAAAAGCTTAAAACCATAAAAAAAATAAAAAAGAAGATTTAAAAAAAAAAAAACCAGAATAAAAAATAAAAAAAAACCAGAATAAAAAATAAAAAAAAACCCGAATAAAAAATAAGTAAAAAAATTTTTTTTTTTTTATGTTTTGTTTTAAGAATTTTTAGGATTGAATTCGGGATTGAAAAAATCAAGTATTTCATACTTGGTTTAAGTAAATCCGAGATTACCCCACTTTTGACATCGTTTCGGATTGAATCCGGGCTAAATATCCCGGATTTTTTTTTCTGTGTATGATTATATATGTGCAATTAAATATAAAAATGCATATATGTATATTTTAGTCGGTTGTAGGGTAATCAAATAGAAAATAAAAACATTTTCATCGGCACACGCACCAAAATAGAAACATGCAGCATCCATCGCCTGCTGTGCAACATTGGATTCAGCATTAGTTTTTATGTCTGTCGAGTTCTCAGTTTGATTTGTTGTTGTTTTTGTTGTTGTTCTTGGCTATTTATATGGCGCCACGGGTGTTGTGGTGGGTGTGAGTTGAGAAGCACTAACAAAACTGGCAAACTTAGAACTGGGCGCGTTTTATTTATGGGATTGCACGTGCCGGCTGCACTTGCTTCGGAGTTTTTCCAACGATTGAGGGGGACAGGGACAGTAGATGCAGACAAGGATCGCCACTTACCTCCACAAGAAGAAGGCCATGACGATCAGCACGATGCCGAAGCAGCTGAAAATGATGCCCACCAACACGGCCAAATTGTAGTCATTATGCGATTGACGCAGCAGCGGTTGAATCTTCTCACAATTCGGTTGCAGTTGTATCTGAAAAAAAGGGAATGGGAAAGAGTTAGAGAAACGCAAAGAGAAAGCAGGAATGGTGATTTAGGTATAAATTAAATGTTATTTTCGCCTATTTGTGATATATAAGAAAATAACTTAACATACTCTGTTAACGCATATAACATACTCTGCAAACATAAGAATAAGATACTAGACTAAGCAACGCAGAATAAAGCATTTTGTTTTTGGCGATAGAAATAAACAGTCGCGTTTTAAATAAATATATATATTAGGCTAAAATATGCAGCTGAATTTTATGAGATTTATGTGCTTTGCAGCAGTTTCTACCAAACAGACTGTGTGTGTGTAAGTCGCCTGGGCGTATGCTACAATTCTTTTATTTTCACTGTTTCAAACACGAGCATTTAGCAAAGTACATTTTCATACATATTTTTCGCAACCTTCTGCTGCTGTTGTCCAGAAATTAAATATTGTTTTGTTTGCATTGTTCTTGCATAAATTATATTTATTTAAAAAGCATTTGTGTTCGGTGTGTGTGTGTTGTGTGCTCGCTTTGGTAGGTCGAGGAGCGCCTAAGCGGAAGTCGCAACGGAAGTGTAGCATGTAAATGTGACCAAAAGGTGCAGCCACTTGAAATTCAAGCGAAAACACAACAACAACAACAGCAGCAATGAATTATATGTTATGTGAATGCACATAGCAGAAACAAACAGAGAGCAAGGCATAAAATGGTTAAAAAACAACACACACACACTGAAACAGCAGAGACTGCAAAAGTTATGAGGGCGTGACATTTTTCCATCCCCAACCCTCTGAAAACCCCCATAAGCATTTCCCACAACGGGCAACGAGGTCAACTAAATTGGTATATTTTGTCACGGGTTTGCAGCATATTTTATTCATGCGACAAAGTTTTAGTTTGTGAGGGGTTAAATGTCATTAAGGATGTTGTTATGTTAAAAGTCAATAAACGGAGCGCGTGTATTGATAGGCGTGTCTGATTATTGTTGTCAAACTGCCGTTAACTGTGCCAACTAAGCGAATATCACACATACGCCACGAGGACCGAGCCAAAAGCACATTCCAAAGATAAACTCGTACTTTTTGTACTGCAATAAACTCTCTTAGCTGAGCTGTCAAGTAATCAGATCTGACAGCATTTTGTACATAATATTACATGCAAGTTTATGACATGCCACAGCTACATATAAGTCTGGCTTTGAAACACTGACATTGCATTTTTGCCGTCTTCATATACTACAAAATAAACTGTCAGTATTCAAATTGCTTGTGTATTTTCTACTTTATTTGATACTTACAATTCGTGGATCCGAAAATTTGCCAACCACAATTTTCTTGGGATTTATAACGCTGAATGTTGCCGCTGCCACCTTGACTTCGTAGTACGAATTTGTTGTCAGGTTTTGTAAAATCATCTGAAATATACAAGAGTAAAGGTATTTTAAAGGGATATTCAAAAAATGCTCACAGTTCAGAACTCATCTATTATAATAATTTACTGCGCTTTTATGAATTGTATTGCAATTTTATTTATATATTTTCCTGTACAAATGTTATTACATTTCGCAATTTTATTTATTTTTCCTACAAAATATTTCAATAACAAGAATAGTTCTCACTGAAAGTAAAAAATATGAAAAATGCGCGACAAAACAGGGATTCTGGGAACATCACAGAGGATGAGCTCATATTACAACAGAACTAACAAAAACAATAGAATACCTTTCGTAGTAAAAGGAAAAAAGTCAGAGCTCTCTGAATACTATGCTACGGGTATTATACAATTTTATTGTTACGATATTTTGTTGGCCAACTTGTTTCGCCAGAGTTTTATGTGTTTTTTCTTGCCAAAAAAAAAAAGAGGAATGAAAGCTGCGGACAAAGCGGCGGCAAGAAGTGTGTAAAAAAAACACGAAACAAAGCAGCAAAAACAGCATAAATTTAATTTATTTGCACTGACAAACCATACAGGTGTGCCAGCTGTCCTGTGTGTGTGTGTGTGTGTGTGCGTATTATTTTGGCCAAGAATTTATGCTGCACAAAGCCAAAGCAGAAGCTCGTTTTCATTTTCGTTTTCGTGGGGGCGTCACTGCAGATAAACATTTGTAAAATATTTACATGAATCGAGCCACACAGAACCACAACATTTTCAGTGGTTGCTTTTCGTTACCGTACTTAAATGGATTTGCTAACCATATTTTCCATCTGCAGTAAAAATTCTATTCAGTTTTTTTTTTTCGGTTTTGGGATTAAGATAACAAATTTCAAGCTCATCCTCATAGATTTTACTCTCAGCACTTTGTGAAAATTAGTTGGATTTCAATAGAAAATCCTAAACATAAATTTTACATTAAATGAAAAATGTATTTATGCGAAACACAAACAGTTAAACAAATTATCACCACTGATCATTTATTTTTTGCAAACTATATTTTAATTAATCTCGTAACTGCAAATAGAGTATCTAAAGGTAGAGTGAACCCCAGTTTGTAGATACTGTTTGGTTATTTATGCTCTTTGTGGCATTAAAATGCAATTATTGTTTGCAGTATCTGGCAAATTCTTTATAGAACTCCCAACTGTTGGCTGTTATCCGGATTGTTACCCGCTTCCATAGTCTGTTTATCAAAGAATACTTTTTGAGGGTGTCCAACAAGAACACAAATGGAATATGAAAATATCATTGTAAAGTTGCCAAAAATCAGCATTTTCTTTGTTTGTGCGAGTGTAGAACAAATCGTTTAGGCAGGGGAAAAATTGCAAAAACAAAAAGCGAAATAAAGTTCGCATAGAGCAATTTACCGACAATGGAAAGGTGTGTGTCGCCGCCCTTTTTCTATTCCAGGAAAACCCTTTGAATGTCTGATAAATTGTTGGCTTATGAAAACTGATAGCCTGGCCTTAAACAAATTCCGTCTACTTACCGCCGTTTCTAGCTCCTTGGTAGATGCATTGATGCGGATATCTCGGTGCGTATCTTGGCCGGCCAGTCGCGTTTTAATGATGTAAAAATCGATGGTGTTGTAGAACTCATAAGGTCGCTTCCAGCGTATCGTAATTGACTCCTGCGAGTGACATGTCAGATTCACAATCGCCGGCGCACTCGGTCCGCCAACATCCGTGCGCTGGGCAATCTGATCGGAGGGTTCTCCCTCGTTCTTTGTTGTGAATGCTTTGACAATGACACGGTAGTCGGTAAAGGGTTCTATACAAAAAATAAAGAGAAGTAGAATAATTAAAAAGACCAATTACGGTGCTGGATGGGTTTGTTTTACGAGTATGTTCGCTTTCAGTTAATTTACTCCGACAAAATTAATTAAAAGTTCCTATGTAATGGATTATACATCTAAAATTACTTACTGTTAGCCTCTAATTTTCATTCAATAGGCAACTTAACTGTATTTTTTAATAAATGTTAAGCCCTAAATAATATTCAATGGATTGTTTACACTTGAGCTTAAATAAATAAATTAAAATAAATTTAATCTGAATTTAAACTATTTCAAACTATACATGAAAATGTATTTACTGTTAGCCTATAATTCTCAGAAATTCATATAAATTTGATATAATTGAATTGAATCACTAATTAAATTTTTATCTCATTAATTTGATGTGAAATAAATAAATAAAAAGATATTAATCTGAATTTAAACTACTTTAGTTACGTACTTATATTTGGTTTTGTTTGTGTCTTTTAAATTTGCATTATTTTTTTACTGGCTTTTTAATGTTTTTTAAGTGTAACAAAACTTCTGGGCTATAATTAAATATGCTGAAAAACGAGCAAGTGGATTCAATTATTGACTAATGACTGTAGTAAAAAGGCTTTCGCTGACAAAGTGTTGATCGTTAGTAACACCAACTGAGTAAACAACAACAACTATGAAATTGATTTAATATGCAGTGACAAAATGAAAAATTGTTGGATTGATTTCATATACTCACACGTTGTGAGTTTTTAATTAGTGCAACGGAGCCAAGAATTCGCTGTAACTATTTATGGAAATTAAATTTTCCAACGGTTCAAATGTTGTAACGTTTAACCAAATTTGGCAAACGACGCATTCCGAAAGTCTTTTCGAAAATTGCAAGCAACAATATCTGCAGGTTGCAACAACAGAAAAAAAAACAACAACAACAAGATGCCTGAAGCACCTGATGCTTGTAATTAATTAAACAATGTGGGAAGCGGTTTATTCTTTGACATGAGGGCGCACGTTGCGTATGCGCAACGCGGAATGCGACGCGCAACTTAATTGCACAGCCTGTGGCTAGCAGGAGGAATATATGTAGTACCAACCACGTCTCTCAGCTGCCTCTTCTAATATTTCATGGTAACACAGAAACTATGCAACAGTTTTAGCTGTCATGCTAATAATGCTACAGCTTCCTCATCTCCTTCTCCCTTCCCCTTTTATCTCAACTTGCTTAAAAATATGCGAAGGTTGGGTAAATTATGCGAAGGGCGTCTCCTGATGACTGGCGAATAATTTGCTTGCTTTGAGCCGGGTCTGCTCTGCTCTTGGCTGGCTGGCTCATAATTACAGGCGTCAAAGTTGTTAACAACAAAAAGTGGCCAGCGAAAAGTACTTGAAACTATTTAATTACAAAGCGGCGGGCAAACAATTGACTTTGGCTACAATTAAGGTTAACAAAAAAGGTAAGAGCCACCTTTCCACCTCGCTTCCCAGGCGTGTATCGGTCACAGCTATTGACAGCTTGACAGTCTGGCCAATAGAAAGCAATTAAAATGGCGTTTTAAGTGTCGACAGCTGGCGGGCATGACTGTACTTTGAAGAAGTGGCTTAATAGAGCTAGCGTTTTTTTTTATATTTATTTGCCAAGTTTGCCAATTATGTCGAATTTTCCATTTTAAATTATGTGAAAATTTGAAGCGTTTAAAATTGCATAGCATACTTTTAGGAGGCTAGAATAAAATAGCAATTATTTTCGTAACTTATTGAACTTTAAGGAACTTTTAGCTTAAATTCAACTTGTAAATATGAGAAATCTTATTTTCTTGTTCTGACTTAATAGATAAAAGCTGGTTGTACTTACTCAGACTCTGCAGCTCGAAGTGTATCAGCGTTTCGGCCGAATTGCGGGAATTCTTAACAATCTCGACGCCAGTTTGATTGTCGTGTATGTGGAAAACATGATAGCCGGCAATGGCACCATTCTGATTCTTTGGCGGATGCCAGGACATTGTAATGCTATTAGCAGACACATCCAGAACGGTGAGATTCTGAGGCTTGCTTGGCACTGCAAAGAATACGAAAAACAGAACAGAAAACAGATAAAGAAAAGTTGTCAAGTTGAAAACAAATACATACGTATAGATTCAAGAGCTTAGAGGGTAAAGAAAGTACAAGTATCTGTCGGCTTCTTAAAAGATATAAAAAGTTAAATATTGTTTTATCAAAGGCATCAACACAGCTGCCAAATCCTAAGGCATGACAAAATCATAGAAGAAAACTTCTTCTTCAACGTAGCATACTTTGCGGCGGAAGCGCATAATGAAAGTCAAACCGGAAGTGCGACGCGGGACAGAATCAGAAGAAGACGCAAAGTAATGTAGATGCGAGCGCATATAAATAATTTATTAAATAACAAACAAAAATAAAAGTTGCAAACGAATGAATGGCAGAAAAAATGGAAGTCAAATAAATTGAAATGAATATTTTGCAAGCAGACGAAACAATTTATATTCAAATGCCACTCAAATGAAAGCATGTGAGTGTATTTGTAAGGAGGTACAATAAAATTATATATTCAATTACGAAGAGGAGCACGGGAAGAAGCGAAGACAGAGAGGTAGAGAGAGGGGGATAGAGAAAAAGAAACTGGCACAAGCCAAGCGCAAAGTAATCGAAGCGCATAAAGAAACGGAAATGCGATTGCGAGCAATTTATTATGGCTGCAATTGTGAGTCTCTCTCTAAGTTCTATACACACACAGACAGATACTCCTACACACACACACACATGCATACATTCAAGCTGGTTATAATCCAACAAAATGAAACCAAAGGATGCAAAGCTGCAGCAATAATTTCATTTTAGCTGCCAAAGGACAACAGTCGACCATGTGTGACGATCGACGACGAAGAGGAAGTCGAGAAGAATTGTTCGAGTTCGAGTCCAAGTTTGTTATGTTATGTATGTATGTGTATGTAAGTGGCAAAAAGCACTAAATGGTAATTTATTTTACTAACACAACAAAAGAAGCAAATGGTGAATGGTAAATGGCAAATGCCAAATGGACATGGTCAAAGGGCAAAGGCAAAAACGTTTTGCGTTTGGCAGCAATCAAAAGAACAAATGAGTGACCCCCGAGGGGCGGTCCAAGCACTTGACCTGACACTGCTTCCTTCTCACTATGTGTGTGCCATCCATGCCATGCAAATGCGATAAAGCTTAACAAAATACAACACAACACATTCTCAGACTCTTGAGTGTGTATAAAATAAACAGTCGCTGTCAATGTGCAGAAATTTATACAATTCAATAAATGGCATTTCTCTCCTTTTTTGCTCCACTTTGCTTTGCTGCTGCTTCCACTTGCTCCTCCTCTTGTTCAGTTCTTTGCAATTGAAAACGGAAATGGAAATGGGAAATGGGCAGACGAGCAGTTGCATTGGGAATGACGGCAAACGGTAAAGGAAAAAGCCAATTTATAGACTCACATCTATGAAAGGCTAACAGAGCGAGGCAGAGGGGAGTGAGGAGGAGATATATATATATGGAGAGAGGGAGAAGAAACTACAGCAATGGCAAATTGTAGGCCCCGTGCGCGTGGCATTAAAATCAATTAAGCAACAAAGTGCTGCATACACTGAGGCGCCAAAGGATAAATGTCGTCGAAGGTACACCGAGCCAACCAACGTGGCAACGATATTGGCCAAAAGGGGCGAGTGGGAGGGGAGCACAAAAGTTAATAGCATTGACAGATGCCAGAGACAGTTGGCCGTACATTTTCTTTGTCGACTATCTTAATCATTCCCCCATTCTCCTCCTTTTGCTCTCTCTCTCTCTCTCTCTCTCTATCGAAAGCCTGTCTTAAGTGCTCCTAATTGGTTTTCTCTATATCGTTTACAATCATGTGAAGCCGCTTTGTTTGCTCTCAGTTGACTGTAAATTGATTTGCATGCACTTTCCTGTCTGTCTACTGGTTCACCACGTTCACAACATTTTCCCTTCGGATTTGTGGCGGTAAATTTAAATTCAATTGATGTATTTTTAATTGATAATGTAAACATGTAGATTAATATAAACATAATTCCTGAAGCAAAGCAAGCAATACTTTTAAATGAGAAAATACTTTTTATTGTATATGTTAATTCAACTAATTTCTAAATTGTACACAAATGCATGAAATACACTACGAAACATATAGTATGTATTGCATTAGATATTAAAGAAATCATGGAAATATTATTTTTGTAAATCTCTCGATATATCAAAAACAATTTTGATGATAATTTAATTTTAATTTTTTTTTTTTAAGTTTTGAAATATACAGGGGTGCCACAGAAATCGCTTTCGCTTAAATTTCACTTTAATTTCATACAAATTTAAGTGAAATTCAAGCATCCCTGATAACAGTGTTTTTTGCATGGAAACTAATTTTTGTGAATTTGAAACATGAAAACTCTGAAATTAAAAAAAAAATTATCTTTCAAATTTTTAGAGATTTGCTGAAGACTCCTGTAAATCTTAAAACTATATTTTAAGTTGTATTTTAAACATTATTCAAGTCTAGTTCAAACTATATTTTAAGTTTTTAGCATGCATTTATGATCATAAGGATCAATGCCAAATACTCTACTTGAACCAGCTTTCTAGCATCTTAAAAGCGGTTCACAGTCCCTTCCTCTACAATATCTTCTCCTGCACAGTTTTCAGGAATTTCCACGGCAACCAACCGAGAGCTACAAATTAAAAGAAAACAAAGGGGAGTGGGGGACACACTCTAACTCCAAGTTGCCCGGCGCCCAGCGGAAGAAGCCAAGTGTGAAAAGCAAAGGAAAAACTGTGCAAAAAAAAAAGAGCGGAAAAAATAAAACACAAAGCTGCGCGTGATTATTTTCACAAAGCAAAGGCGAAAGCAGGAAGCAAAATCTTTTTTTAAAAGAGTAACGCCCGAAAACCAATATAGACGACGTGCTTAAGTTGTTAAGAAAGGCAAACAAAGGCTGTGGGTGAACGGAAGGGGGCTGCAAGGGGGTAGGGGTAGTAGTAGTATCGAAGAAGGCAAAGGGACTGCAAGGTGGGTGTTTGTATGTGTGTGTGGGAGTGTAAAGCAAATAGCATTAAGTTGTCTGAGCCTAAAAAGAAACTACGCTAAAAATAAAGTCAAGAAAAACAGAGGTAAAAAATTGCTAGGCCACACTGACAATTGAATACACTTTAAAAGTTAGTTTTAATTATAATTATGTATTTGATACAATTTTAGATTGGTCAAGCAAGTCGCTGTACCCGATGTTAGGGTATACAATAAATGAAACAAGTCTTTCCATTGTTACGCGTGTGCTTTATTTAGTTGTTATGCTTTGGGCGCTGTGTGCTATTGTTGTTGTCGCTAAAGTTTACGAGCTGCTTTAGGATTAAGCCAGACGTAAAAACTAAACAAAAGGCAACGTGCAAAGCAACAGAGTAGGAGAGAGTATGGGAAAAAGGGAGGAAGAGAGAGAGAGAAAGTGCGGGCGGCTGTCACAGACACAGAGGCAAACAAACAATTAAAGCGGCAGAGTATAGAGATGTGTTAAGGACCCACACACACACTCACACACTCGCACACATCCTGATTCACATGCAATTTGACATGTGAACGCTACGCGCTTGGCTGCCTTTCAATGGCGCCTCAAAGACTCGACTCGACTGCTCGAGAGTTCGCATAAAGGCGCACAAAAATTATGCGAAATAAAGCCGAAAAAATAAATAAATGAAAAAGTTTGTCTAGCAAGCAGAGCAAAGAAAATGAGGCGGGAGTGCCAAAAGGGGGCGTGCCAACACTAGGTGTTGCTGTGATGCGTCCGGAAAACTTTAAAGTGTGAAATTGGAATTGTGAAAAGCATCTAAATTAAAGTTGTTCATGTAAATCTAGTTTTTTTCCACATGATAACTAAGTCCTAAATACTTACATATAAATGTACATAAGTATAAATTTGATCTAAAAGTTGACTTCATTTTTATTCAATTTATGTAAAAAGCACCTTATTTAGGCATTGGACATCTTAAATATAAAGCCTCAATACCTTAACACAGATGGGTATTAACATTAAACAATATAAATTTAATTGAAAGGATTGTATAACATAATATTATATATATCTCTGAAAACCTTTTTAGTTATTAATTTAAGGAACATTTGATTTCGATGTGAATTATAGCCAAATGTTGTCATGGAACATGACATGTCTTCAAGCTATTATTCAAGTTAATGTGCCATCATCTACTCGTGTTTATTTTACAAGACATTTAAGTGCACACTCAACATTTGCTGGGCAAATAAACCCTTTCAGAATGTTACGTTGTGAGATTGTGTGTGTCCTGGGCCATTTGTCTGGTAGATGTCATTTGAATGTTCTTTGATTGCCGCTCGTTGTTAACTTGGCCTGTAACTGTAGCTGACAATGTCCACAAATTTGCAAACTAAGTTCCTTGACATGTGTCCGTTTGGGCCATTAACTAAGCAAAAAACAAAGGATCGACAGGTAAGTAGTAAATACAGTCGAGTCTGGATAAAGTAAAGTAAATTTAGCAAGGCCTGTTCACTAAATCAAAACTAAATCAAAACAATTGTCAAAATTAAAGTGTTCACTGTATCCAGTCTCGACTGTATTCCATCCAACCATTTACTGTTTTATTTGCCCACATTAAACAAAGTTGCTCCTCTGCTTTTGGCCAGCTTTAAAATGGCGTCGGCTAATTAGGGCTCGCTCACACCACGGGATCATAAACAATTGTGCGATAAATCCAACGGCGCCGGCTTCTGCCATGGCCAAAAGGTTATCGACAGGAAGTTGCACATGGCAGCACCATGATGATACTGTGGCGGCCATTACCATCCGGTTTCAGGGGGTGGTGTGGGGCAGACCCAAAGGGAGGCACGAGCTCACTTGAGACGCGGAAACTGTTTAGGGCTCGACTCGGTTGTAGATGTTGATGTAGATGTATCTGACTGACGACAAAAGGAGGCATCAATGTCACGTTCAACGTGTCGAGTTGCTGCACTAACAGGGTGTTTATGACTTTAAGCATCGCATATGTGAGTACACACACACACACACACACAGGTGTATACAAATGATGCAGTAGGCAGACAAAAGGCGTCCGCCTACAAGTGACTTTCAAGTGCAAAATACAAGAAAAAAGGCATCAGTCGGAAAGTAAATGATGCTCTTGTTGCCATTCAGGGTTGTTGTGCTGTTGTCGTTGTTGTTGTCGATTGTAGAGAACAGATTGTCATGATGTTGGAGTGCAGTTAGGCGGAAGTTGTTGCTGTGGCAACACATTTTTTTGGACTCCGCCTTTTTTGCCCCAAAGGTCCGATAAAAAGTGTTTATCTTTTCAGATTTGGCCATTTGCATTGTTTGTGTTTTGTGTTGTGTCTGTAGGATATTTAAATCTTGAATTAAGACACAACAATGCAGCCAAAAAGTAGGCAACATTTTTATACCCGACGATATGTATGAAGAGGTAAGTGTCAAGTGCCAGGAGACACAAGTCTAGAGGCCTTACTTGGCTTATCAGCATTAAGGCCGAAACGCCTTGAGCACGTATGCAACGCATTCTTACCAAGGACTGTGTGTGTTTGGCCATGTCGCAAATTAAAATCAAGACAGCAGCTAGCAAAAATGATTGATGGCTGTTTTGCAAAATGGCAGCCAAAGCAGAAGAAGCCAGCGAACGGACAAGAAGAAAAGTGTAAAGAAAACTTTAATGATTTATGCTTTTCACTTAGTTGCTGCAAAATTTTGCCGGTTACTAAATGATTGTTTTCTTCTTGCTGCTGCTGCTTCCACTACTTTGCACTTTTAATGTATTTTTTGACAAGTCATGTTCATAACTCAGTGTCCTGTAAAATTTTCTCTGAGTGACGCCTAGTCCAAAAATTCCCTCATTCAGATTCCTTCTCCTCCCTGTTTCCTTACACATTTGCAGCATTGAAAGTTTTTGCAGGAAAGTTAAAGTCCAAAGTTTGTGTATTGGTCGCTTTTTAGTTATTTTTCGTTTAGTCTGACTTTCAACTTGCCTTTCGGTGTGTGTGTGTGTGTTTTTATTTATTTCAGGCAAATCATTTGTCAAAAAACGCAGCAAACTTTTGGCTGTTTGCTGTTGACAAGCCAAAAGTTACGTCAATTTGTATTAGCAACTTTTGCGGGGACTACGAAAACTTTGAGTGGCCATTGCTGAGATTTTCTACCCATCGATGATACCAAAAAGATGTTTAAAATCTATTCTCCGGTGTGAGTAACATGTTGTGAGTGCTTTGTGGTTTGAGGATTGTCAACTTTAGTGAGTTAATGTCAAACATCTTAGCACTTAATTCTGCATACGAACAGAAGTACAGTAGTCTATCGAAATGACAGTTACACATGGCACCTCGTCGAAATTAATTAGACGAGTAATTCGTCTTTGGCGAAAAGCTCGAGTTCAAGCGAAACTTTTGTCAACTGTTGTTTGTCATTGTGTCGTCAACAGACTCGCATCGCAGCAGCATCTGACAGATACTCGAGTGCATTTACTTGCAAATGGTGGAAAGTGCAGCAGCAGAGACTCTGCTTCTTATTCGTCTTCTTCTTGATTCAAATTGCATGCCAAGTGACATTCAGCAAAGTTGACGACAGTTCTCAACAAAATTAGCGGCTTAGTTGCGGGGCAAAGTTTTCGGTCTAGCTCTTTGCCTCTGGCACTTGATGAAGCCGAAAGTGTTACGAAATTGTGACGGGTACTCAACTAAAATAAAAATTAACTCAACAGCAGCAGTAAGTTGTGAAAAACCATTAATTTAACTAATGATTTGACAAGAAATTTACAGGGACAGAGCATGAGAGATGAATTGTAAAACGTTGATTTTGCTTATCGATCATTTTCTGTATTGCATTGTTCTCATCTGCCTAGTCATAGCTGTGAATTAGCTAAGGCTTCTCGGTAATCGATTAGATTCCATTGTTGAACACATGCTCTACTTAATTAATTTACTATCTTAAGTCTATTCTAAGTCTACATCTAACTCTTGTATGAATACTGTGTGCTTGTATTCAATTTCATTAAATGCGCAAATTTCTAAGCGTGTTTTCATCTTTCTCTCAAGTAATAAACAAATAAATTTGTTTTGACTCAAATAATAATTAACGCTAAGCGCAGCTTGTGAGCTGAGTGCTTAATTTGAAAACTGCGTCGTCGTCTTTCAAGTAATTTGCATACATTTTTATATAGATACATATACTGTCTAGGCTGCTTTTGGAATGACAATTCATGTGCAATAAATGATATAAGCACGCTTACAGTCAAGGTTATTTCGTTGTACAGGGAAATACTCGTAAGTGTGTACAGCAATAGTGGAAGTATTCACGAATCAGTTTATTGATTACACTAAATTGCAGTTGAACTTTAGAAAGACTGACGAATGAGATAAACTCTAAAGTACTTTTATATTTTAGTGCACAACATAAATAATTTGATTGACTCGTGAGATTTGCCTAATTGAACTTAAGTGGAATTTCATTCAAGTTCAAGGCAAGCTTTTTCAAGAATTCGGACTAAAATCAGAATGAAATATGATGTGCTATGCCATGAACTACTTAGCCCTTTGTATATTTTGATTTGGATTTGTATTTGAGCAAGTGCTGAACTAAATACAAAAACTAAATGCATTTTAATTGAAGTTTTGCGTGTGACCGCTAAATCAGCACCCTCAGTCTTCTTCTTCTTCTCTGCCACGCCCCCTGCAATTTGCCAGCTGTCAGTCTGCTCTCAATATTGAGCGGACTTGTGAAATGCTGGTCAGCACGCAATGGGCCAACATGCAAATTGCACATACGCCACGTGGCCCCAACTCTTTATTGAGTCTAGAAGTGTTGTGGGCAGAGAAGTGAATTGTGAATGAAGTGTACAATTAAACTTGTCAGCAGCTGGAATTTAAAACCAGGTCATAAGGATTTTGCCCAATTGGTTAGTGCTTAACAATAAATACCAAATAATTGTGGGCCATAAAAGTTAAGTTGTTAATTGCTCTGTTTGGCCAGTTCCATCCACATTAATTTAGATTCGCGTGATGCGCGGATTTCAATGAATATTTGCATTGTTGTTGCTGTGAATGTCAAACCTTAGGCTTATTTCATTCAACTTGTACCGCAAAAACAATGCTAAAAAAATCATTTGACAAGCTAAAAGTTTTGCGTGAGAATTTGGCCATATTACAACCCCCTTCGAGGGGTTTGCGTGTTCAGCCAGAAATGAAAACTCAGTTAATTGCCTTGAAGTATGCAGAGAATTGCCACAGTTTACTCATTTTGTTATTGTTTTCCGTGCTATCGATAAGAACTGAACAGCTGAACAGCTAAGTTTGGGCCTAGGGTACCATCAATTTAATGGATCCACACACTTTGAGGCACAAGTTTTTCCGCTCTTCACAGCAAAACTTTGTCTTTAATGTCAATGAACCTCTGCGTACCACGGGCAACTTGGCTATAATGGGAAAGTCTTGTAAATCCATTTATAGACTTTTAATCAACCAACTGTGAGACAGCTGACCAGGCGGAGAAATAAAAGGACTCAACTGCAGCTGAAACTGGTCTGGGAGGCGCTTTAATTAAATTGATTTTCTATTAAAATAATGACTCCATAAAATATACAAGGAACCACAATAAATATTTATAACAACTACAACTACTTTCAGTCAAAAATAGCATACAGTGATGGAGAACATTATAGAAACGAGTCATTTTAAAATTTCTAACATTTTTTTTAATAATATGATTAAAAGCTACGCATGAATATAGAATATAAATAGGTATTAAGTAAGAATGACATTAATTTTTATACTTTAATTTTTAGTATTACATTTAATTTAATTATTACTCAAAAATGTTGGGCCCTATTTTTAGTTTTAAAGAACTTTTAGTCGACTGCTTTAAATAGTTAAATTTAATTATAAATCGCTTAATGTGGTTGGTTTCATTATTCATACGCAGCACATTGAGTGCACTCATAAACAATGAAATAGGTTTAACAAGCAGATCACTACGGACGGCAGTCCGCGCTAGTGACGAAAGCAGCACGAAGGGTGCGAAAGGCGACTAGCATATATACACAGGAAGAATGGAAAATTTGCTATGACTGTCCGATCGGGTCGAATTATATACCGATCGAAAGGTATCAATCTAACTTAAAAATGTGCATACTAAGACTTTTGAAAACGTACATGGTTCGTGAGATAAACAGGTGTAAGTGGGAGGGACAAAATTTAAATGATTGGAGCAAATGGGGCCGTTGGAGCCTTTTAGATTTTTTTTTATAATTTGATCATCAAAATCCGACCACTGGTTCAGAAGATAATTAATTTCGAAATTTTTGGTGCCCTTTTCAAAACGAGATGAAAAGTCAGTCTGTTTGTTTGTCTGTTTGTTTGTTTGTTTGTATAGATCAAAGCGTTGATTAAGCTTAAAAGTTTGAATGAGGACATGTTCCCGATAAAAAATCTAGAAACGTTTGTTCTACGACTTTTTCGAAAAATCTCTAGTTTAGCGGGAAATCGCTAAAAACCGCTAAAATTGAAAATTTTTTTGTCACTCGGCAAATTGCGCTAATTTCTTCATACCTAATAAATATATATTTTTTGCGCAGTGCCGAGTGACAAAAAAATTTTTTTGTAGTAATTTTTAAGTAAAACTTAATATTATTCGTCACAAAATTGGTTATCAGAAATTTTGGTGCATTAAAATGTTTTCGTCACTAGACTTTTACCTCGTAAAGAGGTTTTTTTTTTTATAAGATTCGAAGACACCTTAAATATCAAATGTCTAACGCGTCATGAATTATTTAATATTTTTCAATAAAAAAACCATTTTAAAGAGTAAACAATTTTTGTTATTTTGCTATTTTGTATTCGCAACAAATTTACCATAATTATCATCGACGGCGGCATAGGGAGGCGTGGCATCGCTGTGGCCGCTGCCGCCCATTGTGGAGTCCATTGTGTCCCCGGCAACGGCATTGGAGAAGGCCAACGTTGTGGCTGGAACGGCCGGTGGTTGATCTTGTTGCTCGATGGAAGTGGGTGCAGTGGCCTGTTGTTGCTGTTGTTGGGTTGGACTCTGCGTGGCTAAATGAAATTCAGTCTCAAGGGTTTCCCAGCCAGAGCCAGCGTGTCCATCGTCATCATTGACCAGATCCATCATTACATTCCGATCCGACGATGTGCTGACCAGGGGCAACTCTGTGCTGCTGCTGGTTGCCACAGTGACTTGAGGTGTTGCCGTGGTTGCTGTGGGCAATGCTGTGGTCCAGTGTTGCTGGGCAATGTTGCTGAAGAGCAACAGCTGCAACAGGGCACGCAGCGCCAGGGGCAACAGCTGATGTGGGCGTGGCATCTTTACTAGATTTATGTTAATGCTATTTTCGTTGTGCTTCGATTCAGTTTTTCGCTTTGTGCGTGTTTTTTTGTTCTCCTTTTCCTGTTCTCCTCTTTGTTTTGTCGGTGTTGTTTGTGCGCTTTTGTCCCACTGTGCACGCGTCGCGTCACAAAAATAGGACTGGAGCCTTTTTTTGTTATTGTCGCTATTAGATTTCGCTCTTTTAATTACAACATTTTGTGCATTTTTTATTTCGCGATTTGTTTGGATTTCTTGTGCAATTTGTTTATTGTCTAATTTATAGTAGCTGTTGTTTTCTTATTTGCTTAAATGATTTCCATTTTGGCGCTGTCACAAAATATTGTAGAAATAAATAACTGAATCGCAAGTTGTTCTTGCCTTGATCTGTGCTAACAGTTCAAGTTGTTGTTGTTTTAATGCTTGTGTACAAAATGTGTAAAACATAAAGCAACCCAAGCGAAGCTGTCACTTCTTTATGATAATTTATTGCATTTTTTCGATATTCTGCCATTGTTTCAGCGTTTTATTTTTGCCTTTTGCTTACAACTCTTCTTCGCCGCCCTTTGTTCTCTTGCTCTTTCTTTGCACTTTTCTGCGTTTTATTGCTTTTTTAATATACACACACACACATGCGGGCAAAGAGCGAACAGAGCGCAGAGTTCAACGAGGTTCAATCTTTCGCAAACTAAAGGGGCGTGTCTCCGCAGAGAAGGAATCGTTCTCATGTGTGACCAGTCGACCACATGAAAATTATAAATGTGCCCATATAAAATATGAAGAGCTTACAACAAATTGGCGACCCCAAAGTCTCCCCGTGTTGACATGTGTGCAACAGCTGGACTGGATGACTGTCTGGTGTCCCAGAGCGTGGATCGACAAAAATACTCAGTGATTCGATATGCAGATGCCGGTCATAGTCGACCAACTTGTGCTCTACAACAGGAGAAACTTTTGTGCGAATAAATTTTAAATTACAAATCGAACGACTATTTTAAAAAATAAAAATACTTTCGGATTTTTTAATTTTTAAATTGATTTCATTTCAGCTCTTTTTTTTGATGAAATTACTTTAAATTTTGGATTAAAAATAATAAAAAAAAAACTATTTATTTAAAGTTGCATTAAAATAAATTGAAAAGTTGCATTTTAATTTTATTATAAAATCTGTCTTTCAGAAATAACTGTATTCAATATTTGAGAAATTATTGAATGTAAGTATTATTTTATGAATCTGATGATAAACCATTTTAATAAGAGATAACTTTTTTAATTTGAAAAGATTAAAACATCAAATTAATGAAAGAAATTGAAAATAATCTCCAGTTGTTGCTAAAAAATTATAAAAATAGTTAAATTGTTTTAAATAATGATCCCCGTTCCAAAAAGTTAATCTGAGAATTTTCTAGCAATCCAAATTATTTGTTTGGGATTGATTTCTTTATTCCTAACTCTTATGTGCGATTTGTGTTTAAAGCAAAGAGAAAGATGATCTCTAAAACTATTTCTAAAGGGAAACCCTGTTAGTTGTCTATCAATCTGTCAATCCGGCTTACTAATTGCCAATCGTGGAACTAGTCTAATGCAATATCTGCCAATCATTCTGTTGAACTAATATACCTTTCCCCGACCACTAATTGCAGCGCATCTCTGCCTACGGCTGTGGTCACGGTTAAGGGGAAAGAGAACGAGAAAGAGAGAGGAAGAGGGATAGAGAGAAGTGAGCAAAGTGCAAATTACAGTGCGCTCGTGCTGATTCATTCAGAACTGCCTCTGTTTTTGTTGCTGTTTCTGTTTCTGCCTCGGCACGCCATGTGCTGAGTTTCGAGCTGGGAGTGTAAAGCGTTTCTGGTTTCTGGTGACTGTCGAGCAGCCGTTGCTAATTAGCAGCTCATCAAACTGCAGCCACATGCAAAAAGCAACCAACTAAGGAAGGGCGATTATAATGCTTAAGCATTAGCTCTTGGTTAGACGTATGCAACTCCAATCAAAGAGGGAAAAAGTTTTAAAAAATTATGAAATTGTGACACATAAAAGACAGAATGAGAACGCAGCGGAGAGAGAGAGACACTCGCATATAAGTACAAGTAGATGACAGTTAGTTATAAAACGATATTGGAAAATGAGTTGACGACGAGACGAGACATGGACGGAACTGAAAATTGGTCAATCGAGCGACAATTGTTGGCCATTTATGGCCGAGAGAACGTTGTCTGTCTGACGCAAATACGAAACGATCGTAAAATAAAAAATAAATAATAGCAATAACCATAGTAATAACACTCACAGGGAGCTCCTCTGTCAATATTTAATAATCGAATCGGGGTCAGCGACTTTGGGGCCAACAATTTGATTAGCAGATTTGTGATTGGCCTTATGACATGTGCCCGACCGGCAATCGCAAACGTAATTGAAAAATTGCCCACTGTTCGCTGTCAAGTGCAGAACGGAAGAGACGCAATGAGGATACACATGCACACACATATGCATACACTGCCGAACATATTTATTGGCACAGCAAACATTTTGAGATTTGGGGGCTTAATTGTTCCCTGATCGTTAACATGTTGGTATCAATGGAAAGGTCATATAAATTCCTTTTGAATGATATAAAACATTTCTTAACCCATTAAGTACCCTTCGAAAATTTCGAGTTTATGTAAAAGTCATTTTTCGAAACTTTTTTCCTCGATTTTTTACAAAAAATATTTTGATGCAAAAAAATTATTCAAACAATTTAAGGAGTAACTGCAAAAAAAATTTTTCAAAAATATTTTTGCTAGTATTTTTTATAATTTTTTGAAAATCCTAAAAATGACCATTTTAACCCCTTTTTCCTACTTTTTACACAAAAAGTGCCTTTTTAGCAATTTTTAAAAAATTATAAAAAATACTAGCAAAAATATTTTTGAAAAATTTTTTTTGCAGTTACTCCTTAAATTGTTTGAATAATTTTTTTGCATCAAAATATTTTTTGTAAAAAATCGAGGAAAAAAGTTTCGAAAAATGACTTTTACATAAACTCGAAATTTTCGAAGGGTACTTAATGGGTTAAGAAATGTTTTATATCATTCAAAAGGAATTTATATGACCTTTCCATTGATACCAACATGTTAACGATCAGGGAACAATTAAGCCCCCAAATCTCAAAATGTTTGCTGTGCCAATAAATATGTTCGGCAGTGTATGTATATCATCTATGTATATGTATGACCCATAAATAGCAATCAAACCCACACACACACACACACAAAGACACTTTTACAGAGAATCGTGACGACTTTTTTATGGCCGCTTGTCCAGATAAGCTCCATTATTCTTGTCATATACATAAAAAATAATAATAAGCCAGCTCATGTGTGTGTGTGTGTGTGTGATTGATAAAAAGTTGTTGCTCTAACAGGTAACAAAATTCGCTGGAAACGGAAGTAGAAGCTTCTTGGCCTGGCCCTAAACTGCCCAAAAATAAGTCTAAGCCGACTTTCATTTCGATTCTTTACAAAACAGGCATTTTATATGGGGGCAATCCAAGACTTGAAATGTTTGTGGGTGTCTGAAAAAAAGAGAATGCTGAGAACGATATGTGAAAGTGCGTTAAAGTGTCTCAAGTGTCAATAAAAAAGCATCTAAATTGATGAACCAATTGACTGCAAACTGTAAAGAGTATTACAACTATTGTCATTTGTTAAACTACATACACAGATAAATAAGCTCAGTTGTGTAGGTGTATTAGTGAGCTTTTGACAGCTTGCTTGTTTTTCTTAGGCCTGTGCTTTAAGCTTACAAAAGTTCCTGTCCGTGTGCAATATGTGTGTAAATTAGAGAAAGATCGTCTGGATTCATAAAATAAAATGCATATAATTAGCGTGAGAATATCTGAGAACCCACATCCACTTGGGGAAAACTCCAACTCAAATAGATACATTTTTATATGTATACAACACGCGTCCCACATGAGAGAATGTTTGCTTATTTTTGACCCAGACAATCGGTTTTTTATACTCTTATGAATGGCCCATATTGTCAGCTTGAAAATACGGTGTGAGGGTATATCGAAATCATTTTGTTTGTTATTTTAACCGACTTTTTGAATGGCGTTAATTTGAAAGGGAAATAAACGAACGAGCGCAGAAACGCAAACGGAGCCAGACAATGAATCCCCCAATTGAATTGTGAACTGGTAACCATAGGCATAGGCCATGGCTAAGGTCAGTGCACTGGGACGCAACGCATGGGCCGTGCGAAAGATGCGCATGCACACAGAACACAAAAGGACATTGGCGCCACAGCCACAGGACGTGGTGAAAAATCAATAGAACCGGGCTGGGTAAAATACTGCACGTGGTACCGACGACAATCGTATACTCGTCTGACGAGACGATATATCCGGAACTCTATTTGAAGACATCTCTCTCTCTTCAACAAAGACTATCGAACAGAACCAAGGGAACTAGCACACACAGTACTCTGAAATTGTGTCACTTAACTGTCAAAGAACCGAACTGAGCGTGCTTATCATGATATATTGTGTTGTCTTCTTCATCTGTTGACATTGCTCAGTTCTTCTTTTGCTAAATATGCTAAATTATGGCACTGTTGTAAAATAACCAAAAACAAAAGCTGGGCTTCTATGGGCTCTATAGAAAAACATACGGCTTGCGGCAGAATGTCAACAAAACGCGACGAGAGCTGAGAGCAAAACTCTCTTGCTCTCTTTAAGTTACACTTTTCGCTCTCAATCTCACTTGAGCGCGCGACTCGTTTTGAGCGAATTTGCCTGGCCTTTGGGTTGAGTTCTGCTTTTTTTTTTTATTGATTTCTTGAAAGGTACACAAAATGCGAATAACAACAACTACAAGAACAACAACAACAACATAAGGAGCAACGCAACGAACAAAGGCAACAAAAACAAGATTAACACTGGGCGCACTATTGGAAATTTTTTTTTAATATTCCACATAAAGTTTATTGTCATATTTTTTATGTTTGATTTGCATTAATATGTAAATTTGTTATTGTTTTTAGTTTTGACACGAATTATGCGTAAAAATATTCATTTTCTATATTGTTTTGAGTTTGTTGGTATATATACACAAACATAAATGTATATTTATGTAGATTCGTAGATATCGTAAATTTTTGCAAACTGTAGATATAAATACACATACAAATGTTTGGCAATTAGTCCATTTAGTGAATAATTTAGTTGCTTTATTCTAGATTCTTATATGCTTTGTACCAAACTGTCCGCAGCTGCCGAAAAAAAAGGCGGCTGCTGCGCAGAGAATTTTTCAAGCGAACGCACAATACGAAAATTTCACAAGATTCACGTCTGCACCTAACGTTAGTTATATATTGTTGTAGTGAGTATATGCACTTGCATTTTGGTTATTTCATTGAATACATAATTAATTTAAATTTTTTTTTTAAATTTGCCTCTTTTTGCATGGGCCACAATCAGAAAAACTACAGCAACGAGACGGCGGCGACGACGACGACGGCGACTATGATGACAGAGACAGACAAACACACGGGCGACTGCTGCTACTGTCAGATACACTGATACATTCGCCGCCGTTGACTTGGGTCAATTCGCCGTGTTGCGGCATATGCGGCAGCTGCTTCTGTTGCTGTGAGCAAGAGAGCGAGAGAGTGAGAGAGCGCTGGTGTTTTTGTGTATTTGAGAGTGTCTCGCCAAACTAAACAAAGTGCGAGTGCAAAGGGGAAATTACGCAGTGAGGGAAATTTTATTTTGGACGCGCATTTGAATTGTGGGAAATATACATGTGTTGTTTTCTGACTATCGATAGCAAATGCACATAGGGAGAGATTAAAATATCTATTTGCAGAGATTGACGATTTAATAATAAAAGCAACAAATACGTACTCAATGTAGAGTATGTTGTTATATTTTTGTTTGTCAATTATCAGAAACGTTAGCGATAAGCAATGTAATTAATTTGTATCACAGAGAAAATTGATAAAACAAATGAGTTATATGGAGACATGAGTAAACTGAGAAGGTTATTAAATGTAAATGTGGGGAATTTATATTAAAAATTGTAGCTGAATGAGAAAAATGTTGAGTTAATAGTTTACTTCTTATGACTGTTTCCTTAATAAATATTCCAACTTAAATATGAACTGCTATAATAGTTGACATTTTCAACCATTTTATAGCTAATATGTCGCTTAAATGTCTCGCTATTGCCCCTTTGCGTGTGTGTGTCTCCGTGTACCGTTACCTACCACATTTTTGGAGGGTATTTTGTAAGCCCCCTACAAAATATACATCATTAGGCATTATGTTAAAATTACTTGCCTATGCATAAAACCACTTGAAAACTCATTACAAAAGCAGCACACACAATGTGTTATATAAGATACACACACACACACACACACATGCACACACACATACTCGTAAAAGTTGGCAGGGAGGGGGGAAAAGATGGCTCTAACTGGTAAAACAGTTTGCACCATTGGCCACAAGAGTAGGCGCTGCACATATCTGCCTTAGGGGCGTTAAAGCACTTAGATTTATGTCGCCCGATACACACGCACACACACACTCACTCACACACACACATAGAGTCACGACTTTGACTCGTTTTATGCATTTAATAAAAACTTTCACTTCAACGTTCGCATTTTCCTCAACGTTTTTCACTTTATTTCTATTTTTTCCCTTTCCGTTTTTTGTGGCGTTGCAGCTAAAACTTTTGCGCTGCATTGAAGCCAAGTACTTAAAAAGCAATTTCCATGCGGGCCAAACATAAAAAGGGCTAACACTGATGTTGCTCTGTGGTCTAAAAACTCACGCCCAAATATTAATGAAATGATTTGAGTGGAGTTGCGCTCATGCTTGAATAAACATTACTTAATTTTTTATTCTTTACTTTTTTTTTTTTCATTTTTTATCTGCTTAAAATTTTTGTGGCTTATTAAAAAGTTGAAAACAGTTGGAAGGTGTTGCCACTGCCATTGCTGCTGTGGCTGTGGCCTATTTGTGTATGAACAAAATCATAAAACCCATCAAAATAATGTTAATTCATTAAGTGGCTGTAACTTGCTCGGGCGCCCAAGTGTAGGCTATAAAAATTTTTACGCACAAAAGGCAGCCGCAAACGCAGTTAAAACAACAACAACAACAACAACAACAACCTCATCATCTAAAGGACCTCAAGGAGCTAAAGTGCCTGTGGCAGTGGGAGAAATGTTGTTAGGTTAGGCAACTCTCCAGCATGCACTGAAAATGAATGATTTTTATTTATATTTTATGGGCTCTCTCTCTGTTTTTCGGGAC
This sequence comes from Drosophila limbata, assembly GCA_963924055.1. NCBI lineage: Eukaryota > Metazoa > Arthropoda > Insecta > Diptera > Drosophilidae > Drosophila > Drosophila limbata. Next base: position 19,572,868 of record OZ001352.1, read on the forward strand.
TGGTAATTAGAGCAGGTTTATGCCTTGTCTGCCAGGTGTATATCATGCCAACAGCAACAACAACAACAACAGCCGCAACAGCAGCTAACAATAAACTCGAAAATTATGTGAATGAGTTTCTTAACTTATTTTCGGTTGTGAAACTGTTCTATAGGTTTTCCACCGCAAGCAAACAAACAAAAAAAAAAGTTGCCCCCGGTCGGTTTTTAGGCTCTCAAGATTTATATCTGGCACATGGCAGGCTGTCTGGCAGTCTGGCAGTCTGACAGTCTGGCAATATCTGACAGTCTCGTAGGCAGGCAAACAAACCAAACAAAAAGTGAAACGAAACAAGCAAGCAAAGTTAAATGAACAACTTTTGTGCATTATTTATCTGCAAAATGAAAACACGAGCACTAAGAACAAACAAGATCATTTAAACTATTTATTTAACGACTGTTTAATACCCTTTGAAGAACGCAAAGACAATAAGATTATCTTTTGATATCCAAATCAATAAATTGTAGGGAAAAGACAAGATTTTAATTTTTTAAATATGCTCAATATGAACTTGAAACGAAGCGACAAAAACTCTTTAAAAATAAAATCGAACAAAATTTGATATTTTTTTGTTTGTGGAAAATTAGAAAGCTAATTAAGTGTTCAAGAGAGAAATGTCAACACTCTATAATAGCTTCCAAACAATTTTTGACAATTTACATAGAGTTAGATGTCGTCTAATCAATTTTTGACAATTTATAAGAAGTTACGTGTTATCTTAACTATTTTATCATTTTACATAATTTCAAAAATTGATTGAAATTTTAGTAGGACCTTTCACTATAAAGTATATTAATATGTTTTTATTAATTCCTAATTAATAATCAACTGGTTATCAATTTTTAACAATAAAAACTTCCACTTCTACTTGCGAGCCAATATTCCTTGCTTGCTGCTTACTTCGTACAGGGTATAACATATCATAACCACAACATTGCGGCATAATGGTGGGCCAGAAGGAAGAGGAAGAGAACAGCTTGCCAGAAGCAGATGAAACCAATGTTTGCCACTTGGCCAACAACCCCACTAACTGTCTCTGCCTGATTATGAGCTGCTAGCTGACTGTGTGTGTGAGTGTTGTCATGTGTGTGAGTGCTGGTATGTGTCTGTGTGTGTGTGGTAGTCACTCATTTAATATTTTATGACTTATCTATTTTCTATTAAGATATTTTAATGCAGAGCCCGAAATTGTAAGGAGGCAACCGCAACGGGGCCAACAACGCTCTCGGCGAGTTACCATAAAATCTAATAAACATAAGTCACTGCGTTTTGAGTGTGTGTGTGTGTGTGTGTGTGTGTGTGTGTATTGTATATTGTTGTGGTCCTGCTTAGCTTTGTGTTTTAACGTTTCTTAGCTTTTTATTGATACGCTCCTCAAAGAAAGTTACAACTTCGAGACGAGATTTTTAGCTTCTGTTGTTGTTGTTGCTGCTCAGGAGTTCCGCAGGCAGGGATTTTTAATATGCATTAAAATTAATAAGAACACGTGTCGTTCAAACATCTCGTCGTCGTTCTCAGCATCGCTGTTCTTCGGCGTCTTCATAATTCCATTTTTATCGCGCACAAATTTTTATAGCATCGCCGCAGGCGTCGATTTTAAATAATGCCTCGCAATCGTCCTTTTCTTTGGTCCTTTTTGGTCCTTTGGCAAATAATAATGTGCCAGATTCTTCGTCGTTGATTTTGGCGTCATTTTGCTGGGATGTTAATTTTATGCTCATGCGATAAGAAATTGTGACAAAAAAAGAGAAAAGTGCTGGAAAATTGCTCGAAGGTAGCAATAAGTATGAACATAAAATTGCGTCATGCGATAAATGATAGAATGTGAATCCCTTTTAATTTATACTCATAGTTCGTTGGGTTCTCAGTCATGTAGAAAAGTGTTGCATGATTTTTCAGGTAGCTGTGATTTTAGGAGAATCAAGAATTTAATTACTTGACAGTTGAATGTTGGCTATGAATGTTGGCTGGTAAATACGTTGCCCAAATCACATGCTTGCTACTGGCATATCAAGTAATCGCAATACGTTTAATAATCGCATTCCGGCCTCAGGTCAATATGTCATTTGAAAGTGCATTCGGGCTGAAACCAATATTGGAACTAATATTGCATTTGGTGAGGTAGCAACTGGTAATGGCAGATCTTTGCTTGGGCTTTTAGCCGCCTGTGACAAGGCTAAAAGTTGTCAGCCATCCAGTTGGTATATATACTATGCTTTAGGTTGTGCTCTGACCATAATAAAATTTGCTTTGCCTTTAAATCTCTTGGTCCGTTGGCCAAAAACAAACGACATCAAGGGGAACGACAAAAACAAAAACAGTGTCTGCAATAATAGCAGTGTCAGCGCAAATCTTTTGCTTCCTCATCTCGCCTCTATGGAATTTGTGGTAGCTCTGAAAACCAACATTACTCATACGCACCGTTCGCCGTGTTTGCTGTTCGTTCGAAAAATAGCCACGATTCACAGGTGGGCGTAATTCAATTGCCACGCCCTAACCTAACCACTACTACTGTGCATCCTTTATACTATACTATACTATATATAAGGCCATGATATTTACACCCCGAGCTCTGCTGATGTTTAACCAACGAACAATAAAACGAAATTGAATTTTGTGCTTTTAATGGCAAACGCACAAAGGCTATAACCAAAGAGGAGGAAGGACAGAAGGGAGGGTAGAGAGGGGAGGGGTGTGGCAAATGGGAGGCGTGGATAATGGCACACTCGCAGGTGTGTGTAACACACACACACACGCACATTTGATGCAGCTTTTAGCCTTTTCTCTGGTCGCTATCAGCCCAATTGCTACTACCACAAAAACAACAACAGCAGCAACAGGAAGAGAAACAGCAGCAACAACAACATTAAGCCAATTATATGCTGCACTTTTGACATTAAATTCGATTTAATTTATTTGCCGCCCTTTTGGCCAGCGGCGGCAGCATCGCTGCGATTTTGTTGAACGAGAACATTGTTTTTGTTGTTGTGCCCTGGTTGCCGGTTATTGTTTTTGACATGGAATTTAATTTCATGCTTTCAAACACCCACGCACACACAGACATACACAATCACACAGTTACAGACACACACACAGAGAGAGAGAGAGAGAGAGATCAGCAGTGAAAACGCATTTTGGCTGCGTCTCCTTTGGTAAAAGCAGCAAAAGCCAGAGGAAATTATGCGTTAAGTGCAACCAAAATACAAGTAGGAAAAAGCAAGCACAAATTCTATAGCTTAAAGTCTTTAACTAGAAAATACCCTGTAGTTATAAGCGGCAATGCGTAACGGACTCGTGATTCCAAAACAAAAATTTTTTTACACTGTTTTGAACGCGATAAAATCATTTAAAAAAATATCAATACTATACATTTTTTTTTAATAAGGAAAAAGAGAAAAAGAAAAAGTAAGCTTCATTCACGCTAGTGACGAAGCATCGCGATGAGTGTGAATACAAGGTATATACCATAAACTAGATTTAAATATGCAGTTTGCCGCATAATTTTGCACATCTGTTTATAACATTATAAACAACTGCAGGCAAAACATAAATAGAATTTTCAGTAAGTAAAGCTCGGCAAATCTCTAAATTCAATTATAAGTCTTTAAGCTTAAGGCAGTTAAATTCATAATCTTAATTTTTGTGTCTCACACGTATATGATGAGTAAAGTTTGTTAAGATTGCTTTTATAATACTGCAATTAATATGGGGGTAACAATCTGAATATGAGAGTGTAATTAATGGAAAACAATATCAGTTTGTTTTCAAATATTGTTGCAGGTTATAATAATTTTGGACATATTCTAACTGAAGCACTCAAGGCTTTTAATGATCCACATTTCCCACTCGGCTGACCAACTGTCAGCTCCATAAATAGAGAGGAGGTTGACCATAGAAAAACACATCTGTGCAACTGAAAAATTTATGTTTTCTATTATGCAAACCAACTGTCTGCACATTTTCATATGTCACTTGCATAGCCATTGTTATGGTTGTCGTTGTTGTTGTTGTTGCTGTCGTTGACTTAATGGCAGACGACATTGTGAACATAATGCTGACATAATAATATTTTTGTTGCTGCGATGATCTGCCTGGCAATCTCCTCCTCTTTATAGTTTCCTCTGTCTCCACTCGCAGTTCTATGGCACTCACTTCTCTGCACTATGAAATTACTCGTAGCTGACTGACTGAGTGACTGACTGACTGACTGACTGACTGAGTGACTGTCGGAATGACTATGGAAGCTGTCGACTGCCTTGCCATTTGTCTGGGTCATTACTCACAGTGGCGCACTCTTCCCACTCCCCTCTCCACACACACACACACACCCACACTCACACACCCATCACAAATACACGCACACACACTTTAACGCTTTTGTAATTTGCTGCAGCTTCAATAAATAAATAAATTTCACTCAAAACGCATTTTTATTGAAAAATATTTTCTGCTATTTTGGTTTCGAATGCTCGCATCGAATCGAAGTCAGCAAATCAAGAATTAAAATAAAAAAATTAAAAAATGTAAATTTCTGTTGGTAAATGTATGTTAATCACACCAAAAAACACGCTTAATTGGCGGATATTTTTCATTAATTATGCGCAACTCTTGAAAGTTTTGCTCCTGAGCTGAATTCCTATTTCCCGTCTGAGCTGCATGCATCAATATCCTGCAGCATTTTTCTAACTTTTTATGCTTTACACCTTTACACCGTTAGTTGCAGGCAAAATTTATAAAGAGAATTCTTAAGTAAACAACCCTTATTCCGATTTTTAAAAAATGTTAGCAATTTGTACAGTTTATAGCCAAGCTTAGAGGGATCATGTGAGAGAGAGAAAAATAGAAAAAGCGCTGTATTGATTTAAGTTCAATTACAATATTTCTATAGTCTCTAATAAAAATTAAATTAAAACACTTTAAAATTGTTCACGCTTGAAGTCCAGTCGAAAGTTCTCTGGAGTTAGCTTAGAATTCAAAATACATTTGTAATTATTAATTTATTGAACTAATATGAAATGTAAATTTGAGACTGAAGATTTCTTGTTCACAAAGCTTTAACTGATCCAAAATTTATATTGCATAATTAAAAAAGTGATATTAAAAATATTCGAATCAAAACTCAGATACAAGGAAAGGGGACTAATAAAAACCAGCTCCTCTTTGTTGGCCATCAAGAAAAAATGCGCTAGTATTTATTAAATATTTTTCTAGACATGCTCAAGATTAGAAAATATTCGATAAGGGGGTCACGAAGCAATCACCGAAGGCAAAACTCAAATGTGTGTATCCTCTGTATGGTCTTAAACAACGACAAGTGTTGAGCTCGTTTTGCATGTGTGTGTGTGGGTGTGTATGAGTGTGTGTGGTGATATGCTTGTGATTGGAGCACGAAACCGAGACGTATGATGATGTTGATGACGACAACGACGTCGACGGCAACAACACGCAGATTCACACACGCACTACACACTTACACACTGCACACACACACACACACACACTTTATGTGTGGGGGATAAAGAGCTGGGGGTGTCATAAACAACAGACGAGTTGCACATGCACTGGAGCATAACAAACCCGTTACAGCACCATGCGAAAAATGCACACGTACACTGAGAAAAAAAGTCGTACTAAAATTAGTATAGTACTATGACTAGCGCCTCAACTTATAAGACTTGTCTTGTAGCGCTAGGAATCAAATCACATAAATAAATAAATAAATAAAGTCGGATAAAAGAAAAAAAAAAAAAAATTAAGTTCACACTAATTGAAAGGTTTTTTATATCTGATGATTTGGATTCATTTTCTATTATTATAATATTTTGATTTAAGTCTGCAGTCTGCTTATGTCAAGATACCTGTTTATATGTTTTTGTACTCAATTGCAAAATTAAATAGACTTTAAACAAGTTTGAATTGTACTTGAATGTTTTAAAATATCGTACTTGAAATAAGAACGACATACTTGACTTTAGTAATTTCAATCTTAGTGAGAAATCAAGTTCGAAATGTGGCGTTTTAAGTACGAAATACTTGATTTTTTCGCACTGTGTATCTGTGGGTATCTGTGTGTGTGTTTGATGGTAAGGCCCAGAATGTTAAAGCAAAAAAGTCAGCCATCAAAGGGGCAAAGACAGAGGAGGAACAGGAACAGGGACGACAGCCAGTCTGTGCATATTTTAACTCCCACAGGAAAAATTTCACAAGACAGTTTAGGAGCTATGACGAACACGTCGAGTGCAAGATGCAGGGGGGAGGAGAGGAGAGAAGAGGAAGGCGGTTTGGATTGGCAGCGTAGCCGACAACTGTGACCAAACAATGTAGAAGCTTTGATGAACCTTAAAAGACAACAAAAGCAACAGCAACAAGAACAAGAACAATACAACAAACTTACATTGAACAACAACTAAAAGAGGAGAAATATGACAAAATACTGCATTGGGGTGCACTGTGCATTGTAAAGTGTTTCTCTCTGTCACTCTATCTCCCTCACTCACTCTGTCTCTCTCTCCAGTGATTGCCGAGAGCACGCCAACTGGGCGTATGAGTGTTAGAAATTGTGCACTATGGATGAATTGAAGCTCCAATGGGGTAATGCCTGCCTGAGTGCAGACGAATTTCAATCTGCTGTGCCAGTGTGTGTGTGCGTGTGTGTGTGTGTGTGTTGCTTCGTCACTTTAAGCAAATGGAGATGAATGTGTCTTGTGTGCTGCTGGGAACTGCTGTTGAATGGAGTTAGAGTATATACATTGGCATATTTTATGCATGCTTTTACCACAAAAGACACACACATCACCTGGGAAATGCAGTTGTGTGTGTTACTGAGTGTGTTTGTGTCTGTAGAAATCACTCACTTTACAGTTGTGCGGTCACAATGAGCCTTGCATTGCAGGCTGGTCAAATGAGAAAGAAGCGTCAGAGTTTTTGTCATATTTTCAATTAATTGTTTATTGAATTTGCTTTTGTTTTGTTGTTGGAGTTACCACAAGTATTGGCTACAAACAATGCCATAACAATCGTCAGTTCAGCTTTGTCCTCTCATACAAAATCCGCTTAAGACCTTCAGATGTGGCAGCTGCAGCTTAAGCTCAAGATTAAATTCTAGTTATGCAATTATTCAGTAATTGAAGTTTGAGAAGCTTAATGCAATTCGCATGAAAATTGTAGTCAAATCAATTTAAGGAAAACCAAAATATTTCTATTTAATTGGCAATTGCAATTTCTATTCGGTTTAAGATTATTTCCTTGCAATTTTCTGATAAATAAATGGCAAAATAATAAAAGAATTGTCAAATGCATAATTGTCATAAATTTGCAGAACACATCAAAAAGCACAAATGACACGCCCCAAAAAGTATGCAATATTTTTGTGATTTTCAAATCAGATGCAGCTGCACTATGGTCCCGATGACGATTAAAATGGAAAAAAGTCAATTTTTAAAGTTGCTCAAATTAATGATCTTTTGATGGCAATACATTGGAAAAACATCAGACAAAAAGTTAACATAGTTTGAATTTTAACATTGCCCAACACTGTTAAGTTAACAGCTCTGAAACAGAGATAATTTGAACGATGAGCACATGCAAGTCTTACGCCAATATTTTAGGTTAAATTCAATTGATTTTCAACACTAATCCAAAAGCTAATTAACCAAAATTTATAATGGATATTATTCAGTGTGGATTGTACTTTGTGTTGGTAAATTTCCGTTGTTGAAAATTAGCCTGCTTTGTGTTGTTCTGTGTGCTTTAAAAAGTTGCCTCAAAAATAAATTTTGGAAAAATATTTTATCTTTGAGAGAACAAAACTAATTTTGCTAGCATTTGCTAGCAATGTGACTATATGTATATTGTAAAGTGTTCAATTCTGAAACTGGGCTGTGAAGCTCAATTTGCGTCGTTTTGCGTTCTCTGAGAAATTTAACTTTATTGCACATAACCTCTCTGTGAAAAGTATCGATTAAGCTGAAATGCGGCAAAAACAGAAGAAGCAATCAAGTTTCAAAATTGGTTTTTTGAGCATTTTGTTGCGCGAATTAGTAGGAAAGAATATATTTTAATGTATTTTAACAGAAAGAACAACAAAAAATACAGGAAACACATATTTTTCCATGCGAAACTCGACTAAGAATTGATTGTTCCTATGAAAGTTAAATGCTATAGTTGACCGATCTTGATAAATTTTGGGCGATATGTCTGGCCTACAATAAATCTCATGTGTTATAAGTTTGGTCCAGATATCTTGGAAAACAAGATGATTTTTATACAAAAAATCTTTTTTCAACCGATTATTCATATGGGGGCTATATGATATAGTTGTCCGATTTTAATTATTTTTTAACAAAGTGTTAGGAGCATAAGAACAAATCAATCGTGCAAGTTTGGTTCATATAGCGTGAAAAGCAAAAAATTTGCATATGCTAAAATTAAGAAAAAAGGCGGTGCCACGCCTACTTTTTACAGCACCGATGCCAATTGACTCTATGAGTCCAATGCAAAAAACTAGACCTAAATATCTTGTATCGTTCTTGAGTTATAACTTTTTTCCAAAAAAATCGTCATCGGGACCATAGTGAGCTGTTGTTAACAGCTTTTGACATTTCGATTTATGCTCTCTGGCTGTATGTGTTTAAGGCGTTGCCAATGGGCATGGTCATATGTAGCTGGTATGCTGGTCAAAAAGTTGCTATCGTTATAATTGATTAATTAAATCTCTGGTCTAGATAGCGACCAAGCGGGCAATACATACACACATGGATACACACACTCTCACACACACACACACTCGCAGAGACAGTTGCACTTTTGCAGACAAAGTTGAGCAAAAGTTGTCACAGCTAAAAAGTTTTTATAATAAATATTTTTGGCTTTTTTGTAATTGTTGTTGTTGTTGTTTTTACTTTGCATATTCTTGTTCGAGTCGGAGTTTGACACACGAGTTGAATTCTCATGTTGCTCACTTGTCAAGCTGTCAATTGGCACAAGACTGTCATGACATTCTGCCACACACACACACACACATACACACATCATCTGACTGATATGACATTACATACATATATGGGCACTTGAAAAGTTTCAAATGAAATGTGCGAAAGTTGAAGGGAATCCAAGTTGACTGAACGTTCTTTCTCCCATTTTATCGCTCTCTCTCTCATTCTCTGTCTTTCTCCTCAGCACGTCAGCTGTAATCAGATTAATGAGGGTAAACACTTGAAAAGATATAGGAATTGGTTGGTTGATCGAAATACTGCAAATGCAAGTGCAGCAGGTAGATTAAATTTCATTCCGAAGTTGAATTATTGACATCGGAAATTGTCATTGAGTTTATGTATGTAACTGGCAGTGACAGTACCACATTGCCACAGTGCCACACATGGGGCAGGAGATGAGTTCAGTTCGCTCAGAGCTGATTGTGATTAGTCGATTGTGCAACTGCAAAGTTGCGCACTTTGATTGATTTATATGTGCAGTGTGTGTGCTGCTTTTGACATTGGCACGCGTCTGCTTTATGGCACTGACAACAATTCAGCTTCAGTGGGATATGGATTTGGAAAAGGATTACGATTTGGATTTCATTTGAACTGCACGTTGATCTCGTTGTCTGTTAAATGAGCTGAAAGACGAGCTGCAAACTGTTGTCAACTTCATTCCTTTTCCTTTCGAGAAATCCCTGACCTTACTAATATTAATAAGTTCATCTGACTGAGGTTTTCTGGGTTTTCCCCAACCCATGTAACGAATGTTAAACCAACCCATGTTTACATTTTTAATATTCAATTTGTTTTTTATCCTTTCAGTTTAAATTTAAATTTATATACAATTTCAGATAAAATTTTTAATTAAATTTTAAGTTTTATTAGTAATTTTGATCAACTGATCTTAGTTGTTATTAAACTAATAAATAAATAAACTCTTAAATATATTCTTTCAATTTACCCATCTCAATAACCATATTGTTGTTTGCCAACTGCCAAAGTTAATTAGTTTCGAATTTGTATAAATAGTCAATATGCGTTTAATCCTTTTATTATTCAGTATGTATTTATGCAGTGTCTTCTCATGTGAATTTAAGCATGCGAATCGAATCCATGTTTAATGCATTAAATCATTATTATGTATTTAGTTAAAGTATTTGCCACACAAAACTTCATCTATCAGATGCTGGCTAATTTGCAAATATTTGCCAGCTGTCCAATGGGGCGTATGCGTGTTGTTGATTTAATGCCTTCTCGTTTCGCATTCAAAAAATAACAACAACGATTATGCGTTCGCTTTAAAAGTGGGCTGAGGAGTGGGCGTGGCGCTCTGTGGCTGTCAGCTAAATGACAAAATGCGGCAAAATGGGGTTTGAGTCAATTGATAATTTTAATTAAGCGCTAATATTTTAATTTATTATTATTATGTTGATGTTGCAAGTTGGTCGCGTCTCATTTGATGAGTTGCATGTTATGGCCGATGTGGCATTAGCTTGTCGGCTTGCTATCTAGTCAATCAATGTTTACACATTATATTTCTCCAACCCTCGACCCTCTCTCTCCCCCTCTCCCCCTCTTTCTCTCTCTCTTTTTTTTTCCCTGCTTGCAATATTAATTTGCTGCTATTTAATTTTATGAATTATTGATGCATATTCATCGCAAAATGGCGCTGCTTTTGTGTGTGTTTGTTTGTGCGTTTGTGCGCTTAGGCAATTAGACCTGGGGGCATTTTTAAATTGCATAGTAGAGTATATTGTATAGTATATATGTATATTATAAACTTGGTCACTACTCTTGTTATTTGTGGTTGATTTATGCGGTCGCTCAACCGGGGATTAGTTGGATTTACACAGCACATTCCCTGTATTTGCAGTTCATTTCAATTAAAAATTACTTTATGTTGTAACTCACGTGAAACCATAAAAAGCCGCATAATTGACTGCTCCACTTACCTGCAAAAAATAAAGTAAGAGATGCTTTCATTATAACATAATAACTTAATTTTCAATTGATTTAATTATGACTAAAACTGAATAATTGATAGACAATTTAGTTGCATGCATAATTTGAACTATGTTTTAAAGTAGATTGAGTTTCTCTCGAGAGAAAAGACATAGAGTTCATAAACTTTATTAAAAATGGCGATATGTGAAAAAATAGATTTTCAATTTCAATCAGCGCCAGCCTCCCTGGTGTATTCAGCTCAAAAAGTGTCCCTTTTTCATTCTTTGAAGAATGTGTGTGAAATTTAATGTTTGTGTTGGAAGACACAGTTTTCTGCTGTGCGTTGGATAAATAAGGGCAAAGGGATCCCAAGGAGAGGGACATGAAGGGAGAGAAAAGTTGAGCGCCAAGTCTTGGCGGCTTAGCGGCAAAATCAATGACACAATAAATATTTGTGCAACGCTTAAGCTTCGAGTGTTTAAGGCCAAGAAGACCATGCTCTGATATATAGATGGATAACCAGATATACTCGGATATGCCATATATATATATGTAGTATATACACAATACAATATATACTATTTATAGTTATTTATATTGAGAATATGGGTTCTTGTCTAGGGATTCAGCTTTACAGGCGCTTTAAATGGAAGTCGAAGTGAGGCCATGAGTTTGAGTGCCAAACAACAACTGCTACTAAGCACACATATACACACACATGTATGCCCTGTGTGTGTGTTTGTGTGTGTGTGTGTATGTGCCAGGCTGTAAGCCAACTTGGAAATATCTCGCTCGCTTATTTGAAGTTTATTTCTTCTTTAGTCTGCATTTATATTCGGCAAAGTTTCCTCTTTTTTTTCTCATTTTTGACTGTCTTGCAAAATTTAAGTGTGTCATGACATAGGTATCAGTGTGTGCCTGTGTGTGTGTGTGTGTGCCAGTAGCGCGCATGTTTATTGCACTTTGGGGAATATCACTCCTGGCCCAAACCCAACAACTCAACTCGACCCGACTCGGTTTGCCTTGTGCAAGGCAAAACGTCGCCTAATGTGGCAGAAAAATGTGTAAATTACGTCGAAGCGAGCAGAGTCTCAGTTTTTTTTTTTTATTTTTTTCTTCTTGTTGTCTCTGTGTGTTAGTGTGTGTCACAAGTAAATTGAAAAATGTAGCGCATTGTAAAAATGGAGAAAAGTGGAGCAAATTAAATAAAAACGGCAAGTGACAAGAGATATACGAGTTTGTGCAATGGGCACAATATATATTACAAATAAGCATATTTTTACTTAAAAGATATATTTTCTTAGAAATGTTTTGAGTTTTAAAATGTTTGTAAAACTACATTTTTAAGGTTCCTTTTAAGGAATATTTTCCTAATATTGTTTTGAGTTTTAAAATGTCTTTGAAATTTCAAAGATATTTTCTTAGTAATGTTTTGAGTTTTACAATGTTTGTAAAACTACATATTAAAGGTACCTTTTAAGGAATATTTTCTCAGTATTGTTTTGAGTTTTAAAATGTCTGTAAAATTTCAAAGTATCCATTTAGCTCTTTATCGCTCTTTAAACTGATTATTAATTTAAATAAAAATACCTGCAAAAAAATTAGTTTCTTCATTTTAAAATTTTTTGTTAGCTCAAATTTTTAAAATATTATTTTGATTCTCTGAGAGGATGAGAATGTGAGCAAAATGGTTTATGTTGGCTGATACTATGTATAGTTGCTGTGTCCCCTTTGGCTCCACCGTCGAAGTGGATGTGGAAACAATGAATTGTCGTGCTACAAATTTGATGGCAGCATAAAAATCATTGCATTGTTGCAAGTGTTGCAATCGAATGAGCACAAAGGGAGCAAACACAACAAATCAGTGCCAAAAAATGCAAGTAATAACTCAACAGTCGTCTCATTGTATTCTCATTTTTATTTATATTTTTATTTTGACTTTTATACTCATTTTTATTGCTCATCATCATGCGCAGTGCGGTTCCGTTTCGTATGTTTTTATTTTTATTATTATTTTTATCTACTTTTATGTGCTTCCGTATTTCGAATTTTGTATCTGCAACCTCTTGCGACCCACAAATAGCCGCATACTGGTTGTATTTATTTTTTGTATTGTTTTATTTTGTTTTTGTTATTTAACGGAAGGCACAAATATCATGCGCGAAAAATCCGAATGTTGTTCATGTGATTTATGCAGATAGACTGCAGAGAGGAGGCATCAAAGTGGTCGAAGGTGTTTGTATGTTGCATATTCTAGCATTAAGTATTTGAAAAGTGTTTCAGTCAAATGAGTCAAACTGGCAACGTGATACGAGTACGAGTACAACATGCAAGCAGCAGCAGCAGGTGTTTAAAAGTGCACTCTTAACCCACTGACTGACAAAACTGACTGATGGACAGCTCTATTCAAAAATCAGCTACAGCCTTACAAACACTTTCATAAATAAACACACAATTGACGCACTGAGGGGATATGGAAAATGCGAAAATGTCGTTGCATGTTTTTTCAGCTCTTCTTTACATTTTTTTTCTCTCCCCAAACTGGTCAAATATGTACCCTTAACAAGCGCTGACGATACTCGTTTGGTGCTCAGTAGCATTTATTTTTTAATTACAAGTTTTTTCCAACTCAACTTTTCTGTCAATCAATGGCCATGCAAAAGTTTTTCAATTTTGCAGCAACAAATAGCTAACAATGGCTGTTTATATACTACAGTATACTAAAGCGCCGATTCAATCAATATGGAACACAATTGGTCCATTCACACGCCCATTTGGCAACTGTGGAGGCGACACCACCGCCATTTCTACCCCGCTGTGCTGACCTTTGCCCCCAGCGCCTGTCCCTGTCCCTGTCCTTGCCCTTGGGCAGACCAAGTCAGTTCAGTTCAGTTTAGTTCAGTTCAGCTCAGTTCAGCTCAATTCAGCTCAGTCCAGTTGAGTTCAGTTCGGTTTGGACAACTTTTTCCAACAAAAAAATTAATTTAAAAACTTATTTCAATATCAAAGTGGGCCCAAAGTCGACGCAAAAATGGCCAAGGCAACGCAGCGCCCACGACTAAAGCGGCACAAAGCGTGTAACATTTTAATAAGATTAAAATGAAAATGTCCTAACAGTTTTTCCTTTTCGCTGTGCACAAAAAAAATAAAAAAAAACGTAGCAAAGATTGAAAACGATGTGCGAAAATTGCCACCAATAGCCGTCTGTTATCTTTTCTTTCTTCCTCCATTTCTCTTTGGAATCAAAATGGCAGTTTTAATATTTAACTAGAAAGTTTTTTTTATTAAGTGAATTAATAATGTATTTTAATTTAGTTTTTAATTTAATAAATACATAAATATTTGAATATGAGTAATAATGAAATTATTACTGTTTCATTGAAAATATTTTAAATTATTTCTTATTAAACATAATTTACTGGAAGCATTATATTATATCATGAAACTAAAGTAATTAACAAAAACTTTCTCTTTTCAATAATCATATTCATACTACTTTTATTATTATTTAATTACTTTTATCTATCCCGTGGATTTTGTAACGGACCGCTTGTAGCTTTTATTGGCGCCGCCGGAAAATATGCACCACCATTTTGTAAAACAGCTGACCCCTAGAGTATGCAACAAAAAAAGGAGAAAGCGCAACTCAGCCGAATTGGCTTATTTCTATAATTGTAATTGTAATTTTCTGGCTAGTAGAATTAGCAAACATTCATTGAAATTAGAAAATATTACTAAGAACAGAACTGTGTAAGTTGCCAAAATGGTCTCGGTTGCTGTATCTTGTTTGTCAGGTTTTAGCCAAAACTCCTAAATTACGCCACCTATTGGTGAGAATTCCTTAGCTGAATTGGCAACAAAGGCGAGGGTGCAGTCAGCTGCTTAGGCTCAAGGCGGACATTCGTTGGAAGTGGGCGAATATGAGGAAAGGGATTTCCGCAAAATTATGCCCCTAACCCAAAAACTAGGGAAGACAGTCTTTCTTTCTCCTCTTGAATCTCAAGGCAACAAGTTGTGTGCGCGCTCTAATCGGTGAAAAATTTTTATATATAAAATTGTTGCAAGTTGGCAATCAGTAAAGTCAGTGCAGTGAATATTATAATAAAATTGAATTTTTTTTGACAACCAGAAAAAAAAGGGTGAGTTTTCAACTCACTTTCATTAAATTCCAAGTGAAATTATAATTTTATTTTTTTTTTTGGTTAGAAGCCGATACTTAGATACGCCCTTTCAAATCGGAGAAAGAAAATACTCGACCTATGGTGCCGTTTCTAAAATATAGGTACTTACATCTATTAGTATTTTTTTTATCTTTAATTTTTGAGCAACGATCTGATGAAAAGACAATTATTTAAAATTTATTTTCTTTCGTTTTTTTTCTTTTTTCATCAGAATCGGCACTTAGTGTTAATTTAATTAAATTTTCCCTAATTTAATAAGAGCCGGAAATTATGCTTGGCTAAAATTATAAACAACGCAGCGATTTTCTTTGCATTTGAATTACCCAAAAATGCACATATAAAACGGCCAACAACAAAAAGCTTTATTAAGCTATAAGCACACACACACACACACACCCATGCAGCGAAGGCCTCGGTATACCAGTCTTAGTCGAGCTTAGAATTCGGACGGACGGAAGAATATCAAATCGGCGATTCGGAAGTGCAATTGTGATTTTTAACCTATTGCGGAACGGAAAATTTAATACAATCGGAACCCAAAAAAACTGGACAGTTTTCCGATCAGTGTGTGCTGTGTTCTTTTTGTGCTTTTCCCTCGCAAAGGCGATGTATAACCTTTTCCTTTGGCCAGCCGGAAAAAAAAAAAAGTGAAAGAAATCTCTAATTGGCAGAGTTTTTCAAAAATTATCTAAGTAGGGATTAATGTTGTTAGCTTAATTAATTCTAAATTTATTTATTCGTTTCATTGGTTAATTAATATTAATGTTAAGTGTTTCAAGTATTTATTGAAGTCGCGAGAGGTTGTGGCAATATGCAAAGAGAATTTTAAATTACATAGCCCAACCGCGATATGAAAAATTAATAGTTTGAAAATTAATTCCCTCTTCCTGAAAGAAAAGAAAATTCGTCAAGTGAAGTGAAAGAAACAAATTAGTTTCTATTTATTTATTTACTGTGCATTTGATTGTCATTGTGTTTGTTTTTGCTTTTTCTGCTTTTTCTTTTGCGTTTTGCTTTTGCGTGCCATAGCCGTGAGCCTTTGACCATGAGCCCATAGAGCTTTTGCACGTGGGTCGTATATCTTTTTCTTTTCTCACAGCCACAGCCACCAACACAACGAAAGATCTTTCTGCGTGGGAGTATAATGCAAGCTGTCTCTGTCACTCATGTAAGTCAAAGCCTACGCCGAGTAAAAGCTTCTCTTTTGCCTGTGCTATTCTGAGTTGAGCGACGGTCGTTCTTGTACATCGCGAGCAATAAGCAAAGAGAGAAGAGTAAAAGCTTCACTTTTACTCTCTTAAGTCAAGTGCCTTGACCTATATTTCGGCAAGCACAAGCAATGCAAGCGATCAGCTGTTTTGGCAATTAAAATCAAATACACTAATGCGCTAATTAAAGGCTTAACAGCTGCTTATAAATGTTTCATTTTTCAAAATCACTTTTCGCGGGATAAAAAAAAAATTAATTTTCGTAATTATTATCTTTTTGTATATTACCACCCATAGTATATATATATACCCAACTTATTAATATTATATATAAAATAATTGTATGCAGGATCATATTTAATTTAATTTTTATACTATAATTATATATTTACAATTACATTACTAGCCCTCATTTACTGCAGCTCATAAAAACTTGCAAATGTATTGTTACTAAGTTTTCCTGTCTTTTGTTTTCCATCGATATGTGTTGCATTATTAAGGTCATAAATATAGATATGTTCGCTTAAATTCTGCATTATTTTTCTGGAGCCATGCATTTCCGAGAGGAGGGGAGGTAGCCAATCCAAGGCTATTATTGGGATCCTGCCTTACATTTTTTTATTGGCTAAATACAGGATCATGGCAGGGAGGGCAGGTGCTTCTAACACCAATGCACCGATAAGAAGTAGCCCAATTTTCTTTTGTCCTTAATCTTCACTTCCTTCACTATCTTATTGTCTCCTGTACTTTTCCTAGTTTCCCTCCTATTTCCCCAGTTTTGTAAAAATAGTATGCGATCTTTTTAATAAAGTATAATATGATGAATTGGAGCAATGTATCCGACGGTTAAAACAATAACCCACTCTCATGTCGTTGAGCAATAGCTGTGGAAGCAAGCGCATACTCCGTTCCTGGATTACACAACCCACCCGCTCTCAACAAAAGCGATCGTTATTCGTTACAGTACTTATATTATTATTATATTTTATTTGGCGCCCGAACGTGAGGCCGAATCGAGATTTAGATTTGAATATGTTAGTTATTTGAACTGAACTCGTTTTCCGCTGATGTATACATTTTTCTCATCGAGTCAATATCATCCAGTGACTTATATCCTAACTCAATTCCTACTCCCAAGCCCACTTGTCCTTAGCTAAAAACTAGTAGTTTGTTGAGAACTCACAGATTCAAAATATCTGTGAGAACCAAGCTAGAAAAGGTTTTAGTTAACACGCTACTGTGAGATTTCCAGGAATTATACTAGCTTCTACATAGCTGTATAACCGGAATCTACTTACACATAGGCGTTAATTTTGTACAGGAAATAATGTTCATCAAAAGGCTAGATTTGGGGTTGTTGGCGCTGCAAAAAGCATAATGCGCAGGTCAACATTTACAGATTTGGTTATTTTGATTTTTGGAAAAGATTTGATTGTACTAACTCTGATATTGTGGTCTATTACCAACTAAGTCAGGCGCTAAGCTGCCAAATCTTGGTCAGGAATAATAGCTACAGACAAATATTGGTGCTAAAGACAATTAAAGTTTAACTTTCCCATTTCTTCTCTTTTCATATCTTCTCTTCTCTTCCCTTCATTAATTAATTTTTTCGAATCAGGCAACTTCAGGTCGTTCCTGGAACATGTTCGTGGCCCAGAGCTACGTTCATGCCGGTCAATCGTAAGCTGACGCATTCCCTACAGTTTTTTTTTGTTACTCTTCATTTTCTTTGAGGTCGAAAGAAATAGATTATTGGCTATTTCACTCTCTTTAAGGTTTTGCATGGTTTCCAGAAAATGATTATTTTTGAACTATTGTTTTGTGGTATTTTTGTTAGCATTGAATTTATTTCATTTCAACATTGCAACGTTATTTAATTCTTATAAAAGCATAGGTCGAAATAGAGTACCTTTTTAGGAAAAAGAAGTATTCAAACTATCATGTCAGTTACTAGAAGTCCAAGAACAAATCCAGTGCAGAGAAACAATCCAGACACTATTTGTTGCGTGTGTACGAAAGAAGTCGAGTACCCGGCTCAACTGCTGACGACTAGGTGTAATCACTTCTTTCATCACGCGTGCTTTAATACACGCACGAGTAACAAAAATTTTTGTCCAGTGTGTCGAACGTCCCTTAGTCGAACTGACGTTAACTTGGCAGAGGAACTAGAAGCTGCCCAACCAAGTTCAAAAGCTTTAAAAATGCCACCAATCACAACCAGAGCGCAGTCAAAGGGACCTGCATCAAGTGTTGCAGCAAGCACGAGCGCTCAAGCTGTTGCTATGCAGGGGCAAGGGGCACGTTCGCAATCAGAGAGAGAGCAACAAGGACAATTAACTCAATCAGTACCAGAAATGCAATCAAATCCAGAAATGCCGAATCAAACAGAGCAAGGTAGTAATATGGATACCAGATCACCTGTAGATCAAAACGCGCTAGCCAGTGTCTTACAACAAGCCATTAGTAATGCATTGTCTTCAGCATTAGCTCAACAAACGCAATTGCTGGCCCAAACAATAGAAACTGGCTTCCAACGAATGACGTTAGCTTCTGCTGCCCATTCTGAAGCCTCTCGACCTGTGGATAGATCGTCTCCACCAGAGCAGCAGCATCAAAGTTTCGAGCAGTTATTTGGCGTTAACAACCGGCCAAACTTTGAAACGAATCAAGATGCACCACCAATAGTTAGTTCTCCTTTTGGTTCCCAGCAGAACAATCAGTTGAGGCCCGACAGAATCAGTCAAATAATATTTAACTGGAAACTGCGTTTCTCAGGGCAATCCAAAGTTTCCATAGATGACTTTCTCTATCGAGTAGAAGCTCTCACGATGCAGACGCTAGACGGCAACTTTGAGTTGTTATCTCGCTATGCTAGCAATTTATTCGAAGGTAGTGGTAGCGAATGGTACTGGCGATATCATAAGAGCGTCCCAGTAGTAGGTTGGTCAGATTTACGGAAAGCATTAAAAGCGCAATTCAAAGACGGTCGAACGGACCATGAAATACGCACCGCTATTACTCAGCGAAAGCAAAAAGTCCATGAACCTTTTGACCAGTTTTATGAGGCGATAGTAGCTATAGCAGATAGGCTAGTACACCCAATGAGTGAACATGCCTTGCTCGAGGTACTAAGAGCAAATCTGTTGCCTGATATACAACATGAAATTCTCCATGTACCAATCGATAACATTGTTCAGCTGCGGCATGTAGTTCGTACTCGCGAACGTTTTATTAAAACCATAACTCCGAACAGCTCTTCCACTCCCCGTGTTGTGGCTAGACGCCATATTAGCGAAGTCACTGTGCAAACCGGCAACGACTGTGATTCGGAGGAAGAAGAGTCCGTCGATCTAGATATTGAAGCGCTGACTTTGTCCTGCTGGAATTGTGGCAAAAACGGTCATCGTTACCAAGACTGTGTAGCTGAAAGAACCATATTTTGCTATGGGTGTGGCAAGCGTGACACATACAGGCCATCTTGCCCAAAATGTGGCTCAAAAAACGATCGTCAGCGTGCACCGTTACACAGTGCACGCAAACTGATTACCAGAGCGACGAACACAGAGTAATTGAGCATGAAGCAAATCAACTCCTTACTCCCCCTGACAGTTCCCAAAACTCAGCCTTACCATTGCCAGAGCGTGCGCAGCACCTGATTATAGAAAAGAGTAGAGATCAGAAACGCCAAACAGCTCATTGGCAACAACAAAAAGAATTGAAAAAAGCAGTTTTATCCTCCGTTATTAGCAACTATGGTGATCTTCGACCTTATGCCAAGATAACACTACTTGGAAAAGTAATCAGTGGACTCATGGACACTGGCGCTTCCATAAGTTGTATTGGGGGAAAATTTGCTCACGAACTGATTGAAAATAAGACGGATTATAAACCATTAAAGGCCAATATACGCACAGCAGACGGCCAATGTCAGAATATAATAGGTGTAATTAAAACTAATGTCAATTTTAGAGGTGCGTCCAAAAGCTTATCCTTTTATTTAGTTCCCAGCTTAGCACAATCGTTGTATTTAGGCATAGATTTTTGGAGAAGTTTTGATCTTTTACCTTTATTTCTTCTGAACAAAGAACATTCTTGTTTAATATCCAGCATAGACTTTACGGATCCTTTACAAATTCCTATAGACGAACAGCAAAAAAAGGAATTAATGGGAACAGTATCGAAGTTTCCGTCTTTTGCCGAAAAAGGATTGGGGAAGACAGGTTTAATATATCATGATATTGAAGTTACAGAATGCAGTCCGATTAAACAACGCCATTATGCAGTGTCGCCTGCAGTAGAAAAGCTAATGTATCAGGAGTTAGACCGCATGTTAGCTCTCGGCGTAATTGAGGAATCGAATAGCCCATGGAGCTCCCCTGTTGTGCTGGTGCAGAAACCTGGAAAGGTTCGATTGTGCATAGATTGCAGGAAAGTAAATAATGTTACTGTGAAAAACGCCTATCCAATGCCTCTGATAGATGGGATTCTGAGTAGATTGCCAAAAGCGGAGTTCATTACGAGCATCGATTTGAAAGATGCATATTGGCAAATCCCTCTAACAGAAACAGCTAAGGAGAAAACGGCTTTCACTGTTCCTGGCCGGCCTCTGTATCAATTTACGGTGATGCCGTTTGGTCTTTCAAATGCACCTCAGACAATGTCCAAACTTATGGACAAGGTTATACCGCCATCGCTCCGAAATGAGGTATTTATATATCTCGACGATTTGTTGGTGATCTCTGAGTCATTTGAAAAACATATGATAGTTCTAAAAGCTTTAGCCGAAAGACTTTCCCAAGCTGGATTAACCATCAATGTCCAGAAGAGTAAATTCTGTTTAAAGGAAGTTAAATATCTTGGTCATGTAATAGGATATGGAACTATACAAACAGATCCAGAAAAAGTAGCAGCTATTCGTGATTTTCCAGTGCCTCAGTCAATAAAGCAAGTACGCAGGTTTTTAGGGACGACAGGGTGGTACCACAAGTTCATAAAAAACTATGCTGGCATTGCTGCAGCTATATCGGATACACTGAAGAAGAGAAAAAAATTCGTGTGGACCGAAGAAGCGCAAAAGGCCTTCGAAAACTTAAAGGACCAATTATGTAATGCTCCCGTGCTACACAGTCCCAACTTTTCCATTCCCTTTGCAATTCATTGCGATGCAAGCCATACTGGTGTTGGAGGCGTGCTGATGCAAACTGACAGCGAGGGCAATGATGTGCCCATAGCATTTATGTCTCGCAAACTAAATAGTTGCCAAAGAAACTATTCGGTAACTGAGAAAGAATGCTTGGCGGCCATAATGTGTGTAAAGAAATTCCGAGCGTATGTAGAGGGCCATGAATTTTCAATTCATACCGACCATGCTTCGCTAAAATGGCTAATGTCACAGACAGATTTAAACTCCAGATTGGCAAGATGGGCCCTAAAACTTCAAGGATTCTCCTTTAAAATATTCCATCGCAAAGGTAGTCAGAACGTTGTTCCTGATGCGTTGTCCCGAGTACATTCTGAAGACTTATCAGCTCTTAGCAAAAACAGTATAATTGACTTAAATGCTGAACAATTTAATTTCATCGAGTATCAGAAACTTAAAGATGCAATCAGTGCGAATCAAACGCAGACGCCTGATATAAAAGTGATTGACAATTACATTTATCGTCGCGCTGAGCACTCGCCAAGTGAACAAATCGCAGATGACTCATGTTGGAAATTATGGATACCAAAAGATCTTGTTCCAGAAATTTTAAAACTGGCTCATGAAGATCCTTTGGCAGCACATAGTGGTATAAACAAAACCTTAGAAAAAATTCGTCGGTATTATTACTGGCCGAATTTAGTTAGCGATGTTAAGTCTTATATTAATAATTGTGGTATTTGTAAGTGTAGTAAGCACCCAAATCGTGTGCTTCGACCCCCATTGAAAGCGACATCAGAAACAAGTAGAGCTTTTCAGAAATTGTATGTAGATTTTCTAGGCCCATATCCACGAAGCAAAGCAGGAAACATAGGAATATTTATAGTATTAGACCACTTATCAAAATTCCCTTTTCTAAAGGCAGTGAAAAAATTTACAACCGACGCAATCATCAGCTTTCTAGAACAGGACATTTTTCATACTTTCGGGGTGCCAGAAGTGGTAGTATCGGACAATGGAGTCCAGTTTAAGTCACATCAGTTTAATGCTCTGTTACAAAAATATAATGTGCAGCACGCTTATACTGCAGTATATGCACCCCAAGCAAATGCGTCTGAACGTGTTAACCGCTCGGTGATCGCTGCAATAAAGGCATATATAAATCCAGATCAGACCAACTGGGATGCACATCTTAGCCACATATGTTGTGCGTTGAGGTCCTGTACCCATTCGGCCATAAATGACAGTCCGTATCGGGTCACTTTTGGACAACACATGATTACAGATGGGAAAACGTATACTTTGCTGCGAAAACTACAGCAGTTAGAAGACCGAACCGTAAACTTTAACAGAGAAGACTCGCTTGATCTCATAAGAAAAACGGCTCAGAAATCTATACAACAGCAGCATCAACGCAACGAGAAAACCTATAATTTGCGAAGTCGCGATGTTGACTATAAGCCGGGACAAGAGGTGTATCGGCGAAACTTTCAACAGAGTAATTTTGTCAAAGGGTTCAGCGCAAAGTTAGCTCCAGTATTTGTCAAAGCCAGAGTTAGAAAGAAATTTGGCAGTAGCTATTATGAGTTAGAAGATTTGCAAGGCAGGTTAGTAGGAAAGTTTCACGCAAAAGACATTAAACAGTGAATATCCTATACAATGCTCCAAGCGGGTATCCCACTTTGTCGTTTTCACCGACTAAGTGTGATTTTGGCAGGGGGGTGTGTAACGGACCGCTTGTAGCTTTTATTGGCGCCGCCGGAAAATATGCACCACCATTTTGTAAAACAGCTGACCCCTAGAGTATGCAACAAAAAAAGGAGAAAGCGCAACTCAGCCGAATTGGCTTATTTCTATAATTGTAATTGTAATTTTCTGGCTAGTAGAATTAGCAAACATTCATTGAAATTAGAAAATATTACTAAGAACAGAACTGTGTAAGTTGCCAAAATGGTCTCGGTTGCTGTATCTTGTTTGTCAGGTTTTAGCCAAAACTCCTAAATTACGCCACCTATTGGTGAGAATTCCTTAGCTGAATTGGCAACAAAGGCGAGGGTGCAGTCAGCTGCTTAGGCTCAAAGCGGACATTCGTTGGAAGTGGGCGAATATGAGGAAAGGGATTTCCGCAAAATTATGCCCCTAACCCAAAAACTAGGGAAGACAGTCTTTCTTTCTCCTCTTGAATCTCAAGGCAACAAGTTGTGTGCGCGCTCTAATCGGTGAAAAATTTTTATATATAAAATTGTTGCAAGTTGGCAATCAGTAAAGTCAGTGCAGTGAATATTATAATAAAATTGAATTTTTTTTGACAACCAGAAAAAAAAGGGTGAGTTTTCAACTCACTTTCATTAAATTCCAAGTGAAATTATAATTTTATTTTTTTTTTTGGTTAGAAGCCGATACTTAGATACGCCCTTTCAAATCGGAGAAAGAAAATACTCGACCTATGGTGCCGTTTCTAAAATATAGGTACTTACATCTATTAGTATTTTTTTTATCTTTAATTTTTGAGCAACGATCTGATGAAAAGACAATTATTTAAAATTTATTTTCTTTCGTTTTTTTTCTTTTTTCATCAGAATCGGCACTTAGTGTTAATTTAATTAAATTTTCCCTAATTTAATAAGAGCCGGAAATTATGCTTGGCTAAAATTATAAACAACGCAGCGATTTTCTTTGCATTTGAATTACCCAAAAATGCACATATAAAACGGCCAACAACAAAAAGCTTTATTAAGCTATAAGCACACACACACACACACACCCATGCAGCGAAGGCCTCGGTATACCAGTCTTAGTCGAGCTTAGAATACGGACGGACGGAAGAATATCAAATCGGCGATTCGGAAGTGCAATTGTGATTTTTAACCTATTGCGGAACGGAAAATTTAATACAATCGGAACCCAAAAAAACTGGACAGTTTTCCGATCAGTGTGTGCTGTGTTCTTTTTGTGCTTTTCCCTCGCAAAGGCGATGTATAACCTTTTCCTTTGGCCAGCCGGAAAAAAAAAAAAGTGAAAGAAATCTCTAATTGGCAGAGTTTTTCAAAAATTATCTAAGTAGGGATTAATGTTGTTAGCTTAATTAATTCTAAATTTATTTATTCGTTTCATTGGTTAATTAATATTAATGTTAAGTGTTTCAAGTATTTATTGAAGTCGCGAGAGGTTGTGGCAATATGCAAAGAGAATTTTAAATTACATAGCCCAACCGCGATATGAAAAATTAATAGTTTGAAAATTAATTCCCTCTTCCTGAAAGAAAAGAAAATTCGTCAAGTGAAGTGAAAGAAACAAATTAGTTTCTATTTATTTATTTACTGTGCATTTGATTGTCATTGTGTTTGTTTTTGCTTTTTCTGCTTTTTCTTTTGCGTTTTGCTTTTGCGTGCCATAGCCGTGAGCCTTTGACCATGAGCCCATAGAGCTTTTGCACGTGGGTCGTATATCTTTTTCTTTTCTCACAGCCACAGCCACCAACACAACGAAAGATCTTTCTGCGTGGGAGTATAATGCAAGCTGTCTCTGTCACTCATGTAAGTCAAAGCCTACGCCGAGTAAAAGCTTCTCTTTTGCCTGTGCTATTCTGAGTTGAGCGACGGTCGTTCTTGTACATCGCGAGCAATAAGCAAAGAGAGAAGAGTAAAAGCTTCACTTTTACTCTCTTAAGTCAAGTGCCTTGACCTATATTTCGGCAAGCACAAGCAATGCAAGCGATCAGCTGTTTTGGCAATTAAAATCAAATACACTAATGCGCTAATTAAAGGCTTAACAGCTGCTTATAAATGTTTCATTTTTCAAAATCACTTTTCGCGGGATAAAAAAAAAATTAATTTTCGTAATTATTATCTTTTTGTATATTACCACCCATAGTATATATATATACCCAACTTATTAATATTATATATAAAATAATTGTATGCAGGATCATATTTAATTTAATTTTTATACTATAATTATATATTTACAATTACATTACTAGCCCTCATTTACTGCAGCTCATAAAAACTTGCAAATGTATTGTTACTAAGTTTTCCTGTCTTTTGTTTTCCATCGATATGTGTTGCATTATTAAGGTCATAAATATAGATATGTTCGCTTAAATTCTGCATTATTTTTCTGGAGCCATGCATTTCCGAGAGGAGGGGAGGTAGCCAATCCAAGGCTATTATTGGGATCCTGCCTTACATTTTTTTATTGGCTAAATACAGGATCATGGCAGGGAGGGCAGGTGCTTCTAACACCAATGCACCGATAAGAAGTAGCCCAATTTTCTTTTGTCCTTAATCTTCACTTCCTTCACTATCTTATTGTCTCCTGTACTTTTCCTAGTTTCCCTCCTATTTCCCCAGTTTTGTAAAAATAGTATGCGATCTTTTTAATAAAGTATAATATGATGAATTGGAGCAATGTATCCGACGGTTAAAACAATAACCCACTCTCATGTCGTTGAGCAATAGCTGTGGAAGCAAGCGCATACTCCGTTCCTGGATTACACAACCCACCCGCTCTCAACAAAAGCGATCGTTATTCGTTACAATTTCCACAAAAGAAGAACACATTGTTTATTTAGAAATAAAAATAATTAAATGTTCAAAAAAGCAAAGGAGACAACTAAATAAATGGTTGAAGCGCCACACTCGGAATTATATAAGAGGTTGTTGAAAAATGGAGAAGGAAATGGACTTGAAGACAATTATTTACAATGCGATGTGCTTAAGTCAACAAACATGAGAAAACTACAGAGGAAAAATACAAGTGTGTGAGTGTCTGTGAGTGTGTGTGAGTGTGTGTGAGTGTGTGTAAGTGTGTGTATCTTAAGCCAATAACACTAATTCTCAAGCAAGCAAAGAACACGCGGATGCTGAAAAATTGAAGCACCAGCAGCCGAAGAGTCTGGTAACATTCTCCTCCCCCCAAATTGAAAATGGAGTAAGAACTTCACAACATGCCGCATGGCTGCAAAGTATTGCGACATCGAAATGGAGAAAGTAGTGCAGGGGGCAATGGGATGAATGGAATGGGAGGTGGCGTGCCACATAAAAAGTAAGCAAGCAGCAGGAACGAGGAAAGAATTGCTGGAAATCACTCAACGAGCGAGGCAACATAAAAGCTGAGCGCTGGGGAGGAACTCAAAATCCCGCTTCCCAGGACCAAAATGTTCTTTTACAACAACACTGGCAGCTAATGCGCCCTAGTTGTTGTTGTTGTTGTTGTAGTTGTTGCACTTTCACCACACTCGAGAGCGTGCGCATTTTTGGCACAATACAACAAAATTGATTTGAAACATGCATCATTATCAACATCGTCGACAGGGTCGACAGCTGCCTCTCATTTCCCCCTCGATACCTCTTCAGGCACTTACTTAGTGTTGCAACGAGTCTTGCAACTACGAGTACTTACTGTACTTGCTGCAAAGCTTGTGTCATTCAATTCAATGGGGCTCATTCATTCAACATTTTGCAACTCATATGAACAGAGCAATTGAAGGATCATTAGCTGCAAGCTTTTAGTGCGCTTGCCACACACAACATTGCGTATGAGTAATGTATGCATTCCCTTTAAATTGATTTGCTATAGCAACATATATAGTATATATATGTGTGTGTGTGTGTGTGTGTGTGATACTTGATATCACAAATTTTGCCAAATTTTCAGTTTAAGCTGCTTAAAGTTCTTCAATGTGCTAAGCTAAAGAGAAACAGCATACGGAAATGTTGCCATGGCTTAAACAGGGATATTTACAACAGCTTAACATGTTGCTGCATTTAGGGGACTGCATCTGTTATTTAACAACATTGGCAACGGTCCTTTAAGATGCCTTTTAATCGGCATCAATGCCTTTTCTCACGTTGCTAATGAAAAGACTGAAGAAAGAGCGAAAATCGATTTTGAATGCCTAGATTTATAATAAGACTTTGAGAGTAAGATTGTTGTGCCCGCCAAGACATCACGTACACTAATGCGACAAAAACGCAACGAGCTGGAAAATGTTTTTAGAATTTACTCAGCTATTGCTTGGTTTCTTCCATCTGAATGTTGTCTTTTTTTTTAAGGGCTTAAACCTACTTTATTTGCATTCCGTGTGCCACATCCGCTGCCGTTTCCTGATGTTTCTCTAAGCGCAAAATATTTTCCGCTGCTCAACTGACAAAGTGGCAACAACAGCAAGAGGAAAAGTTGAAAATAATATTTGTCGCGCGTGCCTTTTGGCCACGTTGACATACGCTGCGTATACGTATTTATATGCGAAGAGCTGCGTTTAAACATTGGCAAAACAGAGGCTCGGCAATCTAAACCACAACTTGGCATTGCAAGGACAGCACTCAGGTGCGCAGAGTGAGAGAGACAGGTATCTGTGTCTCTGCTGCGGCAACTGCGGCAACAGCCGCCTGTCAAGAGCACACGCAGTCGACGTCGCAGTCGCAGTCGTCGTCGACGTCGCCGTCAGCATCAAGTGATATGTTTGTACATTTCGGGAAATGACAGAAATTGAATAGTGAGGTTGCAACCGCGCAGGAAACCAAAGAGAAAGAGCCAAAAATTTACGTGGTATTTCCCGTCATGGGATAAGAGGTCATGTTGCTAGGTAAGCGTGCCACAATATGTACATGTTATGATGGGAAGGTCATTTCACGGCAAATGCCAAAGGAGAAGTGCATGCAACATTGCCAGAGAAATCTGCATTTTAATCCGAGTTAATGGGAAATTACGAAAGAAAGAAAGAAAGAATAATTAAATGGTACACAGAAAAAACAGATTCGGGATTTCGGAATAACAACAATTCTATGCGTTGTCAAAAGTTCGGACATCCCGGATTTGCTTAAACCAAGTACGATCCAATTCTTTTGCCACAAATATTTTAATTCGAAATATTTTAGTAAAACGTTTTTGGACTTTTGTATGTATTTTAATGCTTTGTGGTTGCCATTTTATCCTCATATTGTGTTATTTTTAAAAATACGTGCTAAAATCAAGAATTTTTATCATCAACTTTAGAATAACTATTTATTTTCTGTAACTACTTTTTTTATTTCCCGCCTCCCTCTTTGGCAATAATGTATATTTAATTAAGTGCAATTAAGTTGTCTCATCTTTCATCCTGTGTCAATCTGTATGCAATATTCTAATGCTTTTGCCAAATAAATACTTGTAAGTGCTTAACCCTTTTGTCCTTGTCCTTATCCTTGCAGATATGTCGTTTAATAAAAAATGCTTTCATTAAAGCTTTATGTTGCCTCTGCTCGGTGCAGAGCAGCATTTTGTGGCATCCACATAAAGTACCGCAATTGCCACGCCTTCCGGCCGCAGAATGCAAAATTTTATGGTTCTCGTTGGTTTATTGTTCGCTCAAAATATGCATTCTGCGTTGACTTTAATATTGTTTTATTTTATTTCATTTTATTTTCCTGATGGCAAACTTTTAAAAGGCATCACATTTAGCCCCGACAAGGATAACGAACAAAAGGCGTTGGTCGTCATGGTCCTGGCTGAAAATTGTGACATGCTACGGCGACCATGTCATATAGCTGGATGCTCCTCCTTTTGCATTGGTTGTTGTTGTTGATGTTGTTCTTGTTGATGTTGTTATTATTGTAGCGGTTGCTGCTTCTGATCTCATGCCACACAGCTCAGCTGGCAGGCAACGACAACGGCGACCGCATGCCACAAATGCTAATATGAAATTAACGCTTCTTGACTGCAACAACAACAACAACAATATGGCTAAAACGATGACCAAAGTCAAGCTTGTGGCATTCAGTCGAATTAGAGGGCGTTGCCAATTATGTTGACCTTTCAAAGGACTGCGAATTATGCCTTGAAATATGTTCTGGATTTCAATTCGTGAAATTTCAGTCAGTCAACATTTATTTAAAAATACTCACAAGCTAAATTGACTTACCATGTTATTTAAATTAATGTTAAGGCTATGATGAATTATCTAATTTAGTTAGATTTCACAAATTAGATTAAAATATTAAATAAACATTTAACTGCAATTTATGTTACAATTCCCGAATTTTCGAATTACCAAAATTAGGCGTTTTCGTTTACTGGAACATCTTAGATAATTGAACGGATGCTGATAATGCCAAATTGGACTTGTTAAGGGCGCTATTCAGTTGAGTTGAGTGCTCAGGAGCTGGCTGGCAACCTGCGGAGATAAGGACTATTTATAAGGACCTAGTCGCGTAGCCTTTGATGGATCAGAAGGCATTGAAAACAAAGCCCGTTTGGTTATAATATATTTGACACGAGGTGGTGGGGCAAGTGGGGGAGGGGCTGCTTAAGCCAGCAGCAGCTGCCTCTAAGTCATGTGTTGCAAGCAAAATGTGCAACAGCTGCGGAAGCTGCCATGTTGTGTGCTAAGGATATTGCCAAACAGGATTTCCAGGCTACAAGGCATTTAACAAAATGTTGCAAAAGAAATGACAACAGCACTAAACAAATGCGACCAGCAGTCTCAGCAGACAACTCTGTGCCACAGTGGTTTAAAATTGATTATACTTGAATTCTAAATACGCTACAGTGGTCGAAAATATTCAGAAGAAAAAAAACTTTGAACGACTGTAATTTCCTGTGTTTGTATTACATTTAATTGTTTATTATTTTTACTTTACACATTAAGTATGTTATCGGTATTGACTTCGCTATAAGTATCGGAAGAAAAATTATATCGTAATTGCTATCGGACAATCGACCAAATTGAAATTATAGTTCAAATTTAGCTCATAATTTATTTGGGAAAGGAATGTGATTTAAGTTATAACAATATTTTGCGATACATCGTATTAAATATTAAGTATGAAATACTCTTTTTAAAAGATAACTATAATTTCTCAGTAACGATGCAATATATCGTAGATACCCTTTGTTATACTGGACACTACTATTTGGAGGTAATACAAAATTTTGTTTTTTGCTCCACTGTAGCATTAGGTAAATGCATTGCGAAGCCAGTCGACTGGTGGGCGTGTGGGCGTGTCATCGAGACAGTTGTAGTT
The DNA here is from genome assembly GCA_963924055.1 of Drosophila limbata. Taxonomy (NCBI): domain Eukaryota; kingdom Metazoa; phylum Arthropoda; class Insecta; order Diptera; family Drosophilidae; genus Drosophila; species Drosophila limbata. The sequence continues at coordinate 19,603,363 of OZ001352.1, forward strand.
GTAATACCAGCAACAGCAACAGCACATTTCAAATGCAAATGTGTTTGTGGTGTAAATGCAGTTTTACAAAATATTTTATATAGGCGAACGGACGCAGACAGACAGATGGAGAGAGAGTGAGAGAGAGAGAGAGAGAAATAGAGAGAGAGAGAAAGAGAGAGAGAAAGAGAGAGAGAGAGAGAAAGAGACTCGTTCGTCTACACAATGTGCATAAAATTTGCAGGATTTACATTTTAAAAATGCACAGAAAGCAGCGGGAATGAAAGGGAAGGCAATCATGAGTAGATAAGGGAAGGGAGGGAGGAAGAGTGGAATGCGTGGATCTAGATGCCACATTGGGAAACGAGATGTGTTGGTTTGCAAATGCGGTTTTAACGCTTTACGATTGCGACGACGGCAACGGCAACGGCGACTGCGCGAAGACATTGCCAAGCAATGCAATTTGGCTAAGTGCGTTTGAAGGCGTGGCAGAGGCGTGAAGAAGAAGGAGGAGGGGGAATGGGGTGGCGAGTGTCGACAAGCAAGTGCTGTAAATGAAAATGAATGCATGCATAAATGTGTGCATGTATTTGTGTGCGTGTGTGTGTGTTTGCATTCATACATATGGGCAATCAGTTCAAAGCAAAGCGATGTCGAGCCTAGGCCTTGGCTAAAATATGTTGCCTACTTTGCAGCGCTGCTTGACTAAACTTTCCTCGGCAACCCGCAACTGTGCAACTGGCAACTGTGCAACTGGCAACTGACACTTGGCACATGGCACTTTGCTGCATAAATCTACGCCTGTCCGGGCTCATTTTATAACGAGCTTTAGGCATTTAGATAAATTTCAAAGCTGATTTGCTAAAGACACCACGACTCTAAAAGGGGGCGCTGTAAGTAAGTAAGGCGGGCAATGGGCACGCCCATTTAGCGTTAAATGTGCTGAGTTTTGTCTGGGCCAGCAAAACTAACCACATGAAAGTCGTTTTAGTAGCACACACACATACAAACACATACAAATGCATAGTCGTATGTGCAACATGACAAGCTGAGGTTGAGTGGCACACACACACACCAACAGAGAGAGACGGAGACGCACACATGTACAGTGATAACCACTGGAGACATACAAACATAGTTTGGGACGACAGTCGGCTGGGAGAGCCTTAACCGAGTTAGGTGGAGACAAGCAACTGAAAGTGAAGGAGGCGGAGGAGAAGAAGGCTGCGGGAATTGTGGCCAAGAGCAAGAAGTGCAAAGAATGCCACTGACAATGTACAAAGTGCAAAACTAATTTTACAGAGTGTAGCTTGCAGCAGCAGCAACAACAAGAACAACAGCAACAACATCAGCATCAGATACAAATGCGCAACAGCCTGAAGAGTCACGGAGTCCTGCCAACATGTTGTATGTATGTCTGTGTCTGTTTTTGCGTCTGTGCATCGGACAAGCCCGAAGCAGTTGCAGTTGCAACAAGCTTAAAGAGAAATCTATCATACGTCATGTTGTGCAATTGCAACACTTTGTGACACTCTCTCTCTCGCTCTGCGTTGCTATCTCTCTCACACAGACTTTATTCCTGCATTGACATCGATTGTCCTATTTGCACTGATCAAATAAAAGCCATTTCCAACTAGGCTTCAATGCGAACATTTATATGTTGCAACAATAATGGTATTATGGAGTCTATGTCCACCATAATACGAAGTTGGCAGTTGATTGGCTTGAAACCATTTTGATTAAGCACTGTTTGTTACTTAATTGCTTGGGTTTTGTTTAGTTTAAGCCGATTACAGCTGACCACAATTTGTTAAAAGCTTTTGCTTTGTGGTCGGACAGGTGTTTGTTCAATTATGGTAATCGCCAGACATGAAATGCATTCAGTCCATCAATATCTACATATCTCTAAGGGCAGACAATCAAAAGAACAACGTCGCCAGCAGACATATCACAGCTACAAACACACACACACACACACACGCACTCACATATTCAAACCTTAACCTTAACTTACCGAGTGCTGGTACTTGTGTAACCCATCAATGGGTATCTGCCAAAAAAAAAGACAGTAAAGCAAAAAACTTGGAAAAAAGGCAAGTGAAAAGTTGGAAAAAATGTAATCAAGCACGTAACTTGCACAAATTTTCTGCACTTTTGCCAAGCCAAAAGCGGCAGGCGGCGAAACAGCAAAAACCCGCAGGACCTAAAGGACTCACACACACCCATACACACACTCACATTCAAAGAGACAAATAGAGTTTCAGGTTCGGGTAGGAGGATAGAAATATACTACGCACGAAAGGACGGACACGACACCTTCACATTCCTGAGATGAATGACGAGGACGAGGTATCCTTAAAAGATGTCCTGACGACGACGCTTCGCCCGAAACTTCAATCCTTTTGACTATGAACTTAACTTGATTTCCTGCATTTTCTTTGTTGCGCGACACACAGAGAGAGGAGAAAGTCAAAAGACAAGTTAAAGACTTTAAAATCCTGCGTCGATAAAGTGATTGAGAGTGTAGTGTGTGTGTGTGAGTGTGTGTGTGTGTCGTAAGCCTCAGGGTAAATTTGTCAAAAAGTTCAATGGAATCATTGTGAGCTATCAGACAGGTGGATGAGCTGCCTTTCCCCCTTTCCACCACTTCACATTCCCTCACGTCCTGTGGGCGAAATCAAATGAAACTGATCCTGGCATAGACACGTGAAAGAGAAAAAGAAAAAGTAGACGGGAAATCAAAAGAAATCTAAGCAGAGGCAAATGGCAGTCGCATTGCCAAAAAGCGCAGACATGATTTGAAATTATTTGTCAACGCCAACATTTTCAACAACTTTTCCAACATTTCATTTCATTTGGTTTCGTTTTCATTTTCATTTTGGCATGCGCCACATTTTGGTTTTGCGGCCGCTGTTCAATGGAAAGGGAGAAAGGAAGGCGAATCTCCATACTTTTATATTTTGAATTTCGTGTTTCTGTTTCGGTTTCAGTTTCAATTCAAGTTTCTTTTTTTCAGTTTTATTTTATTCTAAGGAATTGCATGCCAAGCGGCGCAGACATGCAATGACAGCCATCGAACTGGAGCGGCAAAAGTTGCGATTGCTTTCAAATGTTTTATAAGCTTACTTTTTGGAGCAGGATTGAGGAGTGGGGAATAGATCTGAGGGGAGACACTGCACTTGGCTGCACAAATGTGTGAATAAGATATGTGGTAATAATGTGGAAATACTTTTAGTTTACTTATCCGATAAGCTCTGTGTGGCTTCTACATTTCCACAAGTTGCAAGTGAATAATGCTTATTCAAATAATGGCACAAACAACTGCATTTAACAACAAAATAAACAGGGTTAGTCAATTTATCAATTAATATCATTAATTAATTGTTAGTTTATTAAGTCAAACTTTGACCTGTATTTTCTAAAGATATTCTATTTCCGTTTCCGTTTCAGTTTACATCAAAGTTTCACTGTCTTAATCACATTAAGCATTTGTCTGACATCCCTTTATTTGCACTTCAAATTCAATTAAATATCCGTTGAAATCAATACACCTGAGTCTCCCTTTCCCCCCTTCCTTCTCCAAAATTGTGGCATGCAATTTTCCTTGCCGCACATTAATTTCATCTGTTTACAAGCAGCTTTTTTTTGCCCTCAGCTCTTTTGGCAAGTTTTTTGTAAGTGGTTTTTCTTTTGGGCTGGGAATGAAATGCAGCAGGTCAGCTGCCTGTTCAGAGTCTGGGAGTCTAGAACTCTAGATGCCGCTGCTGCTTCAAACAAAACTGTGCGCAAACAGGAAATGACGGTAACGCTGCTTCATTTCCGCTTTTATTAAAACATACTTTTCGCGTTGTATCTCATCCGTTTCGTCCTCGCAGTCGCAGTCGCAGTCGCCGTGTTCTTCTTTAAATGCAGCCATCTTTTTATTTGCCCTTCTTGCTTCATGTTTTATGCCACTGTCGTTGCCGTTGTTTTTGTTGTTTTTATTTTGTCACATCCGCTAGTCGCCCGCACTTTTCACTGGCAAAACTTGTTTGCTGTTTGATGGTCTTCTATTTTCTATTTTTATACTCCTTTTTTCTCTGCGCAGATTTTGCGGCTTGCGCATTGAAAGCAGTCGGCGGATGTTGGGCCACCTTTTTTTGGCCGGGGCATGCAAACAGCGAACCACAACTAGTTGAAAGTAGCCAAAGGTAATTAATTTTGTTGCTGCAAGTTTTCCACGAGCATGAGTGGAAGCAGGAAACGGAGTTGGAGTATCCTTTCCAAGGCAAACAGATGCTTCTCCACTCGTACCATTAAACCGCGAAACTCTCAGCTGAACTCTGCTCAACTCCTCAGTATAGTTTAGTTTAGTTTACCAGGTGACGTCGCCAGGAGCCTTTGACAGTCGTCGGTGCCAAATGGATTTCACCATTTTACTTTCAACCTCATTTAGAATGAGTGACCGCAATTTTATACATTTCCTTTTCGTTTGGTTTTTCGTCAAAACTCACTTGAAACAGCGCTAAACTTAAGCAGCTGCTGCTTTCCCCACAACAGCATTTTCCGCTGCACTTTTCCATTCGCTGTCGTTTGCTGCATATGTCTATTAATTTTCCCAGGCACACCCCAACGTTGGTGGCGGGGGGCGTTGGGGGCGTTGACAGCGAAGGAGACCTGATAAATGACTACGGAAAATTTGAGTTCATCTGATTGGCGCGAACAAAGCGTCTAATGAAGCAGTTAAATTGACGACGTTGATTTTGCCTTAGATTAACGTTATTTCAAACTAAAGTTAAGCTTGAAAAACTTTATTATAATACAAATTCACCTTAATAAGATATAAATATTGTCAAATAAAAATACGTTTGAAGAGTTCTAATTGTGCTTCTTTTTGAAATTGTATTTCTTTAGAAATTGAATTCAAATATTTCAGCTGTTTGTTTTTTTTTTTGACTTAGATAATATCATTAATGAAATGTTCTATTCAAAGCTCAACACAAAAGCAAAAGCCTCATTTTTCGATATAATTCCTAAGTAGTTGAACAACAAGTAAAAGTCAAGACATTGGGTCATCAACTGATACCTGTGCTGTCTGGCCTTTGATGTGACCTCTCCTCAGATGTACAGACAGTAGAAGAGATAATCCTCAGGTCATGTCTGAAAGGAAATGTTACTGTCATTGCTTGAAACACGAAGCGTTCAAAAGTTGTTGCAACAACAAGAATGGCCATCAAGTGCCACAATAGAGGAGAATGAGGATGGGAATGCGAATGAGGACGAGTACGAGTATGACAGGCCAAAAAGTAAAACTACGCAAGTGAAATGAAAACGAAACGAAGTTATCTTGACTGAAAGGCACATGGCTATTACTGTTGTCTTGCTGTCTCGTTGTTTTTCAGGGATAAGTGTTCCTGGTCTGGGCAGAAGAAGTAGTCCATCCCGTTCCATTCCATCCCTGCACTGCTTGACAGCCACAAAGCACATGCCAAAGGTCCAAATGAAATTCTAGTGCGTAGCCGGCTAAAGTGCAAGGCGATCCAAAGCCAGAAACGGAATCACAGCCAAAGCCGGAACCAGAGACAGAAACTCGGGTCAATGTCAAAAGCTAAAACACAACAGCAACAGTAAAAGGCAAGTGGCAAAATTTTAATCAAAGACGGCCTGAGGAGCTGCTTTCTTGAAGTCAAAGTGCAGGCACAGGATTTAACAGTCGGCAAACAGTAATAACAATAACAGCTGAAAAAGAATATTGAAATAAAGGGGAAACATGTGAATCCTTAGAATGGCTAAGCAATTGCCACTGCACGTGTCCTATTCTCTTTTTTTAACGGCATTATCACTTGCTGGGGCTCGAGTTCTGCACAGTGCTTAACAAATAAATGTGGACGGGGGAGGTTGAAGACTGACAACCAGGGGCTTCTCATAATGTTCACCGCATGCGGCATGCAACACAGCGTGTAACCGAAAGTTGCAGACAGAATGGCGTTGGAATAAACGCAGTATGAAGTAAAGAGTAGCAGTTGAAAATGAAATTGAAATGAAATTCATTAAGTCTGATTTGAGTTTTGAGAGCCTTCTAACTGCTAATTAATCAAGTCTGTCAAAGGCGTTGCCAACATGTTGCCAATCTCATCAGGCCGCCACAGCCACAGCCACAGCCACAGCCGCAATTGTATCCGCATTCACATCCTCATTCCCATCCACATCTACTTCCTTGTTCTCATCCACATCCTTGGCCTCAACCTCATTGCCATTCCCAGCTGTTTGAACTTGTCGACTAAGCTGCTGCAAATCCCTTGAAAGCCTTGCCTGTCTGCACCTGGACAACCAAAAAAACGTAGAATAAATTCGAGTTGAACCAAAAAGGCAGCTGATGGCAAGTAAAAATGAAATGAAATTACAAAATTATGCCAGATGCGAGCATTTTCCGAAAAAGTTCGCAGAAAAAGCCCAAGTCAAAGGCGCTTATGAAAATGTACCAAGGACCGAAAGTAAACAACAAATCTGTCAAGAGCGAGTAAATATATACAAGTTTATCTCATCTACACTGTCTTCCAAATATTTCATATTTCTCCATAAATTTCAGCGTAACCATTGCTTTTTAATGAAATGTGTTTAAAAGTTGCATTTAGACTGACTCTTTTTTTTGTTGTTGTGTGATAAATACAACCTTGAAATCAACTTTATTTGAGCGGATTTTCCGCTGAATTATATGTTAATTATACGTTAAGCTTTCAACTTTTGCTGAGGACTCTCTGCTCCAAAGAGTTGAAAGTTTAGCTCAAGACTTTTGAGAAATTCAAATAAGACTTAAGAATGAATTGGGCGTTGGTTATTATTTACTTAACTGCCAGTCCCACCCCGGCCCTGTTGTTGACCAAGTTCGTTGAAGACAGTGGCCGGCGTCTGCAGTCGAAGGACTTCCATTAATGGCGGCGTCTCTGTGCCGCAGACTGAAACGGCAACGGAAACCCACGTTACACCGCGACAACAAAACAAAATACCAAATTTTTCCTTGGGACACGGAGAATGGAAAAGGAATAATAGAGAATGGAGAATGGAGATCGCAACGTGGCGCATAAAAGATATGCCTGAACAGTTCTTGCCTCGATTTGCTGCTGCTGAATGTGCAGCATATGGCAAAAGTTTAAGTAAGCAATTTTTATTTATATTCCACACACTCTGTGGTATTTGTTGTGTGTCTGCTTGCAGCTGGTGAAAGAAATATGAGAATTTGTACCATATTTTGCTGCTGTTGGTCTAACTCGGCTTTTATTTGTTTGCTTCATTGCATGGCACAGACATATTGCGGTCGAGCGAGTCAAAGCCTCGGCTCTTTTCTCCATTTAAATTGAGAAATTGAGAAAAAGAAAAAAAAATAGAAACTGCACACAAAGTCGATTTTGTTTGTTGTGGCACTTCATTTTTTTTTTTCTATTTGTCTGTTGTTGTTGTTGCTGATATTATACGAGAATTGACCAGAGTATGAGCAGAATGTGTATCTTGGTCAATTTCTGGTCACTTGGTATTCCAATAAGCAGTTGCATCTGCATTTTCCATACATATGGGCGAAATATTTAGTTGCATTTCAAACGATGCCTGTCCAGAAATGCAAAAATATCTGAAAATCAGCTTTGGCTGTCCATTCAACTGGCTATGACCACATGCCACAGATTGTGTTCAAGTGGCTGTAAGCTCAAATACTTGTTGAAATTTCTTTCTTTCAATAGATTTTTGCGGCTTCAATATATATGGTAGTCAGTGTCTCAGTGCATTGTCTACTGAAAAAGACTTCTTTGGAAATAAGTTGCAAGTGTGATTGAAGTCAATGCGGTAAGTGAATTTATGAATAACTTTTGCCCTAAGAATGTAAGCCAGTCAATGCTTCTTAGAATATATAACTTGATGAAATACTTTAGTAGTTTTGAAGAGTCAAGAGATGAGCATACAATTGCCAAAGCAAGGGATTTTAAAAAAAGTTATAACTTTTCCAGATGTTTATATTATAAAGAGCTAATCAAAATTCACACTTATTAATTATTGTTAAGTTAAGCTGGTTGAACACTCACCTCCTTCATCGGTCATCACCAGAATCGTTGTCTCTGGCCCAAGACCTTCTGGATTGAACACCTGCACCGTGACCTTGTATTGTGTATACGTCTGCAAGTTCTGAATCTCATGGCTCTGAAATAGGGAAAGGAAATGTAAATTTAATAAGAAACGGGAAGGAAATGTAAATTTTTAAAAGATTCCACATAATACTTTATAATATCATCATTCAATTCTTTAGACTTCCATCTTTTGCATTTTCTTTTGGAGCGGAAATTGCGCATTGCATACTTTTGTGTGTTGTTGGCAAATAATCACAAAAAATAGCAGCAGTTAAAAATGTATTTGCAACGACGAAATGTGGCACAAAGAGGAAATTGAGTTGCAAGGCCAGTAAGTAGAAGCGTCATCTTAATTGCGCTATGCGACTTCCTGGGACATACATATATTTAAATACTATATGTTCATCTGATGTGTAAGTGGGTGCAAAAGCAATCAGTGGAGCTGCAGTCTGAGTGGCTCCATCGAAGCCAGGAAAAAACTACTTAGGTACACGAGCATATTCTGGCGGGTGCGGTTTATTAAAATTTAACGAAAGGTCCGCAAGCAGTGCGAAACCATAAAACAAGCCGCTGGCTTTGAGAAGTTCGCAACCCATACTCACATATACACACATGTACATTCAGAAACACACATACTGAGGGTAAGCCAAAAATGGCTGCTGCTACAACAAACAACACACAATTTATGTTGCATACATTAGAGCGTTGCTTTCAAATGCCTGACTTGTCTTTTTATATACCAAAGGGTTTATTGAGCTTGTGGAAATGTATGTAACAAGTGGACGAAGATCTTAGAGATGAAAAGAGCTTGACGTATAAAAGTTTCTATGTAGGCTTTTTCTATGTTTTGCAGGTTAAGTTAATTTAAACATTTTAAATTAATTGAACAAGAGTTTTAAAATTACGGTCTTGATTTTAAATGTTTTTTTTATTTTTTTTATATTTTATTTATTTTTCTTTATTTATTTTGATTCCTAGTGCTACAAGATACTTATTAAAGCACTAGTCACTAGTCTATCTTAAAAATTATAAGAAATGGATACAAAATCATTTTTTTTTAAAAATCGATTTCCAATACTTTAGGGAATCTTACGGTCTAAGCGCAGGGTATCTCACAGTTGAGCACTCTCGCCTTTAATTTACTTGTTGTCGTTGTTGTTCCTGTTGCTGTTGTTTTTTTCGGTCGGCTGTTCTGACCACAAAGCGGTTGGTTTGCCAGTGCCTGAAACGGCTCAAAGCCTGTGCTTAGAAACGGATTGACTGCCATGCCAAAAGCTTAAGTGGCTGTTGGGCACCAGAGTTGGCCAACACGAGCGCTTTGATTTAACAAGCGACAACACACATATCTTCTCCATGTATACATATAATATATGTGTGTGTGTGTGTGAGTCTCTGAATAGGCTAGGTTTTAGTTGCTCTGGCAACCCTAATGCCACTATATAATTTCATTTTATGTAGTCGCTGGTCGAGTGTGCCTAGTAAATGAGCTCCGAAATTTACAACTACTGCCACTTTTATGGTCACCAAAAGTTGGCAGCAGTGCCCAAGGCCAGAGCAGTTAATTGATATAATGTAATTGATAGCGGCAAGCTGAGTTGGACTTGGCTAAAAGTATGATAAATTGCCTCGCAAATGCTTCATGCTTTCGATTTGATCTTGGCACGAGTATGATAGAAATCTGGCAATTAGTGTTGCTCAGATAGCTAGAACTAAAATAAAACCTCGCTTGTCAAAAAGTGTGTCAAAAAAGAAGTGAGAAATGGAATGTGGCAAGCAAGTGAAAAAAATCAACGAATTTGCAGTACGCATAAAGTTTATACCACTCAGTTTTGGTTTCGTGTAACATTTGAGCCACGTTAAGCGTGGGAAATTTATGCTTTACGGCACAGAAATTTTAATTAGAAAATTGGCAAATTTAGCGCAGTTTCAGAGTAGTCTCGCCCCAGGCTCTTTCACACGTGACAGCTCAATGTAGCCACTGTAACCAGTGCTGCTGTCCAACTAGGCGTGGTTAAGGGTCTGAGAGGAAGGAAAGGGGGTCTAGAGAAGAGGGAGGCTGACATCTAACGGCGGTGATATGGGAATACAGAAGAATACAGCAGAAAGCCAAGCCCTCGAGTTCGCAGTACGAGTTAAAAAATGAAGTCGCACGTTTCTGCCTGCAAGGATAATATTTCAACATGCAACTGACATGCAAAAAGAATAGAATTCAGCTCAACTCAGCTCTGCTCAGTTCAGTTCAGCTCAGCTCTCTGTTTTGGCCTGCGGGGCAAGCGTCTAGATAACTGCAAAATATGCACTCAAGCACAAAAGCGTGCCATGTCGCTATCAGCGGAACCTACAGCTCTCTCTACTGCCCCCCACCTCTCCTTACACACCCCCTTTATACCCTCTCTTCATCCCTCTCGACACATCGCATAGTTTTTGGCATTTTGGCCAACTACGTCGTGTCGAGTGTCGTACGTGAGCATTATCGCTAATAATTTTTGCATATTTTAAGCTCCTCCCACCTCTTTTAAGCCAACACAATGTTGCCCATAAACGTGCATTGAAAATACTGTAAATTCCCAAAAATGCATTGCATGCCCTGCATATTATTCCACTAAATAGAATAGAATAGAATAGTTGGAGGAAGGGCAGCGACGGTTGCAGCTTAAATCGGAAATTGTCAAAGCTTTAATCTACATATTAAACGTAAATTATTTATGATGCCTGTATCTATTTCAAAGGCAGCAAAATAATAATAATAAAGCAATTAGGCGCAATTGAAAAAACCTGATTACGAGATACTCTATACTCTTGTTTAATTTTTTAATTGGGATACGCTGACAAAATAAAAACTTTTATTTTTAGCAACTGCATATCGACTTAATGTGCTGCTTGGGCAATTGCAGCAAAAAAAAAAAACAACCTCTGCTCACTATTCGTAAATAGTTGTGATGTAAATTAATCATGTGAATGGAGTTTAAAATCAATTAAAGTTCTCGATTTTTTGATTTATTTTTATATCGCTAGTAAGAAATTATATAAAATTATGTAAGCTTAGAGAAATTTAACTTGCTCCAAATGCTAGTCGAGAATATCTTAAACATACATTTCCACACATCTTCTTCATCTAATGTTACAGCTAACATCGAACAATCTGTGCACGCAACGTTAACTCTGACCCTTGTGTCGCTAGTCATTAGCTAATTTCACTTTATGCTCATGGGCTTACAATTTAAATAAGTAGAAGGGACTGTCGAAGGCGGTCTCAAAGGTTTCTAAACCCCTCGGCTATAAGGTGTTACCTTGCATTTGGGCCAAGACATTGCTTTCAGCTTTCGGCTTGCCGTTAAAGGTATTCCCGTGAGGCATGTTTGTGAGCACGTGCCACTTTAGGCTATTCGCATGGATGGTATCAATGCTACATTCTCACACCTCATTAGTGGCCTCGCGTGTGGTGGTATTTGAAAGATAGAACTGCCACACACTCACTCACACTTACAGTCACTCTCATAAGTCTAGGTTTCTACTAATCGTTAACAAATTGCCTGTGATAGCGACCACTACTACAAGATATGGTAAATGAGCCCCCTGGCAAAACTGATACCTGGCGGTTGAGGCAACAACTACAGCAACAACAACGAGTATTTTTGTGCCTGCCACATGTGTGGCTGATGTCTTTTGGCTGTGGCTGTTCACTGGGCGTGGCTGTGAGAAAAGCTGCTTTTTGCAGCAGGTGTAAATTACTTTTTAATACGTCGCGACGCGCTGATGACGCGGCCCCAAAGCCGTCGAATGACAATACGGAAAACATGAGGAATATTTTAGCATACTCGCACTTAAAGTCCCATTGAGTAAGGGTATTGTACACTGAGAGGAAAAATCAAGATTTACAGATTTAAACTGGGAATATTCAGGTACAAATAATCGAAATTCCCAAAACACAGAACAAACGACTTACTATCAAGTTCAAATCCATAAATACGATTTTCTTAAGTTACCTTGAGTTGAAATCTTGAATTTAGCACAAAGTGTACTTTATTCTAGTTCAAAACTTTCTCATATTTAAGTTCGTTTCAAACTTAAACTGTACTAGTTAATTTTAAGACTAAACGGCACATTTTTTTGAGTGTATGAATTGTTACCAACACTCGACACTACTCGGAAAGGCAGACAGAGATGCAGAGACTTTGGTGAAAATCAATAGAGTGATGGCATTTTCAATATGGAAAAGTGTCAGAAATTGTGGAAATTCAATTATTGTTTCTTTTTTTGTTCCCCTCTTACCTCCACAGTATTGTCGCGTATATAGATTTCCTTGGTATCGTTGGGACTGCGGTCGCGTGGTCGATATGTAATGCGATAGCCAAGAAACTCGCCCAATATTGTATCCGGCGATGGTGGCTTCCATGAGATGTACACCGAGGTGGATGAGGTGTTGTGCGCCGTTGTCGGTATCGGTTTGCCCGTGGGCGCTGTAAGCGAAAGAGACAGAGATGTTGGGAAATGAGAGATGAATAGCAGTTACAGCATAAACTTTCTCTGCCAAAAACTTGGCGCAAACTCAAAAATTGCAAATTAAAAATGCCGCACAAAAAGTTGGGCTCGCTGGGCCGTCAAGTCGTCGTCGTTGGGTTGTCTGTGGCATTGTCAAGTTGTCACTGTCACGCAACATAAGTTGCAAGTGCCTCGCGCCTAAGCCAAGATTTGCTTTTCCCTGTTGCCCAAGTTAAATGGTGCGTGTGCCGTTTGACGCAATGACGGAATGACGATATGACGCTCTGTTGGGCAGGTGAGCAGCGTTTGAGCTGGAGAGAAAAGTTCCTCGACCAGTTTTATCGCTTGGCAACTAAATTTACGCTTGATAATATAAATAAATTAAATGATATTTTCTTTAGACTTTGACACCAAATCAGCCGAAAATTGAAAACTCCTCCAACCGCCTGTGAAGCTCGTTTCCGATGTGGCAGGTTTCTAATTTATGCATGCGACAAGCTTAATTTATACAAATTGGCAAAAGCCGCAGTTATGCGAGGCATCTGTGGCATCGGTGGCACGGTGGCACTTAATGAGCTTCGGGCCGCAGACTATTGACTAATTTGCAGCATGTTGTGCGTTGTGTGTTGTGTGTTTCAGCATCTGCTGCTCAGCTCGCATTCCAATATTCTGTGGCATAAATGGAATTTCACGCCAATTCGGGTCCCTTAACGAACGGACTTGGCTGCCAACGTCATTTAGAGTGCTCTAGTCGCAAGACAAATGTGTTGCTAATAGCTTGTCGCTGTCGCCGTCGGATATATGGCTAATACAGAGAAAGACCAGGAGATAGAGAGACTGCGAGAGAGTGAGGAGAAAAGGCGGCACAAGGGGGCGTGTCACAAACTGGAAGGCAGTTGTTATTTGCTGTGATTAATGTCTGCTAGGCGCACTTAAAGCCCACCAAAACTTCTGTGACTTTTTGGGGTCAGCTTGGCCAGAAAAGTATGCTGCGACTATTAATCATAGACCTTGGCAGCCACAGCAGCAGGTGGAATGTCAATGCCACACGCATGTTGAATCAACATGCAAAGTTGCATTGCCGCCATCTTTAAAAAATGGCCAAAACTGGTAATGAAATTAGCCAATATTTTTTAAATAAAAGAAAAGAATCTGACTTGAGAACATGATTTTGCAGTATTGCTTTAAAGGCGGGTTTTTTAAATTACTTGACAAATTGCCATGAATATTGATCAGATTGTGTCTTTCAGCTTCGACAGGTAAAGCGGCTCTGGCTCCACAGAGAGTACATCTTGTCAACATCCTGTTAAGTTGTAGTTTGATGTCCTTGCCAAACACCGACTGTCACATACACACACACACATCAAGTTGAACGTAAAAATAATTAAGCGTATATGGGGCTTAAAGGCACAGATGACTTTATGGGGCCCGCTTTTCATAGGCAGCACTTAAAAGGCAGCCCGTAGTCGGAGTCGGCGTAAAATTCAAATGAAAAGTTAATGCGATTGTAAAAAGTATCATGTCAGCAGCCTGTCGGACAATTAATGTGACTCACTGTCATAAAATAACGTAAGTGTGACGCAATTACACGTGTCGGGATCAGTTCTGTACCCAGTTCTGTACTCACCTTCGCGCAGCGTAACAATATAGTAGGATTCCTTGGAGGGCGGACTCACGCCCAGTTTGTTGACGGCCAGCAGGCGAAAGCTGTAGACGGTGAAGGGCGTCAGGCCAGTCACCTGATATGAAGTCGCATTGGTTCTCGTATAGATCCGAGCCACCTGATCCCAGATGCCATCCTCGCCCTCGCTGCAATGTCCAAAAGAAAATATTCGATGTGAGAAACATAATTCATTTAAGATAGTAAAATCAATTTTTTTTTTGTTTTTAATTTAATTTAACCATAGATTGCTATATTTTTTCAAGATAAATGTACAACAAAAATAAATAATTCATCCAGGGAAACAGAAATGTATTAAAATTTATTTAAAATCATCGACTAATTTCACACGATTCATCGCAAAGTATATTAAAAAGATAGTTGAGTCTCTTTGGGTTCCTCTGGGTTCCTTTTATAAGGACACTGGGAAAGGCCTTAAATAAAAAGTAACTTTTATGTTAATAAAAAAAATATATGAATAAAAATCATAAATAATGATGACATGTGATTTTTATTCTTTTTCACTCTAATATAATAATTATAGTCAGATTTTTATAAGATGGCTTAAAGTTTATTAATGAAAATTTAATTTAATTTAAAAAGTAAAAATAGTTACTGTTTACGATCCCTGCTTATATACTGGGGAGGGGTACATAAATAAATCGATTTATGTTCCATAACTGGATAATTTCATTGCATTTTTTCAATTGCTACCTGAAAATGCAATTTCAATTTTTACTATGGCAACAGCATGCACTTAACTGGGCAATCAGAGAGCGGATACAAATAACATAAATAAAAAAGCAAAGGTTGGAGATGCATTATGGAAATGCGGAAGCGTGGAATTTGTGGGCGTTTGAGTGAGTGAGTGTGTGTGTGTGTGTGTGTCGCGCATAGGCACTAAAATATTTATGCGATTTTTAGCATACAAGCACACATACACAAAAGCATGTAAGTATAAACCGGCGCACCCATTTTAGAAACAACAACAACAAGAAAAATTGGGAAAATTGAGGTCTGCTTTGTCGCATAAATTTGTAACAGGGACTGAGCCCATTGAGCATTTTTCATGACCAATATCAAAGTGCAGTAAATTTTGTTTAAACTTGCAAAAATTTAGCAACTTTTTTGTTATTTTATTTTTGGGGTTGCATAAATTTCACGCACGTTACGTATGGATATAAACATTTATGTGTGTGAGTGAGTGTGTATGTTTTTGTGTTTGTGTTTTTGCTTGTGCTGAAAATGCTCACATTATGTTATTAGGGCTTATGCACAGCATCAGATGAACGAGTATGGAATGAATGAGCAGCTTTTATGTGTGATTAAAAATGCATTAAATATGAGATGTTGTCGAAAGCAAAAGCAAAAGGAAAAAAATAGATGGAGAATAAAATAACAAAATATTTGACTTCCAATAAAAAATGGTAAACATTTTTTTAAGTTGCACGAAAAAGCATTAAAATTAATAAATGCGTGTGGCCAGCATGACTCTCATGTGTATGTGTGAGTGTGTGTGAATGTGAGTGTGTGTTTGGGTGTGTACAACAGATGTGACTGTATTGTCAATGCGAATTTTGTAAAAATGAATACAAGCTGTTTCTGGCAGGCACTGTAAGGTGAGGTGGATATCAAGGTTGCGGGTTGGGGGAAGTAGGGCATATGCATATGCGTGTATGTGTGTGTGTACACCGTGCGGGCGGGAAAAAAGTCTTGGCGACTTCATGAAAAATGGGCGGCAAAAACTTTTGAAAAATGTTGTGGGCCTAAAAACAGCTCTCAACAATAAGAACAACAACAAGAAAATAAACAGCAAAGTAACCGCAATGGCAAATAAATTTGGGGCCATCCCAATGTGTGTGTGTGTGTGCGTGTGTTTGTATGGGCGTGCGTTTAAATCGGTATAAAATACACACACAGCATTTTTTTGTAAGCCGCTTAAAATTTGTTGCTGTTTTTAGCATATGGCTTTTAGTCGGCTGTGCGTGTGTTAGTGCAGGGACAAAGTTCACGCACGACTTGTTTAAAGATGCAAATTTATTTGTGGTTGAACAACTAAATAAAATATAAAAGAACAATGAACTGCATAGATAATGCGTGTACTATAAATACAATAAATGCAAATACACAAATTTCGAATACGAATACAAAACAATTATAAATGTTTTAGTTCATTTGCAGTACAGTTATAAAAAAGATATATAACAATTATATAATAAAAGTTTAATTTATAATGAGAAATTAAGTTAAGCCCAGCTATGATAACCTTTCTCTTTTTACTATTTTTTACAATAAATGTAATTTGAATTTAGAAACGATATGCTTATTTAATTAATGTTTCACTGAAAAATGTAATAAAAATTGGGAAAAAAGCAGAGTAGATTAAATATTTGCGAATTAAATACAAATAAATCTGCGTTGCACTTTAAATAATGATGGATTGTTAACATTATTTCAGTAGTCAAGTGCGTACTGTTGACTGTGATTGTGTGTGCTTAAGCTCTGAATGAAAACCAAAAATTCAACAACAATTGGTCAATAAATATAAGCATAAGTATATTTGCCTGTCTGTCTGTCTGCCTGTCTGTCTGTCTTTCTATAGCACTCAGGTGCAGATGCTCTCCGTAAGTAAGTACAAGTATATATTTGCATAAAAGCCACAATAAACTTTTAATGTCAAATAACAACAGCACACACTCTTACACTCACACACACACACACACACACAGACAGACACACTCGTTTATGGGTAGTATTAATGTGTGGAATCTTGTTTTGGGGCCTCTTAAGAACCGCCTGAACTTATTTCAATTGCATTGCCATTCAGTGTGGATTTGCGATGGAAGATTTCAGCTGAAGCATGTCCTTGTCATCGTCTTTCAATTTACAGGCGAACCGACCGAAAGACATTCGCCATATCAATACCCCTGCCCCTCCCATCAACGCCCCCGCACTTGTATGCATCGAAAATAAACCGAATCAAGCGAAAATGTAAATAAGAGGCGTGCTATGCCAACAACACAAACAACAAGAACAACAACAACAATGGCAACCACTCAACCTCCCACTTCACATCACTTCACATCGATGGGAATTTACATAAAATGCAGTCAACGCCGCAGTGAGCGTCGCAGTCGACGTCGCAATCGGTGGCTTCATTTTGTGCATTGAGCGCACGCCCAAAAAAGTATGCTACATATATTCGCGCTGTTTCGGTGTCTGTGTGCGGTGTCTGTGAGTGTGTCTGTGTGAGTGAGTGTGTGTGTGTGTGTATACAACGCGTGCCTGTGTATAGTTATTTCTTATTTTGCATAAATGCACCACAGGCTTTGCTTTCCAGTTGCCGTTGCCTGTCATCGATTGCCGGGCCCCGATGTCTCCTGCAGGTCGACAGCACGCTGCCTTGCACTCCCCATCCCACTACCAAGCCCTCCTCCCCTACCGTGTGTTTCCCTCCCAGCGATACTGTGCTGCAGTTGCTGCTGCTGATGATGGGAATTTATTGAAAAAGTTTCGCTTTTCAGTTCTTGTGCATTCTCTGAGCTGGCCTTTGTATTGCACTGGCGGCAATCGTTTTTATTTTATGCTCCGCATTGAGTTCAAGTTATTCGGAAAATAGCCGCTGCAAGAACGCCTCTGCATGTGTTTCTTCAAGCGTGTGAGCGAGTGTGTGTGCGAGTGTGTGTGCGAGTGTGTGTGCGAGTGTGTGTTAAACTGCTGGCCCTGTGTGTGCGTGGTTTTTTTGGCATCCTTTCTATTTAAATGGAGCACAAGTGAAGTGCGTATTCTTTCACAGGCTCATACTCGTACACGTATTCGTATCACTGTTTTCGTTTCACATATTAATTAAAGTACCCAGCATGTGAGTGGGCGTGGCACTGGGCTTTACAATCGATGGTCGAGTGACAGTCAGAAAGCAATAAACGAATGATTTTTAATTGAATGCCCGCCTTCACAATGAATCACAATGAATTAACTGCCCACTGACTATGCTTGAGACTTGACTAAAACCATGGCATAACTTATTTTACTTATCATTGTGTATCTGCTTTAAATGAGACCCCAACTTGAGTTTAACATTCAACACTTACCGAGTTTCAATTACGAAATGCGTCACGGGTGCATTCCGTGGGTGCTGCGAGTGAGCCCAGGATAAGTTCACGGAGCGTGACGTGAAACTTATTAACAAAGGACGCTCCGGTGGATCGGGCACATCTGTATGAAACGAAAGAAAGACAGAAAGAAACAACAACACAACACATGAGAGAGAGAAATGCCAGTTATCAGTGAAATGCAAATGAAAATCATGACGCGAACGAGAAGGAACCGAGGAATGAAAATGTGTGCGGTGAGGATATCTTCAAAGTGAACACACATATCTGAAAATGAAATCACCAAAATGGAAGGAAACCGGATAAATCAATAATGTACTCTCGTACTCGTAGTTATGGCTTTTATTAAATGGGAAAAGCCAAACGAAGAATATGAAATAAAACGCAAGCACTGATAATGAGAAAATGATATCTTGCAGACTTCGAAGTCAGATTAAACTTTATAGTTAATTGTGGAGATTTAAGCACTCACCTTGCACCAAAAGATCAACAATGGCCTCGGGTATGTGACGATCGTTGACCAGGCAAATGTATTCCGTGGTGTCGCTGGCCAACGCCGGTGAGAATTGCAGGCCAAAGTTATCCGACAATAGCTGTATCTGCAATTGGAAATGCAATTGTGTCAAATGTCAGTAATTATTACATTCCCTTTGCCATTTACTCGTTGTTCTTCAACTAGTTTCGGAATGGAATCAGAAACGAATGTGGCTTGGATGCGTAATCTATTTCGGGTTGCCATCAATTGGCATAACAAACAAATTTGGCTCAACGTGTGCAAAACAAGTCCAGTCAAAGTAGGTTGAAAAAACCAAACCCAATGCGAGATAGAATAAAAAAAGGAACAGACCAGGAGGCAAGTGGGCAAAGGCAAACGGACATAGAGATGTTGACAGTGCCTGACAACAATGTGGACAACACGAGTTTCTACTTTAGGCTCCACAAACTTTTTAATACAAAAGACAAATAAGTTACCAAGAGCAAGTTTGCTGCATGACCACCTATTCCCCAATCCCCCTTTCAGCCCCCTCTTTCCCCATATATTTCCCAGTCAGATGGTCAGTCTGTTGGTTGGTTGCCTGGTCAGCACTTAAACTGGCCAGAGATACGAGATACGAGTACATGTTCATATATATGTATATGCATTTGACTCTGGCGACAATTTGTAGCCATATCCGAGAACTTTTCAATGCAAATGCTGAAAATCGTGTTGTTATTATTGTTATTGTTGTTAAAGTTCTTGTTGTTGCTGCTGGTAAAAATCTTTTTGTGCTCATAATTGAGCTTGGAAAATTGAGTTTGGGCCAATGCTCCGTAAATGGCTTTTAGATTTGTTAGTTTTACTTGAATGTAATAGAAGCGTTTATAAATGCATGACATTTAATATCCTGACGGACTCCTGGACTCCTCAGTCTGTGGCCCATGATAAAATTATAATTTTTGCAAAATTTATTATTCTATGCAAAAACGGTTAAGCTGGAACTATCTCTGATAAATTAAGGATTGCTTTAAAGACTTAAGCATTGCCTGGTGCTTAAAAGGCCGTTGTCCGAGGTGAGCATGAACAGTTCTCGGTTGTAAAGCATTATTTGCAATTATTTGGTTGCCTGTGTATCGAAAATTCTTTAAGCTTCTGACGAATATCTGAATTTTATACTATGTAATCTGCAGCATGTCCAGTGTGTGCATGTGTGTGTGTATCGGTGTGTATATGTTTTTTGCTGCAAATTCTATGGCAAACTACCCTCTTGTGCCCCCTCTCTCTTCTCTCCCCGCAGCAGTTTATGGCTCGATTGGATTTTGTTATTAAGCAATAACCAAGAGTTGCTGGCCGCAAAACAATTTTCCAATTTTTCTACTCGGACTTTCAATTTACATTGCAGTCTGCATTGAAGCAAGAAGAGCTTGCAACTGCATTTTAATTACATGCAACAAATTATTGCAACTGACTGGCAACTTGATTGCATTTCTGATGCATCCAGAGACCCAGTTATGATGTTGATCCAGCTTCTATTTATCTATCTATCTATCTATCTATCAATTCATCTGTCTAAGAATCACTAACTCTGAGAGGTTACTTGTTAGAAGCTTCCACTAGCCGAGTTAAGCTCGTTGAAGTTGCCAACAGTAAGCGACAGGAACATGAATCATTTTAGCTGCAACCATAAAACAAAAGTTAATAGATGCTTAAGATTAAGTTTGTGAGTGTGTGTGTGTGTTTTATACTCGTATGTAGTGTCAGTTGTAATAAAATGAAGCAGGGGTGAAAAACTTTTAATACACATAATAGCCAAGCATAAAACACACGACGCAGCCGTCGCACATTGAGCAACGGCAACGGCAACAGCAGCGGCCAAAATGGCCAAGAAATATGAGCGAAAGTCCGGAGCAGGTAACAAGCACCAACTTTGGCTGCAGCTCTCAGCTCTCAGTTCTCAGCTCAAGTGTCCCAGTTTGCCATTTAACACAATGTGAGCGAAAGGGCCCACGGAGAGGGAGTTCCTTATCCCAAGCCATTGTGCCTTCTTCTGGCTTGCAGCTGGAGCTGGAACTTCTTCATTCTTCATCATTTTGCTTGTCCGCCTCAGTGGCCCCCCGAGTGCGTTTAAAGACGTTGCCGTTACCGTGCAACTTGCCAACTTGGCCAAGTTGGCTGCTTGGCTGTTGGCAGCCACTTAAACCATTTTTGCGCCTCGTCTTTTTTATTTTAGTACAACTATCAAACATTAAATATATATTGGACTGCGCTGTCTGCAGTCTGCAAGCAGCTGCACAACCGACCCGACCAACTGACCATCGAACAGACCCAAGAAACCAACCAACTCTCCCCTCTGGTGGCCACTTAGTTCCTTTGACTTTCGCTGCACTTTCCGTTCAGTTTTCGGTGGCAAAGTTCAAACAGCCGCCTTGAAACTAACTGGCTATCAATTATTTTAACAGCTTCGTTTTTTGCCGGACGCATTCTTGCAACGGCAGACTAAGAACCAAAAATATTTAATGGCCAGACTCAAGTGTCTTTGTCCGGGCCATAAAGTGCCCGGCAAGTGGGTAATGAATTCTAATATGACACGAAGCTGAGCTACTCGTACAGCTCCTGTGAGATTTCTTCCGTCTGTTCACGGCATAAACAATACTGATAAGCTGATATGTATAATCTACACTCAGAAAAAAAATCTCTATAAGAATTTCGAAGTGGAAAGTTGCTAATAGATGTTAATTTAACAATTGAAAGTTTGCCAAAGTACTTTTCTAAATCTGTCACTATCTCTTCACTTTTAATTGCTCACATATTGTTATTATGATTTATTAATTGAATACTCAAATAAATCTTACATTCATACTTCAAAAATACATGCTCATATCAAGAATTGTAATCTTGAGTTTTAGAATGAGTTTGCTCTCAGTGTAGACTTACCCTCGGGCTATGCAACAGTGGGATGCGATTGGCAAACTGGGCGATTGTCGTCGATGCCGTCTTCCAGACCAGCGTGTCGACCAGAGAGTGCTCGGTAACGCCCGGACATGGAATGGTCACGTTCTTGCCAGCCTCGGCATTTACCTTGACGTAGTCCAGATTCGTGACGTCTGTAAGAAGAACAGAAAAGAGAACAGAGTACAGGTAAGAAAAAGGTAAGAGG
Source organism: Drosophila limbata (assembly GCA_963924055.1). Taxonomy (NCBI): domain Eukaryota; kingdom Metazoa; phylum Arthropoda; class Insecta; order Diptera; family Drosophilidae; genus Drosophila; species Drosophila limbata. The sequence goes on from OZ001352.1 coordinate 19,625,324, forward strand.
CTCTTAAGTTATTTCGACCACACAAAGTTGTGCAAAATGTTCGTAAAATATCTTGAAGGCATTTTAATTGCACAAAATGTTTTGACCGAGATTATAAAGTTCCTTGCCGAATGCAATTTGATGCAACAAACTATTGAAATTGGCTTGCAAGTCGTTTGCCAGTTTGTGTTTGTGTGTGTGTGTGTGTGTGTGTTGTGCATACACACTGACAGACTGGAAGACAGTAGATGAACACACGCCTATCTTTGATCCTTCTGAGCAATATTTGTTTAGGAAATTGGCAAACGCATTTTAGCATTAAGTCTTACAGTTTGTGCCACTTTTGCATGGAATTCCAGCCCAGACTGTGCTCGGTCTGAGCTGGAGCTTCAATTAAAATTATAAAAACAACAAATTGATGATGGCTTCCCACTGGGCAGCTGGAGTCCTTTTCGGTTAAAGTTTGAAGCCTCTGTTTATGGCGTCCAAGTGTTTGGAATACGCATTAGACGTGGCTCAAATGGACCAGGACCAGACACGAGACACAGGACAGAGAAATCGTTGTGAAAAACAATTGCCAGTGGCGATGCAACTAGTTGCAGTGGCAACAACAACAGTGGGAGCCTGTCTGCAATCAGCTTCCATGCAATTTGCAGCTGGCGTGTGTCTTCAACACACCTTTTATCAATTTTGTTCAGTTGCCACATGGCTATGACTTGATTTCGGGCCATTGTCGGCACACATTGACATTGAAAGTGGCCAAAGTGGTTGCATTCAATTGGTAACATGGCCAGCTCTCATGCAACTCAATGCAAGGATCGCCCTGTAAAATATGCCACTGAATTTTCCGATTGAATAGCAGAGCAGCGAACAGTGGGCAATTTGTTTAATGTAAATTGTAAAATTGCTCGATTAAAATCACTTGGTAATGCCTGACAATATATTTATATTTTACCATGATTATTTGTCTTTCTGAAATATTTCATATTTGCTCCATAATGTTATACTTTTATACTCAGTTTTTAGAATGACTCGAAATAAAAGTTGCCTTAAAATTTATCTGACTGTAATAATAGAAAAGAGTATCGTAAACCAGCTAAACTGCCACTGTGCAACGAGTAGATAAATTGTTGGAGTTCAACTTGATTTGTGTCGAGATTTTAATGCCGAAACGGACGCATAACAATTGTGACAAGGCTGTGGTCTATTCTCATGTAGATGACACCTCTGGGGCATACTTTTTCAGGGTGGACACAAACTCAGTCCAAGCGTGCTTAATTACTCCGCTCCTGTCGCTAGTTCTGGCCCGGGATCTGATTCTGATTCCGGGCCAGAGTTTTGGCAGTGCCTGCCAGCGGCATCTGTGTAATTGTCTCTCATGCCGCTCACAGGCGGCAAGGGGATCGACTTGGACCCAGTACGCATATTTTGCATATTATAAGCTGACCATAGTCCCAGCTGTCCACTCTCGCTCTCTCTCTCTCTTTCTCTCTCTCTGTTTTCTATTCTTTCTGTTTAATGGCATAATGCGTGCGGGCTGTTTCTGGCTCTGACTCTGGTCCTAATACTGGCTGTGGTGGTCAGTTTTGTGTAATTTATGGCTTTCGGCACCAGAATACTGGCGGAGTGGAACTCGGACCACTGCATCGGCATCGGCCAGAGATTTTGCATACTTATTATGCCAACCGCATGCTGATGATGAGTGGCCCAAAGAGTCGCAGCGCAGCTGTTGCCCTCGGGCAGAGTGTTTAATTTCCTGATCATTTTTCGATGCGAAATCGCGACGCCGGTTATTGCGTTCAAATGTCAAGCGCTGACCTCACTCACCTCTTACCTCCCACCGTGTTCTACTCTACATAATAACAGTTGTGCTATAATTCAGGAAACAATTGCGCCCAATTTATGCGACAGTGCCAAATGTTGGAGTGGTGTTCAGGTTTTCAGGAATTGAATAACACGAAATCGCCATCAAAGATACAATTAAAAAACAAGTCCAAATTATGCAGTCAAGCAGACGACGCTGGCTGCGTAAATAAATAATAATTACGAATATTTTGGATGGCTGCCCCGAGAGTCCCCAGGGGAATCTCAGTCTGAGTCCACACAGTCCTCAGTTGGCCAAGCAACCCCAGGCAACAATTGCACTTGGCCTGCGGTTCACTTGACTGGGTCGGGCCAAAAAAGCTAATAATCAAATTGAATGCAACCCTCGAAAGCGGCAAACAGACGAAGCGGCAACAATTAATTTTATTTATGTTGATTCTAATCAACGAAAAACGTTTTCACTCCGACAATTGCCTCTTGTGGCGTTTTGTAACTATGGCAATCTGTCTGTTCAGCTTTTTATCTCTCGACTGTCATCGTATCTGTCTGTCTGTCTGCCTGTCTGTCTGTGAATTAAAATTGAATCCATGCACCGTTGCGTCCACTGCGTGTGGCAAACACAGTGTCGAGTCGAAATCATTATTGTTATTAGTAGTATTTAGACGTGTCCGATTGGCCAACAGGTCCCGTGCACTCCTGACCATGTCAATGGCCAGCAGGCACTTGGCCCAAACACTTGGCATTGAGTTGGGCGGTAACCCAAGCATATCTGAGCCAAATCGTGCTGCTCTGCACGGTTGAACTCGAGGCAATTGCTCTCGAGAGAATCCACAGTTGCAAGTTGCCACTGTCATTAGACGGAGGAGGAGGAGGAGCGTGGCAACTGATTGTTCCCGATGATGCCACTGACTGCAGTTAGTTTTGGGTCAGTGCCAGTCAATGTTACTGTTCCGAGTGTTAGCTGCACACGAGTTCAACTGGCGTTGCACTCAGATTAGCAAACAGCATTCACAATTTTCTGCTGCAAGGAAAACATTTTTCCATTTATGTATTCTTTTGGTTGCCTTGAATTCTGGCAAGATACTAGCCGATTTTATCGAATCGATATAGGCATGTATGTGTTTTAATAAATATACATAGATAATTATTAATTTGTGGAATATCCCCAGACTCTAATATGTTAATTCTTTATTAAATAATTTTTTATTCTTTCTTTCTTTCCTATTACATTAAAAACGTATTATATTACTTAATTTTATTTTAATTTTTATAAATTCATTTGGTCAACTGAATTTAGTTGACACTAAATAAATAAATAAATAGATAAATAACATAATAACTAATTATAGTTATAGTTAATAGTTATTCAAATCTTCTTCTGAAAAGTGTCAAACATTTGTTTCTGGGCTTTAAAGATACTTTTGTTATTTTTACAGATACGGTTCTTACGCCTATAAAGTGCAATAGATACTGTTGCATCTTAAAGATACTATTCTTCAGTCTCATCTAAGCAAAAGATACTATTGTACAATACACATACTTTTCTACAAAATTTTCTATGCTTTGTTCTTCGTATTAGTCAAATACTTTTTTGCAGTGTATTTTTTTTCTTAAAGATACTTTTCTACAGTCTCATGTATGCAAAACAGATTATTGTATCCGACAGATAATTTTATTTCTTAACCCTCCATTCAATTGATCTGACCTATAAGTCCATTAGAGTATTAAATCTGCCTCTCACATGCATATTTAAATTTCGCTATGTATGTGTATAGAGTGCATCAAACCCGTTGCAATTCCGTTAAATGGGCAAAGAGGGGAGGGAGGGGTATTCACGGGAACCAAATTCCACGAAATTGACATTGGCTGCCCGACAGCAACAGCAACAACAAAAACAACGACAACAGCAACAACAACAACAACAACAACATTCTGAGCGAAGGCAATTGCTTTTTAATCCTTCTGCTGTTGCCTTTTGGCCAACAACTCGCTGCCAATCGTCTCGCAAAAGGCTTTTACTGCTTCGACCCGTTGCTGCGAATATTCGCTCAAACATTTACGCTATCAACAGTCCGACTGTCTGTCTGTCTATAGGTCCGACTGTCTATCCGTCGACTGCAATAGAAAGCAGTTCATTTTGGCTACCCCTTTAACTGCATTTGGGAAAAGGCCAACAAGTTGGGCCATTTGTGCTGCAGCTTTGGACAAACGGTCATTTATGAAATCATTGCCATACAATTTGGTGTTCAGAGAACTCAATGTGAACCGTTTTAATGCTCTCGCAACGTCGTCAGTCGCATTAAAATGGATTCGACACACACAAAGATCTTTCTGTGGAGAGTTTATAAAGTGGTTGCCAATGCTGACATTCCATTCCCATTCGCTGGAAACACAATTTCCACACTCCAACACTTGCAACTGTTGGTGTGTTCTCTCAGGAGGCAGTTGCAAACATTTTTATCATTTATTGCTGTTGGAATTTCATTAACCGACAACTCCTTTGGCCACATCTGAGAACTGACCGCAATTTTTACGCATTAATTTCAGTTGAGTTTTCGATCGAAGTGCTTGAATAATTATCCAATTTAAATTGAAGCTCGATATTAACTTTGTATTCCGCTTTTACTTTTCATGTATGTTATATTTATTTTATGTATACGTTTTTTACTTTGCACTTGCTCAAGGCACGTGTCAAGGACAGCAACTGTGAAGGATGCGTCCCCTGTCCGACTGTCTGACTGACAGACAGACTGACTGAATAGCTGACTGGCTCGCTGATTGAATAGACAGTCTGTCATCTCTCGAGGTAGAGGTGAAGTTGGTGGCGGTGGTTGTCTCTTCAATGTAAATAAATGCTTAAGCAGACCCACAGACAGCGGTCCGGCTTATGGCAAGGACCAGGACAAGGACGAGGACAAGGGCAGCAGCAGTTCGTTCACATGGCGACGAGATATCCCTTTTTTATGCCTGAGCGCAGCAAATAATGAAATTACAATATATACCGACCCTCGCACACACATACGAGTACAAACAAATGCATGTTTATAGTATTTGAAGTGTGTGTGATGCTTGACATTCAGATACCCTACTTAGTACAAACTTTAAAATTCTTAAGTTTATAACTAAAATGTTTTATTTGAATATTCTTGATTTTAGAAAATAGTAAATCATATCAATGAATAGTTTTAAATAGATATTTTCTTAAGATCCATAAATTGATAGTCATGTAGAAACATAAATATATCTTAACTTGAAGGAGAAAGAATTTAAAATTCATGAATTGAATTTTTAGACTTTGTTCCTAAACTAGAATTATTAATGATTAATGTGAATATTCGAGATTTTAGAAAGTTATAAGCCTTGATAGTTAACATTTTTCAATATTTATTTTCTTCAGATCCATAATTTGCTCGAACATAAACTTGAAGAAGAATAAATTTCCTTGATACCCTGTTTGGCCAACATTTGTGGAAAGATAAAGCCTGACAAGTGGCATGTGGCATGCGTGTGATACTATATATGTATGTATGATTGGGCCACAATATGCAGGTAAATACACAAACGAGGCGGCATCAAGTGCTTCTGAATTGTGAAAATGTCTGGTCTGGCCCATCACGGATCAGTCACTAATGCTGACATCATTTTGAAGGCAAGCTGACGCTCCTGTCAACCCAAAACTCAACCATGTGCGTGTGAGTGCGAGTGTGTGTGTGTGTGTTTTTCAATTTCGTTCGACTTCATCTTCAGTAATATGCTGTGAATGATTGAATGGGTGGGTTGATAAGTTGATGCGTTCGTTGACGGGGGGCTTGGTAATTGTTTGATGCCCAGCTTTAAGTGCTTCCATCTCATTACACAAATTCGGATTAAAATATGTTTAAAAAGTATACATAATCAGTTGGATATAATTCATTTAAATTATGCCAACCCTTCAACCCTTAGTTTCTAGGGTTAATGTAAAAAACTTGTCACTCATGATCGGGAGTGGTGTCAAACACACTTGTAAAATTCACACTAATTTAAAAAATTTAAAGTTAATTCCAAGAAAATCACGGAAAATCGTTTAACTAAATTGTAATTTAAAATACGACTAAAGGATATTACTTTCACATGGTGCACATTATCGCCCTCGGCAGTGAGTGTCCTCTTTGAAAGCCTGCAAAATTGGCGGAACATCCTCATACCCCACAGCTCCTGCTCCTGCTATTGCCATTGGCATTGGGGCACTTGAATAGGAAACGTTGCACTTTTAAGGACACAGCCGGGGGGCAAAGGGAGGCGGCAGGTGAAAAGTGAAAGGCTCCAATGTTGTTGTTGCTGCTTTGCCAGGCAAATTTTACCGAGTTTTTGCCGCTGAATACCGCTTCGAGTGTGTAGTATGTGTGTGTGTGTGTGTGTGTGTTTGTGTAAGTGTATCTCGTTGTCGCCCTTGTCATGGATGGCGCTTGGCGTAATTAAAGCTAAATAGCCGACATAATGAGCAAGTAATTAGCGATGCTTTTGCCACCAGTTTGCCATGTCCTACTTCGTCCTATTTCGTCCTGGGCCCGCTGCCATTACATGTCTACTGATGCTCCTTTTGGCTCCTTTGGTGCTTACTGTGTAGTTTGCATATTTCTGTTGAAAATCTGAAATCTGAATGATTCTCGTCTCACGTGGGCATCCTTGACTCTGGTTACACGAATTGATTGAAACATTTTAAATTAATTCGAATCAATGTCCGCTTTCTCTTATTGCTCTTCAAACCCATTTGTCGCTATTTATGATAATCAATTGTACATATTTCATGAATTACACAATAACAGCAATAATTAAATGTAAATCAGATTGTAAAATGAATATGATTTTCTGGACAAACTCGTCTAGATAATATCCTGTGTATGTTATATTTTAGATAATGTTTGTTACTACTGTCTGATTGCTGTGGAAATTGTAGAACATAGTTTAGAGGGTCAACAGCAAATGAAATATTAATAAGCACTGTAATTTTGAGTTTGCCTTGTCTGTTGTTTGATTTTATATCATTTCATTACTAATACTAATACTTGTACTACCACTCATTACTACTACTGGCTTTCCCAAATCCATGCAAGAAATATTTAATCACTGAATAATTTTCTGAATACCCCACGAATCATAATTTTTTATTTTCTTTTTTTTTTTATTTATATTTAAATATAATTCTTATTAATCTTACTTAATATTATTTTACATTTTAAAGGTACATTTGTTCAACTGCACATTAAATCAATAAATATATTATGTAAATGCAAATGATATTTATTTTAACTCCAATTAAAATATTGCCTTTAAACATATGCTAAGCTGCAGCTAGCTAAAAATATAAGGTTACCCGCAATGATATGCGGGCTGTAAGCAATCTGTTTGTTTGTGTGGCATGCCCCATTCCTCATGCCTCATTCCTCATGCCACATGCCCCACGGCCTTGGCAAACAGAAGAGCCAACAACGCCGAAAAGCAAACTCAAATAGTAGAGTAAGTTTCTTTCTCATTAGGCGTCATGTTTACCAACACACACACTTACACCTCCACACAAACACACACACACACACATAGAACAAAGCAATTTTGACACCAGCAGCTGAAGCTGCCTAATGAGTCCAAATCCGACACCCGCACACTGCAAACGAGCCCCATCCGAAAATCCCCAACTGGGGAAGGGAATTATTTGAGCTAATGTCCGTAGACAACAACACAACAACAGCAACAAAAAAGTGCCACTGATGGTGACAAGTCTGGCAGGCCATCAACCGTTGGTTGGCATGTTGTTTGTGTAATTTGTTTAAAAGCTGGCGTCGTACAATAAGTACATAGTATATAAATGTTGTGCTGGACGACAGCGACAACAGTAGCAACAATAGCAACAATGAAGCGTTCATGTTTTAATTAATCATAGCCTGGCTAAACAAAAAGTCAAGCTGGCAGCGATAGACAGGGGGAGAGGGGGAGAGGGAGGTTGATAAGGGCGTCAAATCGAGTCTAGAAATACGTATTTGGTAAACAACAACGACAGCAAAATGTGAACAACAAACGTCTAGATAAATATGTCAACGACAAAATACGCGCCCCTTCCTTCTCTTCCTCGCCTCCTATCCCCCACTTTACCACCAGGACAAGCGGCCATTTTCTTTGACACCGATGACCCCGTGCCTGATCCCTGCTCTGCATATGAATTGGACTGGGTCAACACGATGGCCATGTCAAATATTTGCTTCTGGGATAATGAAATTTACATTTCACTGAAGTAGAAAACGAAGCAGGTTTTATACAAAGTCTCCACTCAGTAACTCAACAACGACACCAACGGCGCTTTAATTGCGTCACAAATAGTTGCATGAAAGAAAGGAAAGAAACAGCTGTTCGCTGTCACTGTTGCACCTGTGGCAGCAACAAGCGCACTTGCCCCGCGGCATTAACGAATACACCGAAAACGACTTAGCCACAGATGCCTCTCTTCCTCTCTTCTTCTCTTCTTCTGTTTCTCTCTTCTCTTGTTCATCTCGTTTCCTCTTTGTGTTTGCGGCTCAGGTGTGGCACAGGTGTTGCTGCCACAAGGCTTTAGTTGCAGTTTACTTACTGTAATTTGAATTTGCTTAATGCAACTCCAATTCACCTCACTTCACTTCACTTCCATTTGGACATATTCGCATTTAAGTTCAGTTTTCTTTTATTATTGCTCATTAATTTTGCAAAGATTCTCAGTTTTCTGAACTTAAGTATGCATAGCATGTCTGTATTTGCCACGCCCCCTGCAGCTTCTGCTGCCTACAACAAATGACATGACATTTGGGTATTTATCTCGCAAAAGTGCTTGCGGCAAGAGGAATACATCTAATAAATTAGGCCATACAATGTGGCTGAGATGTAAGAGGAAGGAAAGAGAGAGGTAGACACAGTGAGAAAGAGAGAGAGAGAAAGAGTATAGATTGGCCCGCCCTCAGTCTCAGAATGTGCCTCGAATTGAACAACGAACGAAAAACGACAAGTTGAACTGTAAACAAACTCGACCATTTATCTTACTTTCGTTTAATTGTCAACGGCAAATTGCTGACAAAACGACAGCGAAAACGAAAGTGAAACACAGAAGGCAAAAGAAAGAAAGTGAAAGCTAAAGTGGAAGCAGGCCAAGTAACATAATCAATGTGTATGAGTGTTAAATAAGCGTTAACAAATTGACAAAGCCGAAAGCCTAAATGTTTACATTTTTATTATTGTTAAATTTGCAATACTTTTAATAAGGCGCAACAATGGAAAATCAATAAAAACTGTTTATTTTTGCCACAATAGTCAGCAAATATATTTTCCAAAGCAATCTAAAAAAATACAAAAAAATTATCGTTTCTATTATTTTGTTCCATCACTGTGTATGCTGTATTAGTATTGGTGTTATTTAAATGCAGCCCAAAAGAATGCAACATGATAAATAGAAAGTGTGCAGCTGCCATTGCAATGCATTGTTGCCGCTATTTGTGCGGATGCTGCTGTTGTTGTTGTTGTTGGTGGTGGTGCTTAGTCAGAAAGTGGGTCAGTCGCTCACTGACACCATGACACTTAAGTGCACACACACACTCACACAGCGAGACAGTTGCTGCTAAAAGTATGCAGCTGATGTAACGTTGCGTTTGATACACTCAAGCGTCGACAGACGCACTCAACAACAGCAACAGTAACAGCAACAGCAACAGTAACAACAACAACAACAACAACACCAACAACAACAGACTGACATAGTTGACGTCTAGATCTGTAATGCAGTCGGGCAGGCACTCAGTCAACCTCAGAACCGCATCCCCAACCCCCAATTCTCCCCCAACCAACCCATTGTTGTCATTTGTAATTTTTTTACTGCTGCTGCTGCTGCTGTTGTTGTTGCTGTTGCTGCTGCTGTTGCTCAAGTGTTTAGCCAACTGTTTTGAGTGTATGAGTGGCGGAAAGGCAAGAGTGTCTCATTGTGCCAAGCCGGCCATCAAAATACAGTCAAGTACTTAGTTGCAAGCGTTTAAATGTTGATTGTGGCCAACATAAATTGTTTGTACTTAGCCGTACTTTAGTTTCGACAACAGTTTCACCTTTCCTAACTCGAATATGCTCGTTAATAAGCACTGAGTGCCTGACAATAATAACAAACGTACTCAACAACGATTATTAACCTGCTCGCATCAAATCTAATTGGTTTAGTTGACTTGTTGTCAGTGTCACACACAGATCCCTGGTACGGTTCAAAATCAAAGGACATCTTATCGTACAATGCCTGATTTTCACATTTGCGGCTCTTGGCCCAGTTAGCCCGGTGTGTGTTGCCATTGTAAGCGTTTTGCGGGTCAAGTGCGTAGCGCATGTTGCCGTACCACAATAGACGATGGTCTTTGCCCTGCAATCTCCTTGCCTCCGCCCTTTGGGCCCTCTTTGGGTGGCCACAAAACTCACCTGAGGCCTGAAGTCAGTAACGCACTAAGTGAAACAGCCAACACAAATAGCACACGTTTGTCCCACAAACACACACACTCACACACATAGGTTAAAACTTGGCTGAGCAAGCAAATGTCAAGCGTTGCGTATACGCAACGTGAACCATTGTCTAGCTCGCCAGGCGCTTTCGCATGTATGAGCCATGAGTTGTGTTTGTATTTGTGTGCTTGTGTGACAATTGCCACAACCACTCTGCACCAAAACTCGGATTTCCACAGTCTCTTTGCGCAGATATCAACGAAAATTTTCTAATGCATTCTGTGCGTGTTTATTATTATCATTACAAGCTGGCAAAACCTAAATGTCTGCTAATGCAAATTATTCTTGTCTGCTCATCGTCTTTACTTTCAACTCTCTGCATATCGTTCTTTCTCTCTCTGTCTACTATATAAAATTAACTATTAAGCACTCGGTTTATTTATTAAAATGCATCATGATTATTTGCTCATGAGCTGTATTTATCCAAGCAGACAGTTGCAGGCTAAACAACATGCATTGTAGAATTCCATAATGGCGTCATCTGCTGTATCTGTCTGTGTGGCTGTGTCTGTATATGTGTGAGTGTGTCTGTTGTGTGATCAAATAATGACAATTGCTTTAGTCTTGGTTTCGATTTAAGCTCTGTTTCACAATGATTTTGCATATCTCGTTGTTTTCTTCTAAGCAAAGTGGGCGAAGGCCACGCCCTCGTACCATCTAACGAGTAATGACTGTAATGACTCAGCTCATTTGTCACTTCTGCTGCTGCCGACTGACTGTTGTCTATAAATAAAGGCGACATTATTTGATTAATTTCGATATGCATTTGTTTTCATTAGTCTAATTTCATCAGTGCTCAAATATATATGCCAGTATGTGTATATACATATATGTGAATATGGGTGTGTGTGAGGGTGATAAGCAACTTAAATTTAAGACAAAAGCATGAATGGAATTTAGCAAATAATTATAATATATGCATTAAATGTATAACAATTAATTATGTGCTTGAACCATTTGATAATAATCTAGTAGTAATTACATAAATTAGTCTAAACAGCATTATTATACAATTACAAGTCAAAAGGAAAGTCATGGGATCCCTTTTGAAAATAAACAATACAATATGTTATCTATTTCCACTACATTTTCAAGCTGGGAACTTATTTACAATAGTGGGTAACCAGTCTGCGGTCATCAGTGTGTAAATATTTCGACAAAACGTCCTTACAAAGTAAATATAGGCATATGTAAAATATACTATATATATTGCATAAGTATAGGTAGTTGGCTAACTGTTGTTATCAGCTTTCATAATAATTGCAGCTGCAAATTGGCTTTATTTATTGTTTAGCTGCACAGCAGCAACAACAACAGCTGTTGCCCTCGTACTCGTATCTGCAGTTATTTTAATGATGACAAGTGTTTGCATTGCCCCATAGACAGCAATTGCATTTGCTAATAGTACATAGTATGTACCACATGTATGTATCTGTGTGTGTGAGCAGTCGTGTGTGCATGTAAATTTAAATCATAAACACACGGGACCTCAATAAACTCTGCTCATTACAGCTGCTAATAAATTGTCATAGCCACAGAAGAGCAACACACACACACACACACACACACAAACCCCCTCAATCACACATATGTATATATACTACCATCAATTGCAGGACATACAACTCTCTATCCACGGTCCTTGTGGGTCATTGCCTAATTTGATCCTGAACCTGCGCTCAGAGTAATCAGAAGTTTATTGAACTTGTCATTGGTTACTGTGGGTTACATGTGAGTGTATTCATGTGAGTGTATGAGTTTTTGGTTGAATCTAAAAATGTATTATTTGAAAAAAATAAATTAGAAGCTGAGGCGATTTGCAAAGAGTGTAACGAAGCAACAAAAACAAATATAAACACAGTCAATGTCTTTGTGGTAAGTGGCAATGTTTTGGCATCATAAATAAAAAACCAATTAATATATCATCGTCTCAAGGCGTCAGGCAGACAGACAGACCAATTGGGAGAGAAGAGGAGACTAGAGTAGAGAGCTTCAAGCTGACAAGGGCAACGTGTCTATTAAAGAGCTCTTGAACAAAGCAACATAAACACAACGTTTGAGATACATTTAGTTAACTTTAACTAGGACACAAGTCGTACTTTAGATACTCTAGATACATAGAATGAAAAGCTCTTATAATATTTATGCTTCGATGTAACATTGCTTAGGGTTAAGTTGTTCAACTCTGCTTTGGTAAGAGTTCAGGCAAAAAGGCGTTAAACGAAGTAACTCTAATGACAGCAACGCACGCAGCAGCAACAACAACAACAACGACAATGATAAGGGAAACAACAACAATGACAGCAACAAGAACGTCAGCGATAGCTGAAGCAGCTGAATAGCTGGCCAAACACCATTCCCAGAGCTGGCAGTGGAAAGACATGTTACTCATACGCAACGTTGTGCATACACAGAAAAAAACAACCATTCTAAATGTCAAGTTTATAATTCTTGACTTTAGCATACAGTTAGAATATTATTGTTAAATTAACACAGAAAGTAAATAAAATGGCAACCAATCAGCATTTGTTTTCACTAAAAAATTCTTATAGAGTTCCAATAAACGAAATATTTGCTGAGAAGTGATTGCAAAATCGAACTTAAATCAGGTATTATGTACTTGGTTTAAGGTTGATTTTATCCGTTCGACTTTTTCTGTGTAGTCACACAACAACATACACATACACACATCGACACACACACATGATATAAAGGATCTGTCTTGTTACGGTGCTTTTCCTTGGAAATGTTTGCGAATGTTTTACCTTTAGCTTGGCCTTTTTTCGCTTCTGTTATGTTTTATATGCGTATGGGTGTCTGTGTGTGTGAGTGTGTGTGTGTGTGGTTGTGTATAGGCCACATCTAAGTCGCTGCGTAAGCCGCCAAATGACTTTGTGGCATTAGGCCAGGCAGCAGCCTAAAAAACACGCACATCCGGTGCGAGCATGTTTTCGGGTACTCGTATCTATACACCTGTCTTGTTGTCTTCCTGTCTCTCCTCTCTCTCCTTTCTCTCCGTCTGTCTGTCTGCCAGTCCCGGTTTGTTATTGTGCCTGGCAACCGCTCGCTCACATTAGCGACTGTCGCTTAAATTTAAATTTGCTGCCGACATTTGCTGCCGACAGCAGGATGACTCCTTTTTGCCCGTTGTTAATCTTAACATTTTCCCCCTACACTTTTCTCGTATTTCTCTTCTCTAACGTTATTTCCATGTGCCTAATGGTTTTTCGATAATCATTTTCAGTGTGCGCATATTTCTGCTTTAAGTTAAGAGGTTATAACTTCTAGCCACATATACACATACATATCTTAAGCATTTTTCGTTGCCAACTAATAATAAATGTGGCAAAGTTTTGTCAGTTTTGTTGCTGGCCATCAAAACGCGTTTTGTGGTTAGTTATTATATTGACAGGACCTTTCGTGCGGTTGTTTACTTTGCTGAATGTAGGTTTGTCACTTCCGTATGGGAAAAACATTTGCCTGTTTGTGTTTTTACACACACACACACATGCACACATCAAAAGTTGTTAACAAATGTTTGCGTTTAATTTTTGCGGTGCATGGCAACCAATCGACAGCGCCAGTAACAACAACAATGATAATAATGTTGGCAATAATAACATGCTAAATATGTTGTTTGCCTTCAAAAGCTAATTACTCATATTTGGAAAACAGTTCGACGGTTCGATGGGTCGATGGGTCGTATGCGTTATATTGCCACTTGATGGGCGCATAATAAAAAGACTATTTCTGCACTTTTGCCACCACATTAACAGCATGCAAATACTGTTGGCAGCGCTGGGGGCCTATCAAAGGTACGCCTTTATCTAAGCAGACAAAGGAACTGCAACTCCAAGGGGCAAAGACGGGGAGGGGGGAAGGCAACGGCATATAAAGGACATGCCGTTGCTAATGTTGCTGCTTTTGTAATAATTGGGTTATAAAAACAATGAAGAACAATAATGTGCATAATAATTTTTAAACGTGCGCTTCTAGAGCCACAACGAGGGAAGTAGTATAAAGGGAGAAAAACAGAGAGAGAGAGAGAGAGAGGAAGTGTATGAGGAAATTGTTGAAAATCACATATACATATACATATACACATAGTCATGCTTTTAGGGTTAATTAGCACAATTTTGTGTTGCTTTTATGGCAACAGCGAAAACAAGAGTCTGGCCGTACGCCACGGCCCAGCGCCAGATTCACATCCGGTTCCATTTCAACCTCTCTCCCTCTCTGTCTATCTAGTGAATGTTGCCTTCATTTGCGGTTGCCTGTAGCAGCAGCCAATTTTCTTTTAACAGTTGTTTGGGGCTTCTTTCGCTCTTTTTCTCTTTATTTTCTGTTGCTGTTTTGGTTTCAGATTCTGTTGAGTGAACGAACCGCTTCGAAGTCCTTGTCTGACCTCAATTTGTTCGCAGCACGCCCGTGGGCGCAGTCTGCGCTTTTAATTGTTGATTTTTTGAGTGCTCCGTTGCCGTTGCCGTTTTGGTAAATAATAAAAATTACGGCTAAGCGGCCATAAACGCCAATGAGCTGCAGTTAGCGTCATTCCAGACAGACGGACGGACGGACTTCTAATCCCATTCGATAGTCGTCTGCAAACTTTGGATGCTCGATGGTCGAGCACTGAAAAATTTCAAGTGCCACACGGCGGAAAAGCAGGTGGCAAAAGTTTTATAGTTCGACAGACGCCAACAAAACAAATAAAAAAAAATACATTATTATTTGAAAATAAAAAAGTGTAAAAAACGAGAGTTTACTTTTTTTTATTTATTTGTTTGGGTATACAAATGTTAAGCTATTCTCCTGGTTTGGTTTTTGTCGTTATGCAAATTTTCGCTGAATGTTTTTGCTTCAATTATTAAAATTGTTTTTATGAATGCTTTTAAAATTATATTATTCGCGCCAATCTAACGACATTTGCATACGCCTTGCAAATTTATTTCATTTCACTTCTTATTATTTCACTTTATTAGCAGAGAAAGAAGTCGGCGCAAGTGTCACACGGAGAAATTACCTGGCAGACTGAGCAATTTCAAATCTCGCCTTTTCATCCCCATTTACATTTGTTTTAATAGGTAAATTTTTTTTAAATCGTCAATCGGCTTAAAATATTTACGTATTTGATTGAATGATGACTGAATGTTCAGTATTATTGGAGTATTATTTGAATTTAGCTATTGGTTTGTTATCAATTAATGAACTATCGAGATAGCTTTATTCAGAAAATGTGAAATTCGATTTTCATTCAAGTTATTCTAATTTAAATGATGCTCTGAGTGTTCTTGTGCCTAATGTGTGTGTGTGTGTGTGTGTGTGCTGTCAATTAATTTTTGAATTTTACAAATGAGCATAGAGAAAATGTATGTAAATTTGGAAATGCTTTTGCATAGGCAACTGGCAACTGCCAGGTGACAATGTTAAATGGCATACGAATATTCAAGTGGTGGCAAAAACTGAACACATCCTGCTAATTGCTTCATCTGCATAATTTATGCGCATTTGATGCAATTCCAATTCAATTTGAGGTGTCGCTTATTGCTTATTTGCAACTGCAACTGCAACTGCAACTGCGATAGAAATTGCAATTGACATGGTCGAAAATGGGTTGAAATTATTGTCATTACGCCTACTGACGCTTAATTAGGCAAAACTAATGATTATTTTGCATAAACAGCAATAAAATAATCCAAATTGGAATACTACTCCGACTGGTTTCATATTTAAAGCCGAATTAAGTTGTTCGCTTGTCCCAGAAATGAGGTTAATGAAATAGAAATAGAAACAGCAACAGAAGCGAATCGGGATATTCAGGATATTCAGGTTAGTCGAATCGCGTTATTTAATGTCCTCAAATTGAGTGACACGCCCAGGAAAAGAGAAGGCAGCTTTAAAGCTCGGCGGGTAATTTATCAAAATGAAATGCCAAAATGACACAAAAAGAGAAGAGAAAAGAATAAAAAAGAAGCCAGCAAATGAAACGAGCGAAAAGTGAAAAATATTGCAGCTCTGAGTTTGCGTCTGTCATCGTTTTGTTGGTGTCTGCAAGTTGTCAAAAAAAACAGAAAACAGAAAGAGAGAGAGAGAGGTAGTGTAAGAAAGAGAGGGCAATGTCAACTGATTGGCTGCCCCTCTGCAACAATCTACAATTTCCAAAGTGACGTTGAAGTTGGCACAAGAAGTAAACAAATGTTTCGACTACTTGTGTTGCCACCCACAAGAAGAAGCGCCTTCCAAGGATTCAAGGATTCAAGTATCGTTGTCCCCAGCGTCACAAATCATTTAAAGTCACTTAACGACATTGTGGCTGCAACTTTTTTGTTTTTCAACTTTTAGTCTGTTAGTAAAATGCATTTGATTTAATTTGTTAAACAGCTTGCAATATCAGCAGTTGATCCACTTATGAAAGCAAATTGTGAATTACTGGAAAGCTTTACGATTTTTATTGTACATTCAACTTTTTGTCGTTCAGACATGCAATTATATTTTTAATCAATCAAATTGCAATGTATGCAAATTTGCCATTGTCCGGCTGACAACGGGTCGTATGCTTAACATTAATTAATATAAAATGCCCAAGCTAAGCCAAAAATGACTGCAGCACGATTTTCATTATGGCCATAACAATGAAGCTGCCGTCTTGTACAATAATTGCAAAAACTGTGGACACAACTTTCAGCCTGGGAGCTTCTCATTTGCACCCACTTGCCGTTGGGTTTTGGCCACGTTTTGTTTGCCAAATGCCAGTTGCATTTACTACGAGTACACCATTTTAATGCGAGTAGAAACTGCGATGACCAGAAGAGAACTGTTGGAAAATACTTGTGAATGAAAAGAAAATGCGAAACGGAGCAAAGTGGCAACAGATTTCTTCAAGCCACAGCAACAGTGCAACTTGATAGGACAATGACTTCATAAACGGACTTTAATTTCATTGCCCGCCGAGGGAGAGAGAGAAAGCGAGAACTGCAATTCTTATGTCCCTTGGCGCCAAAGCTGCACAATTTCCGCTGCTTTATATGCGAAGAATGGAAGATGCTTTTGATGCTGAATGTCTGGCAGTCTCTGTGTTATTTCCGTGCTGACTTTTGAACTGTCTATTTGTGATTTTGGCACTGGTGGAAATTCCTTGCTTTCTTCTTCGCGGTTGAATGTCAAGAATTGGCACTATCCATAAACAGGTAAAAGTTGCAGCAACATTTCGAAAAGTTTTATCAATAAAACTGAATGCAACGCCCACACACTTAGAATGTCTTCAAAGTTGAGTTTCTTTTGCTGTCATCAAATTGATTTTAAGTGTTGACGGCTGGCAAAGCAATCAAAGGACACAGTGCAACAGAAGGAGGAGGAGAAGTAGATGGATAAGAGCAGCAGGTCAGCAGACAATGCAAATTAAGATTTCAACAGGATACAAAGCAAAGTAGAGGACAAAAAGGAGAGAAAGTGAGAGAGAGAGTAATCAAAGAAATCGCAGTGTGCCTGTTGTTGTGTTGATGAGGGCAATTCAACAAATCGTTGTCTTTCTTCTTTCGAGTTCCCAGCTCCGACTTGTCAGAGTATAAAAGTCGAAGCCTATAGACAACTAGACCATGACATTTCGACGCCTTTCATCATCATCTCCATCTTCTGGCCTGATCAATACATAGGCATTGACAGCGCGTGCAAAGTATTCACATTAATTTGGTCAATTTATGCGTTAAAATGGCAGACTCAACTGAACTGAAGTGAATTGGCACGCAGAATGGTTAACAGCCTTGTTCTGTCCTTGGCCAATTGATATATGTGTGTATCTTAAATGGGACAAGCGTTTGCGGCATACTAAATTGCGATTGCTGTCTGCTGTCTATATTTGGTGCGCATCACGCATACGCCGCGTGTGATACGTGTACTTGAGAGCTAATGAAATGCACAAGTGTCGCCACACACTAATTAGTCGCACTTGTGCACTTGCCACAAACTTATGCAACGATCTCAATAACATTCGACACTAACTGGTAAAAAGTGTGTGTGTGTGTGTGTGTGTGTGAGTGTGTTAAATTCATTGTTCATGGCGTGCCCATAAACGGAAACTCTGAAATCAATTATAAATTGTTAATTGAATGAGCTCGCTCGTTGCATCACAAATTGTCGGGTAACACAAAATGATTTATGTTTATGCTTTTGCTTTTTGTTGTTTATGTTGTTGTTGCTGATGTTGCTGCAGCCACAGCGCCGCAATGTTTGTTAACTGGTCAACTGGCTCTCAACTGGCAACATGCAAATTGGGAGCAGCCACGCCCAGTGCCGTACTGTGATTTGACCACAGTCTAAAGGCCCGAGTGAACTGTGCACTTCAAGCCAAGACGTTTATTTGCTGACATTCACTTTAATGTAGGTGAGTGCATGTGTGTGTGCTTGGCCATTTTGTCGTTTATTTGCTTGCTTGCTTGTATATGAGAATTTTGGGGTTTTGTTAAGTTTATGCAAATGTCCTTTCAGCAATTAGCAATAAATGTTTGCATTGGCTAACTGCCTGTGTGTGCATGTGTGTGTGTGTGTGTGTGTATTGGACTATTCGTCCATTTGTGGCCTATTTGTGATACAAATCATGCGGTATACTCGAACATTTACTGCGGGCCACCAGCTGTTTTGGCCCGTCTTTAAGCATGTCTCCCTCGTTCTGGCCGCCAACTGTGACTCAGGAAGTGGGTGGGGGCTACTGGCCATTGGACGACAGTTTGGTCAGCCAGCAAATGTTGCGGTCAACGTGCAAATTGTGCGCTAAATTGACCGCTTGCCTTTTGCATTTGCATAATTTACTGCGGTCGCATTTTGCTGGCTCTTCAACTTGGCCAAGACAGCACTCTTTCAGCCTTTTGCCATAAATTTATGGAAATCGAAAGCAGTTCACATGAATTGAGAGAGAGAGATAGCAAGATATTGCTGCTGACTCTGTTAATCCCTTGGACAAAGCATTATCTTAGGCCTCTGCCAGCTATTACTTACTACAAGATTACACCCATTCCATTGTCTTCTGGAGAACTGAGGGATTTCTGAACACAAAGCGAACCCCGTTGCTTAGGGGATTTAAATTTGGTTCAATCAACTGCTGAACACACACATAGACACATCTACATGTGTGTGTATTCCAATCAATTATTACACTAATTAAGGACCCCAAGTGCGACCAGATATTCGCGTTAATTGCCTTGCATTTTGGATTGAAATTGCGACCATACTCATAAGCGATATTGCTTTGAAATTGGGAATCAAATTTTCAGTTACGCCTGAGATCAAGTCTATGAATTATTAGAAACTTTTCATGCAAATCAGTTCTTTACTCCAAATTATTTACGATGAATGCGAAGAGCTATTAATATTTCGAAGAGCTGGCTGATATCAATTGATTGATGGATAGGAGAGCTAACCTGTGTCCTTATAAGAGAGTCCTTAGAGAATATGTTGCCAAGCTTTCTAACCCAAATAGGCGGCATAATAATGTAAGCTTATCTCTGCTTGGTTACCAATTTCCAACAATTTGATTTATGTATTTTTTGTTTGTGCATGAGAGCGTTAGTCGTGTTGCTATTTTCATTGTTGTTGCTGCTATTGTTGTTGTTGTATAGAACGCATGACTTGCTCTTCCAAATGCTATCATCAAAAGTCCTGATTACATTTGCCGCCGTTGCCCCAATTACTGAACTCACGTTTCCTACTCTTTGACTCACTCACGCCCGCACACACACGCACACACACACGCACACACGAGTATGTAATATTTGTTGTGTGTGTGTGACTGTGTGTGTATTCGAGGCTTTGTTCTGCCGACTACAACTCAAGACAACCTAATTAGTTCAATTTGCGAGAAAATGCGGTGCCTGGCAACATTATTGATCAGCTGAGAGAAAATATTCTTAATGGTTATTACATTCGTACTTGAATATATTGCATTTTTAAATTGTTTCTTAGTTTATTTGAAATTTTATGCACACATCCAAGTCGAATTGTGTGACAAGCTTTAATTGGACATTCCATTTCCTCGGGGTAGCTCAGAAAACTTGGCCAAGTGGGAGAACGCAGCCACCACCCCAAAAAGATTTGCTTTTCCAAGAGATTTCGATTTACGCTCGAGAGATTCAATATTAAAATCGGATATAAATTGTTTCGAAACACACTCACATATTCACAGCAACAACAAAAACAACAACATGCCAGGCATAACAAGTGGTTGACAAGCTACACATACACGCACACACTACAGATACACATACACATACACACACACACACACATGAAAACAGAAATCAGTCGTGCATTTATTTAAATATATGTAAGCCTGTTTATTCAAATTGTATTGCATTTATTTATACAGTTGTTGCTGTTGTTGTTGTTGTTACTGCTTAGCTGAGTTCGATTTGTTAACCATTTTTAAGCGCTCGTAAAATATTCATGAACTACGGAGTTGAACATTTGTTATTGTCGATGACTTGGTTTGTGATCGGAAGCCCTGACAAATTTAAAAGTTAAATTGAAAAGTTGCTCTTGACCAAATAAATCAATTCTCATTTGAATACATATATTCGCATGTTTGAATGTGCAGCCTAATAAATTGATCAAATTATTCATTAACCCTTGTTACACACTTAGAGGAGCGCATAAATCAGAAATTCATGTATGACAAGTTACTGTGACCCATTTAAAGGCATCGAGTACTAACTTATGTATGTGCATGTATTCTGGCCCAACAAATTGATTGATCACGCGTGTGTGTGGGTTTCCAGTAATTAACAGACGAACAGACGTAAAGTTGGTAACTGTATCAGCCAATGAATTGATAAATTGACAAGCAACAAGGTGCGAGCCAACACAACTAAAGCCACAAACTGCACTTTAAAGCACCTTTAAGCAGGTCAATCACTCGATTTACTCATGGCACACACACATATTAACTTATAGGTGGGGTAAGAAACAAGAAGAGAGAGGGATGGGGGCAGGAGCAACCCTTCAGGAGTCCTTTTATGGCCTGAAAAGTGTATGACAAATGCGATGCTCGTAAAACATGCGATGTGCGTTTGCCAGCTTTTGTTTTATTGTTGTACTTATTTTTATTGCCACGCACAACGACTCAAATGGACAGAGATCAAGACAGACAGAAAAGTGAGAGAGAGAAAGAGAGAGAGAGAGAGAGAGACAGTGTCAGCTTTTTGCTTGATTAAATTATAAAAATCTTATTATATTCACAGGCCGAGCACACGGAGAGAGTGAAAGCGATGCATAATCGAATTTTATGTGCGCACAAAAGTATCCTACTAAAATTGACATAGAAGATGGAAGAAGATTGAAGAAGAATAAGAATTCTGCCCACAGGAGCAACACAGCAGTCAAGGACTTCGACAGTGGCTTAATTGGCGGCATGTTTGCTGTGCCATTGTCAGAAAGCTGGAAAAGCATTGGCCTAACCACTGTTTGCTTTACCTAACTGAGATTGACAGCACACCCAGGCCAAGATGCATGGAAAGACAATAAGCGAAATACAGACAGAGAAAGCGATAGAAAGAGAGAGAGAGAGAGAGAGAGCGAGAGAGACAAGCAGCAAGTTAAAGGGAAATAGTGAATGGCATCTTGTGCATTCTGTGCTTGTGCCTTTCTGCTTTGGTATTTGGGTCAAAGCTTACATTTCTATTTACATTGCCTTGGACGGCTCGACGGCCCGTACATAAAATTTAATTTAAAACTTTTGCTCATTCCTGGCAGCATAAATAAATGCGTATTTCAAAGGATGCATGTGCACAGACCAAATACAACAATATTGCAGGCTTAGCACATGTGCTGCATTTATTTTTCGTCTTACTTTTGTCTTGTTTCTTACAGAGTTTATTTACAGTTTGCATTAAAACTCACTTAAATTTGAATATCTCGAGGAGAAATGAAGCTGTCTTCAGCCAGACAGAATTCTCATAAATGTCCCATAAACACTTTTAAAAGTCTATTTTAAAGTGAGGAAGATATAGACACAAAAAGGAACAGAGATGAAGTGAGACTAATCAAATGCAATAGGGAGATGTCTAGCGAAATCTATCTGGGAAAGATTTCAAACTAATAGATTTGACTACAATAGAATTTTAATTCCGTTTTGTTGCTCTTGCACGTGATGCATGGACCGACAAAGGTATTAAGGCCAAATGCAGATTCCTTTTTATTGCCTCACTTCAAGTTGAACAAACAAGCTCAATAATTTCATTGATTAGTTTAAAGTCTGCTAAGTAAATAACCAAAGCGTCTAATAAACTTGCTGATAAGCCTAATAAACTAAATGTAACCCTCATTTGAGGGTCTGATGCCAGATTTTGCCAATTTTAAGATCCCGGCCTAGTCGAGCGGAAGCGAAAATTGTCCCGGCAAAAAAATAAAAAAACACGGCAATTTCTTCTTGTTTTTGTTGTCTTCTGCTTCTTCTTCTTCATCTTAGCCTGCCACTTTCATTGTTATTGTTGTTGTTGCTATTATTTTAGCCAGTCTGAGCTGCTGTTGGCCAGAAATTGGATTTATCTGCTTCGTTAGTAAATTGGTTGTGATAGGCGCAACATCACGGAACTCCCCGGAAAAACCAACTTGGGCGTGTTGCCAACTGCCAACTGCCAACTGCAGGCGGCATTGAAAGTGACACAGAACTTGCAGTACAATGGGGTCAAGAATGGTGAAAAGTGAGTGAAAGTCAATAACAATTATAAATAATAATAATAATAGGAAATAAACAAGAATATAAAAATAATCAAAGCGAAAAAAGATTTCAAATTTATAAAACAAATAAAAAAAAATAAATATAGTTTTGCTTTGTTGCAATTGCTTATCTAATGAAAATCATACCTTGTTGCATTTAACTGCCCTTAAATTAAGTCAGAGATTTTAAGCAATTTCCAACCAACTGCAGCTGACAAATTAAGCAACTTTCCAGTGTCTACTGTCCAGTGTCCAGTGTCCTTGTCCAGCGTGCCACTGTGAGACAGCCAGATGTAGAAAGTG
The DNA here is from genome assembly GCA_963924055.1 of Drosophila limbata. Lineage (NCBI taxonomy): Eukaryota > Metazoa > Arthropoda > Insecta > Diptera > Drosophilidae > Drosophila > Drosophila limbata. The sequence continues at coordinate 19,648,661 of OZ001352.1, forward strand.
AGCTGAGCTGAGAGCTGTTTCTGCCACCAACTCGGATGCGGCCTCTCCGCCGGAAGTTGCACAACTTTTTAAGCAGCTTGCTTTAATTTCTCCTGCTGTCACATGATCTCTCTCTGGCTCTATCTCCGGCTCTATCTCTGTCTCAGGCTCTGTCTCTGTCTCCTTCTCCTCTCCCTGCTCCTTCTCGGGCTCCAGGCGGACGGCACAAGTTTAGCAACTGTGGCGGGTCTAAAGCCTGTGAAATGTTTTTATGCGAATTTTATTACATTTAGTTGCTGCCCCCGCTGAGGCCGAATTACACTTCTTCTTCTTTCTGTTGTTGTTGCTGTTTCCTTTTTTTTTGGGGCCGTTTAAAGCCCTGGCCCTTTGAAATTTTCATTATTGACTTTCAACGCGTCGCGTTGCTAGCGCATAAATGTTGAAATCAGCTTGAGGCATTTCAATTTCTGGCTAAACAGTGAAATTGAAGTTGGTCTTATGCAGATGCTGGTTCTTGGTTTTTATTACAGTTTCCATTTGGTGTTTATAATTTGCGTAGCAAATTGAGCGACAAAAATTGTGACATTCATGCAAACGAAAGAGAATAAGAAGGGGACACAGAGAAAGAGAAAGAGACAGTAAGAGAGAGACTAAATTGGTGTCCCAGTTGGCAGCTGAGTTGCTGCTGCTACTGAGAAGCATGATGAGCACTCGGATAATGATGATGACGATGATAAAGTGCCCAGAGGCAGCTGATTTATGTGTGGCTCTGATCGGAGCTGGAAGCTGGAGCAAAACAAAGCTGAGGGTCGAAATTCGTTGGCGGCCGTTCAACTGCACGGATTAATGAGCCACAGCAGCAACCGCATTGGGATTTTTGAGGCCTGTTCATTTGAAATCATGTTGGCTTTTTTTTGCATACAGACCACGTTTGCATGCCGAGAACTCAGTCAGTGAGGCCGCAGGCAGACAGACAACCAAAGCTCGACAGGATATGCTGCCTGTCTGTCCATCTGTGTGCCTGTGTGTCTGTCTATCTGTGTGTGTGTCGTTCTGTGTGAGCCGGTGGTAAAAATTAAATTATGACAGCAAATGAACAACCGACGATGAGCAGCGGGCAGCCTGACAGTCAGACTGACAGACAGACAGTCGGACAGTCAGATATCTAACAAGGATGGAGCTGAGCCGGAAACGCTGAGCCGTTGTCCTGGCTGTAACGCTGGCTAATAATGAAATACATGAATTTTGTAGACAATAATCGCAGGAGCTTAGCTGGGATTACAATAGGCACTCGGCAGCAGCAGCAGCCAGGATAATGAACCAGGTGGGACCTTTTGTGGTCTGTTCCCATCGCCACATAGTTTGCCTTTGTGATTGCGCTTAAAGCCATGCTAGAGAACTTTAACAAGAATTTTGTATGTGCAAATGTTAAACTGGAAACATTTCTGATATGAATAGTATTCATTTAATTTTAATTATTACATAATACCTTAATAGCCAATTCTTTATTGTTGTTGCTTTCAAGCATCTAATCATTCCCAATTGGGCTTCTGTACATATTATCAATATTTATGATCAGAAATTTGTAATCAATTGTTGTTTGTTTAAATAAACTGCATAAACAAACATTAGATTCAATTAGTCTGCCTAATGACCCACATTCAATAACAATTTATTTGCTTTAATAAAATCAAAATAATAATAACAACAACAATAATTATATTTGTCCACATAAATTTACACATTTCCCACAGCACCAATTGGCATTTTCACAGCGAATAACTGTATTTGAACGCCAAGTGAATAGACCAAAAAATGCAAGTCAGCTGATGTGTTAAACATGCAAAATGTTTTCAATTATTTCATCTAGGAATGTGCAGAATCTGTGTCATTTACTACTATATAGCTGAACGGAAAACTATTTTTATTTCGCCCAATACACAAATCACAATTTAATATCCAGCAAATTGTAAATAAAATTTATTTGATTTGCCAACCAACTCAGTTGCAAGGAGAATGAAAATAACTTTATTTTAAACCAATGCGAACACAAAAGATACAAAATCAAAAACCACCCGTCACACAAACTAATAAAACTAAAAAATAAAAGTTTCATGTCAAATTTAAAGCTCTGGAAGCTGTCTGAATAATTTTTTTGAGAACAAGTTACTTAATATGAATTTTTTAGCGTATTTATTGGAAAAAAGACAATTAATTATTATATAGACGTTATTATGATTTTATAAACTGGTGCTGAAACTTTACAAATTTAAAACCTTATTTGATTTTTTGCTTTGCTGAATATTTGCTTTTTTTCCAAACCTTTTTCTTTAATTGAATGTAAATAACTTTTGGAGAATTCATTGAATTGCAAATGTTTTTTATCACATTAATATTAAGAAACTTTCCTCAGGACAATTAAAAACATTCACATGAAACATATTCATTTTCTGAATATTTTCCAACAAAATAGTTTAAATTCTGAAGTCTGACGTAAGAATTCCATCCAGAAAAGACAAAGCTAATTTATGTAATTGTTTTTAGCTTCTTTTGTAGCCGACATGGCAAGTGAATATTTTCTTGAGGGCGCATTGAAAGTAATAAAGAAATTAGGCCAGACTGTGTTCCGGCCAAGAACATTCTTGTTTTTGTTGCTGCTTTGAGGATGTCGCCAATTGTTTGACTTTAATGTAATGAGCTGAATATAAAGTGCGTCTTTTGTCGACTACAAGATTGTTTATTGCTAGAAATTCGGCATGAATTACAGTTTGTTTTCAAAAGAAAAGTGGTCGACAGAGAGATACTCTGTAAATATCCTTTGTGCTTTTGCCAAGAGAGTTCGACTCTCTATGCATAAGGGTTGTTATTTTCAAACTGTCCACACAGGCAATTATGTTGCCAGGGACATGAAAAGACGGTTGTGTTGCCTGGCAAAAGTGATTCTTCATGTGCCACACGTGCCATTTGTTGACACTAAAAAAATACTACGATTTGATGGCCAATAACAGCTAAGTAAACTTTTGTCTTTGGCTAAATGGCAGCTGAAATGGGCTGTGACATTATTTTTGTTTATTTGTTGACCAAATTGACAAAGATCGAATAGCTTACTAAATATTTGTCATTTGAGACGGAAAATATTTAGGCGGACAAATAAAAATGTGAAAGAAAAGCAGTACTAACTAGGAATCAGAATTTACATATGTTTGCAGAACATACTTAGTATATACTTAAGTTAAGGCGTTTAACTATGAGCGTGTCATTAAGTGCCATTTCCGGCATTTCCCTTTATTTCCTGCCGTCGTTTTGTTTCGCATTTTGTTTGAAGCAACATTCAATTGCACAACATTTTGAAAAGTTTTTCATAAATCTGCTCGCACTTAACCGAAACACTGAACTGAACGGAGAAAAATCTCGAAATGCAAAAGTGTGCTACTTAAGGGGCATATTTTATAGTTGTTGTCCTTGACGCTGTTATTGTTGTCGTGAATATTGTTGTAAGTTGGCAAAGTTGTGCGCCACAACAACAACGACAACTGAAGGAACAACTGCACAGCTGAGTTTGTCGCACATCAATAAAACGAAAATTGCTGCAAAATTGTCGCGCTGCTGTCGCTGCCGCAAGTCAGAGAAAAGGGGAAAGGGGGAAGAGGAAAGAAGGAAGAGAGTGTGAGGCGTGGGGGGAGTAGGTTGTTTGCCTGTCTGTAGGCGTGGCGGCAACTGCGGCGCCTGCTGAGTTGTAGGGAAAACAATCGAAATTATAGCAAACAAGCGCGTAAACTTTACGCTTTCACTTCGCACATGTGTGAGAATATGTAAGTGTGACTGTGCCTGTGCTTGTAACTGTATTTGTGACTGTGTTTGTATTCGTGTCTGTGTGTATGTGTGAATATATACGCCTGGCTGCAGTTTTATTGCTATGCCAGTACTATTGTTGTTGCGGCTGCTGTGGTTATGGTGGTTGCCACCACAGCGCCATTTAAATTGCTCCACAAAAAGAGCCAGCGACTGGCAGCCTAATACCAACACACAAACACACACACACACACCCGTAACACGGTATTAAGTGCGCCTTTTTTAACATATAAAGTACATATATACGTATTGTATCTATCGAGTATGGTTTGTTTTTTCTGCCTCTTTCGCTGATGGCGCGTAAATTCTCTCATTTGCGTGAACATTTTCGCAGCATACTTTTTGGGGCAAGCCGCAACAAAATGTGTGTCAACAAAAGTCGTCGGTGCAGTCGTCGATGTTGCCAGTGTTTTGCTTTTGGCCATTGTCAGTGCTGTTGTTGCGGCTGTTGCTGCTGCCATAAATGAGAGCTGCCAGGGCCTATTCAAATCTAACGCCCGTTTTTCAAGTGCGGCCAGCCAGATAAAATTGCAATTAGCTCTCGGTTTGCTTGTTGTTATTGTTGTTGTTGTTGCAACCCCTTTAAGCGGCATTTACACAACCCGTTTGACTTGAATTCGGGTCGAAACTAGTTGTTTTGCTGCCATAATTACATGTAAATTATAACCGCATGTCCAAAACTGTTTGTTCATTTATTAATTTTATGCCTAATTGCCAACCAGTTCAGAGCTCACATCGCACAACACAACGTGCACAGCTACTCTGTGAGTCAGGAACCTTTTTCCAAGAAATGTAATTATTTTTAATTATTTTTTATGAAACTCACACACAACAATTGACTTTACCACTGGCAACATTAGAGGTATATGTATTAATATGTGTGCGTGTGCTTGAATTAGGAAACCTCATTAACGCAAATGACGTCAAGAAGCATGAAAAAACAGGCTTTTGTAATTCTAATTAATACGAAAATAACGTGTACCCGTGCCTGCAGCGATATGCTGCAAAACCAATAAAAGATAAGTAACCGACAGTATCAAAATGAGGATGATCAACTAAGAAATACGCTTTGCTTGCATGAACAATTCCGTAAACTTGATTAAAAAACTTTAGTTGTGAGCATAACAACTGTTGAGTCAACTAAAAGTGTTTGATCATCCACAGACTTTTTGAACTTTTATATTATCTCTTGTCAGTAAGTTGACTTAAAATCATCACCTCTAATTTTATTATAATTTTAAATAATTTTTGGTTCTCTTTTTTTGATAGCATATTTCAAATCAACCACTTTATATGCCCAATTGATCTGTTTGGCTATAGGGTATAACACCCACAGAAGAGATGTCAACTTGAAGCTCTTTTAAAGCTTTCCTTTATTTTGCATTACAAATTCCATTAGCTGCAAACTGTGCGCATTAATTTATTAATCGCCGCATTTGATGGAAAATTAACAAGCTGGACAAAGAACGACGAGGATAACAGCTTCTGCTCATAGATTCACTTTCACTTTCACTCAATATTCTGCCCGGTAACTTACCAAAAATGCGTCCCGCCTCAATGGATGACATCAATGTTGTGAGCATCAACACAAAGCCGTAAGTAATGGGTCCAAGATGATTTCTCGATTTGGCCAATATGCGCAGCGTCATTTTGTGGATGTTGTTTCTGATTGTTGTTGTTGCTGTTGTAATTGGTTGTTACGTTGTTGTAGTTAAAGTTGTTGTTGCTGTTGTTGATTTTTTAAAGCAATTGTTTTGCGGTGGTTTACATTACTTTTTGGTATAGTTTGATTTTTGTTTGATTTGATTTGGTTTTCGGTTTAGTTTTGTTTCTTTTGGCCAATGGCCATCAAATTGAATTATATTTTAGTTTACTTTTCAAGCCAATTTTCTACTGTTCCCGTTCTCACTTCTTTAATTTGATAATAATATTTTGTTGTTTTTGTTCAGCTCTGTTCATTTGCTTGGCCCTAGGTGATCATTTTGTTTGAGCTGTAAGGTAAAAAGACGTATATATTAAATATTTATATTATATTTAGATAGTGCAAATTTAATTACAAATATATAAATTCATTCAATTATTGTTTTTCATAGTGGCTGCTGGCATTTGAGACTTGCGGCTGCAAAATTAACCAAAGATGTCAGGCAAAAGCAGCAGGGAACATAAACATTGTACACACACAAACACACACGCACACGCATACACACACACGCACACAGATTCATGTATGGCCAACATGCATTTGTGTCTGAGCATAAAAGTTATATGTGCAAAATGAATTTGGCTTTTTTATAACAAGAACGGCGCACTCGGAAGTCTGACAACATAAAATGAAGTGAAATCTCTGCTGGTGGTGCCCAGTGAACTAATAGTTGAGTGGTGCAGCGTGGCAGGGGAAGGGGGTAACACTGTCGGTTGCAACAGTATAAAAGTGCCGTAGATCCGCCAACATAAAAGTGAAATTCGCACAGCAACAACAGCAACAACTGCAACAACAGCAACTACTGCAACATGAACCACAGCTGGGGGTGCACATTTAATGCGGGAACAGTTACAACATGTGGCAACAAATGGTTGTTGTTGTTGCTGCCTGTTTTTAAGCAACTTGGCGTGTTGCCTTTTGACTATAAAAAACGGCAGACTGAGCGGTAAGCACCTTAAAGCTGCCACTTTGATGCATACAACATACAAGCGCAGCAAGAGCAGCAACTTTAACATTTACAACAACTGCAACCACAACAACAACGACAACAACAACAACATTGCAAACAAACAAAACAACCTGCCACACGTGACGTAAATGCTGCGGTTGCTTTTAAAAACTTTGTTTAATGTGAAATGAAAACTGAAATGAAAGTTTTGCTGTGTACCTTTTAATCCCTGGCACCCGATGGAATGGAATCGAATGGAGTGGGAGTTAACGTATTAAATGGGTCTCCAGAGCTGGAAAAAATGTGCAGCTGATGTGGTTTAGCCTCAACTATAGCACAGTTCCCAATTATTCAGTATATTGATTGATATATTGATGTTTTTTGAGCTGTTTTTTATTCTGTATACTATCGTTCAATGTTTTTGGTTTTCAGTTTTCAATCATCTAGTCTTCAGTTAATATTTTATTTATTATTTTTAACAAGCAGACCACAACTTTGACCCTTAATATCACATAAAATTTCTCATTTTTCACTGACAAAAATTCTACATTTAAATTGATTTATTTCGGGTAAATCTGTTCTTTTGCATATTTCTTGATTGAACAATGTATTGTAACTAACAATAATTCTTAGTTCTACAAGTTCAAGTCCCAAATAACAATGTAAATATGCAAAAGAAGCTCACTTGGAATTGTTACTAAATTAAAAACATGCTCATATTTATCTCAATATTATCGGGTTTCTAAGTATTCCAGCATTTTTTTCATAAATGTAAAATAACAGAGAAATGTTTGGCCATTCTCGTATCTGGTTAAGCTCTTTAATTTAAGCCAGTTTCATGGCCAAATAAATTGTTTTGAATTTTTGCAACAACTCTCCCCACACGTAGCTGGTAATTAAAGTTATTTTAACATTTTCTGTGTGTGGAAAAAACTTACTACAACTTTTGCCTTTCGTCGAGAACAAGCAGCACACATACATACATGCAATCACATGCAGTTGCGCACACACACACACACACACACAGTGTGTGCATGCTATTTACATATCTGACCATATTGTCAGAACACAAACAATTTCACAGCATCATTTTTTGTTAAAGTAAAGCATCTAAGGGAGTGTGTGTGTTGATCTAGACCTGAGTCTGGCACAAGCATGCAAAAACAAATACATATACGAGTATGTATATATATATATACAATAAAAAATTTGAAATGAAATCAAGCTGTTGTACGCCATCCAACCAAGTACTCTTTTACAGGTATTTCAGTTAACATGAAACAAAAAGTTTCCACACATAAAAGTTTAACTTGGTAAGGGTAAGGATATCAAAATGATTTGTTAACATTTATTTTTTGATTTTTTGCATAATGAAAGTCTTAACTTTTATATGGTATAAGAATAATGAAATTATATAAATTATCTCTTATTTCTCAAATATGTATGAGTTTTAATATATTTAAAATGAGTTTATTTTTATTTTAAACGTATAAATAATCAGGGTCATTTAATTATATATTGTCAGGCAAAAACAAACGACACAACAGTTAATTTTAAATTAATCAATAAAAAAAAAAATGCTTATACCCTTAAACTAAAATGAAAAAGAAAATGATTGGCCCAACATTTGCTGCTAGGATTGGGGAAAATCCAGAAAAACCCAATCAGACCGAAAATGTATTAAAAAGCAGTCAGTTGGTTAGACTAGTTAAACATGCCCACAAATTAGCCGAGTGTTATTAAAGCATAATTCTATGGTTAGTAAGGGATGGAAGATTGAGTAAGAGAAGTCTCCTAGAATATGAAGACAACTGAATTGATAAATGTTACTATTTAGTTTGATTCTTAAATGCTTTTTTGGTGCTGATAAATATTATCCCTACAGTGAAAATTGCATTCACAATTTCTTTGGACTCTTAAATGCTTAGGCAACGAATGGGCCCAGGTGTTTACGACCCGACATTTAACGACAAAATTCACCATCTAATCTTTAAACTTAGAGACGAAGCCCTAATAATGGCAACAGTAACAGTAACAGTTAACAGTTAGAGCCGCAGTTGTAGTCGTGGTTGTAGTCGTGGTTGTAGTTGTAGTTGTAGACAAGGGAACGTCTTTCGCTAAGCACCTTAACGACTGGGACTGAGGGGCGAGAACTCATCAACTGGACGCCAACTGGTTGCCAACTGTCCAACTGCCCACCACTCAACAAGTTCCCTCGGCACCACCCAATAATCCACCTGCCTAGGCTAATGACCACTTGTAGTTCTAGTAGTAGAGCAATTAAAGTGTCTGCCAGCATTTCAGTTCAGCAGGTTTTACAATTTCTTTTTTTTTTTCAAATATTTCCAACCGTTGACTTCTAGTCGTACTTGTCATTTTCTCACAGACGCAGGGAGTGTATTTTATGGGCCAGTGCGTCGAGAAGGAGAACTGAATGGTTGGTAATTGGTAAGCAGTCCGGCAGTAGAGCAGTTATGACAAAGCCAATCGACTTCAAGAGTTACCGGCTATGCTGCCATATAATGATGAACGAAACGCTATTGCAAGTTGCAAACATGAAACTTAAATTACTACTGCAACAACAACAACAACAAGGACAGGTGCAATGGGCAGGTTGCTAATGAATAGCATAGAGAGAGCACTGAAATGCGATGTGCAAGTGGAAGATTGACATGGTTAGACAGGGGGGCAACTGTGGACAGAGGAAGTCAGCAGCAGCAAAGATAAAGCCAAAGGGAAAAAAGTTTACTAAATATATGCACAGCACAGCACAAGTACGAATAAAACACGCCAACAGAAGCAGAGAGAAGCAACATCAGGATAAACAGCAACAGCAACAGTTGCTTTTGTAATTTACTGCTTATTTACGTTCAAATAAAAAATGAATTAAGCCAGCGAAAAGAAAAAGCAAAGGAATGTCGCAAAAAAAAGCATTAATAAATAATGCAAGGAGTAGAAATAACTACAAATAAGCTGCAGATGAAAACTAAATGCTTTGACATGAACGAAATGAATTTAAATAATAAGAAACTTCAATGACAACACCGTCGCAATGTCACAAAGTTTCAATACCAAATAAATAATGATGGGGATTTAAATAGGATATGCCAAAACATTAAATTCGCTTTAAGAAACTATAATGCCATTTTTCCTAAAACTTTAATACGAGAATTAATTTGATCAGAATATAAATTAATTTAAAGTGCATTTAATTGTACTTTATGTTTCAAGTCATTAAAAACGTATTCAGAAAGTTTTATTTTAATTTAAGAATGCATTGAAATTATTGAATTTTTTTTAATTATAAAAACTTCTCTTTGTTTATATAAAAAACAGTTTAAACGAAAACCAATTAAAATGTTGTTATTTTAATTAAGATTATATTTAAAAACCATATTTAAAGTATAAAGATAATCAATTGAATTTCTTTGAATTGTGTTTTAAAAATGAATATTGTATTTAAAAACCACAATTGACACGTTTTTTATGTATTGAACAATTTTAGAATAAGCGCCGTAACTGTTACAAATATGTAAACGGTTCGAAAACATGAGTCACAATGTTGCCACAATTGCTCTGAATTTAGATTAGGATGCCACACGTTGCAACACGTTGCCTCTCAATGAGCTACCTACATTGCAACAAGACTCAACTCAAGTGCAACTGCAGCACCTGCATTTTGTATACATTAAAAGACGAAGAAAACAACAGAGTGTTGACACAAAATGGAGGCTTCACAAGTTGCCACAAGTGTTGCGTCATGGGCGAAAAAGAAACGCCATTGCAATTTTTGAGTTGCAATTGTGGCAGCAACAATACGAATCCAGATTGTTTGAGTTGGTTGGATCTGTGGCATGCCACTCACATACTCTAATGGCTACCTAAGCATGCTGTAAACTGCGCTTAGCCAGATGCCAAAAGTGCTACCAGCTAATTTGGTTGCACATCTTTTAGCCAAAAGTCCAAACAATTTTGAAAACGCGTAGTGCGGCGGCTTACAATGAATTTATTATTTGCTGATGTTTGCTATTTGGAGCACGTGCCACAAATTTTAAAATACTCATAGTTGGATCAGGCAGCACAACTGGACGTGGCACACTTGGCAAATATGGCAAAACACACACACACACACACAGAGAAAGAGAGCTATATGTGTGTGTGTGTGCGTCTCGAGTTGCCTTTAACTTAGTTGTGAACCATTTTTGTGCTTCGTTGCGTTTGTTGACAAACATTTTTGAGTAGGGCAAACATCAAATGAGGCAATCGAGTAACGGCCAAGAGGCATTGGGGTTTCGGCCAATGGCCAGCATAACAACAACAAGAGCAACAAACCGAAAACAACAAAAAATCAGCGCAAATTTAGTGGCAAAGTAAATAAATTTCTTTTAGTTTGCTTTCACTGGATGTTGACGTTGCTTCTGTTCTTGTTGTTGTTTTTGTGCCATTTAGGGCCACGAAATGTCTTAAGTCGCTGGCTGCTTTTATTGCTCGAATGGCCAAAATAAAGGCAAAATGGCCAAAATGCCAGAACACACAAAATATGTACAGCAATTGAATGAGCAACGGTTTCCCGAGCAACAACAACAACAGCTAAAAAGAACAAGAAATGCGAGTGAAATTAAGAAAAATGGACGCAAAGGGTTCCGTTAGCTTAGTGTTTGTTAAATGGCACATGCACCGTTGATCGAGGTCCTTTTTTAACAGTGTATGCGTGAGTGTGTATTTCTGTGTGTGTGTGTGTGTCTGTGAGTGTGCTTGTTAATGCCTAGCTATTAGCCATCGTGGGCGTTCAATGCTGAATCTTGGGTCACCAATTTAGAAACTTTCGAAAGTCGTTTACAAAATGCCAAAACAAATTTTTTGGTTAAGTAAAAGCACCAAACAGCCACTAATTAAACTAATTAATTGGGAGTGGGGACTAAGAAGTTAGGGTTATTTTTGAAAGCTCATTTCCACAAATTGATTATGAAAATCACCCAAAAAATGGGTCACTCAAGCGAAATGGATAAAAACTTTAGCGGCCAAAATATGCAAAATATGTTTGGCGGAAAAACGCATCTACTTGGCATTTGCTTCTCGCTTGACTTGGCCCGATTACGAGCTTGGAATTTCTAAGCGCTAAATTATTGAGCCTTTAAGGCGAATGCAAGACAAGGGCAGGAGCAGGGGCAGGTGCAGGGCAATATTTTGATTCTGCAATAAGTGGAATTTGCATGCAGGCCGCATTTAGTGTGGAATACGAATACTCGTACTTTGTTGCGCCTGATTTACATACTACTCGCCACACACAACTTGCGACATGAGATGAGTTATGTGTGCTGATTGTGGGTCAGTTATTGTACTACATGAAGGTGAACGTGAGTAGGCACACCTTTTGCTCTGGCTGTGGTTCCATTGAATGCCACACGGGCAACTGATTGTGGCTGCCAACAGATTCGCGCACATTTCTCTTGTTTTCTATTTATTTATAATTTATTTGGCAAGTAACACAAATAATTCATTTTACTTTGTATTTTATATTAATTTATTTATTCACTTGAGACACACTTTCGGGCCCGAGGCCTCTAAAATATTAGCTTGGCTTGGTCGCCTTTAACTTCGGCTTCTGACGTTGCCACCAACGGTTGCAACCGTTCCCGTTACAACTTGCTGAACGTTCAGCGTCCTGGACGCGCACACACGCGACGCGAACGCACGAGGTCCGTCAGCGGTTGCGGACACATCCTTACGAGCGCACAACAAACACGAAACTGAAGCGCATTCGGTTTTTGCGCTAATAAATTCTCAGCTCATCAGCGTCGAGGCACAGCTCGAGCTTCGGCCCGATGAGCCGAAGTATCTTACATGCGTTTCCACCACGACGAACCCGAAGCATTTTTAACGTTGCTGCAATTTGCTTCGTTTGCCTTGATTTCTGCGCGGGTGTTTCGCTTCCTGCTCGGTCCTGAAAGAGAGAACGAGAGCGAAAGCGAGAGAAAGCAAGCAAGAGAACTTGGGTTTCGTTTCACACTCCGAAACTGACCACGATTTCCGAAATACGTTTGTGATAAGACAGCAACTGATAAGACTCTCTTTACTGACGACTCGCTCGCGACCTACACAAACATTTTTTGGCTCGTCAATCTCAGCTTCGGTCCAATTGGGAATGGTACAGCTAGAAAATATGCGAGTGTAAATATTTTAGCTCTTGTCTAGTTACTAAAAAAATTATCTGCTTCATCGAAGTCTATTCGAAATATCAGTTGCTTAATTATTTTCCAACAATAACAATAACAAAATTTATTTGACAAGTGTGTAATCAGTAGTTTAAAATTTTGATATAATTTTTAAATTGCATTTTATAGAATAACTCGTGGTTGCTAACTTTGCGTCATTAACAATTCCTTAACAAATGTTGTCTATTTAAAGAAGAACAATATAAATTATAAAATACAATTTTTTCTAATGTTTTATAAACAGCAGATTATCAACTAAAAATAGTTGGCTTGATAACTGAACACCTGTTGTCCTTAACATTATATCTTTCTGTAAATGTTGCAGACGTAGCCAAAACTAACATAACAGAGCATGGCAGTTTAAGGAAGATGTGTCTTAACAGAAACTTTTTAAGGGGAATTTCGAAAGCATGTTCGAGTAGCTGTGAAGTTTGTTCTATAGTTCGAAATCTGTTAGCTGTACATTTACAATTTTCCTTCCAAAGTACATCCGACCCTGCTTAACAGCTCTGGATTGTTAACATTAACAGTTATCTGTAATGTAGCTGATTGCCACGGTTACAGTGATTTCGAATACTGAAAAACTACCCCTTCATAACATAACATTTGAACAGACTGAAAAGTTAACAGATTCTGTTTTAATAGAAAGTGGTCTACCCCTTCGATTAATCAGTGAGAAACATAGCATAACAGTTAGGGGTGAATAAACTGATTCGACCAAAAAGCAAACTGTTGTTGCTTCGAAGTTCGAAGATGTTAATATCAACTGTAATGCTTGCGTAGTATAGCATAATGTTGTTGTGTTAAGTCGGTAAAAGAACCAATGTTACATATGTTAAACATTATTTCGAAAACTGTAAGTAAATCACACCCCCTCTTTGAATGCGACCTTATGTTGAAGTTGTCTGTAAGATGCTCATACATAATGCTGGTGAGGACTTGAAACTTCAAATTATGTATTTTATAGGTATTTAATTAATTTGGGAATGTATTGAAATATCAGTTAGTTAATTAAAACTATAAAATAATTAAGTGATCCCCAGAATATATTTATATATACTAAATTATACATATGTAATTATGTTATAATCTATGTTATGTTTTATCTATTGAATATGAAAATATATATGATATTTTCACTTCGCATTTGTATTTCTGTTAACTTAAATTGCCGCTTATTAAGGAGGTTTGTTAGCATTCAATGCTTACAGCAATTTAATCTTACATTGTAACATTCTGTAATGACAACAAACAACCTTGTCAGAAATATGTAAATACTTGTATGTTAAAACAACATTCTGCTGGAAAAATGGTGCTGTTATTGAGCAGAACATTTAGTTAGCAGACAACAATAGTAAGGATTACATAATGTTTACACCACACTCTGTAATGTCAACTGCCTGTTAAATACTATTTACAGCAGTGGTCGGCACCAACACAGTCATATGTTTGCATTGCGTTAGTGTGCATTTTTGTTCGCCTAACAGCGGAATAACAGCGACGTTAACAGAAGCAAATCGTAGAAGTGTGTCGTACGTGAGTGTACATGAGCGACAGCGCAGTAGCTACGCAAGTTTCCTATGCCTACGGGATAGGGCCGTGCCGACCGCTGATTTACAGCCACTATTTAGGATTCCTTTACGCGCACCTGCTTCCCTCCGCAAGCCTAAGCAAATGTTCGCGACGCCCCTAGGCAAACCACCGACAATTTAATTGCATTGAGCTGTAACATAAATACAAAATGCGTTTACACCCACCAATAAACGCACCCTCTTGCCGCACTCACCCCCGTCTGTAGTTGGACATGTTAGCAGTCATGTTAATCACGGGCTGTTGTTGAAGCTATAACCGCTGTCAACGCCCGTGTATGAGAATAGATAGAGTCCAATGTCAGGAAGTGAAGTCAACCCCTAAATAAAGTCAGCGTCAATTAGAGCAAAATTTTAAATTGCAAAAAATTGCAATAATGCAATGTTGCAAGTAACGAGGGTTGGGGGATGGAACTGGAATGAAGAAAGAAGAGCAGGAAGGGAGGGAGGTAGGGGAGGGAGTTCATCAGGCGTAACCGAAACTAATTCGCAACAAGCGCAATAAAAATTATGAACAATAGCGGAAATTAGGCATGCCAGAGGCCTGTCATAAGGATACTGATGCAGGAAGGCAGCCGAGAGGGTGATGGAGGGGTGAGGGGTGAAGGATAGACAAGAAGTCACTGGTGGCAGGATTCACTTGCGGTTGTGCACGGCATTGACAGCGTAACGAAATGTTAACCAAAGCGTAACGAATGTACGCGTGCATCGGAGAGAGAGGGGAAGGGAGGGGAAAGGGGATTCAGAAAGTCAGATTGGCGACTGGCAGACTGTATGTGTGAGTGTGACTGGAGTGTGTGAGTGTGACAGCCATTTGGGGGCAACACTTTCGCTGCAACGGGAAATGGCGGCTTCCCCGACGGGGCCAAAGTTCATGGCTGCCGCCGAAGCGCAAAGTTTAATTAGCAACTTTTTCTGTTTGTTGCTCGTGTTGAGTGGCTGCAGTTGTTGTTGTGATGCACCTTTTGGCTCCCGGGCGAATGCTGCACATGCTCGTGTGTGTGGTCGCAGTAAACTGATAGCTCACTCTTTCTCTTCTCTTGTGCACCATGTGTGTGATTGTGTTAAAAAACTTGCTGTCGAACGTAGTTGCAAGGATAACGGATGCAGCAAGCAACTCCTGCTGCCTCCTCCTGTTTCTTCCCACTGCCACATCGTCGAAGAGGGCGAATGACACTTGACAGTGATTTATGGCCGAGGTCACTGATAACCCGACTAAACTGGGCGGCAAGTGCAAATCTGGGTCGATGCCGAGAAGAGACGCAAAGCGGCTAAGAACTGCTCTGATTCGTTCAACCCCCATCCCTTATTCCTCATGCTCTTCCCAACATTGTGCCGCCTCTCATTGATACGAATTTGCTGTTGTTGAGCTATCTTTTGGTTTCTCAAGTATTTTCATGCCGCAAATGTTGCAATTTTGAGCCAAAACGCTCACATGTGCAATCATTTTTTATCGCAAATCTCTCGCAATCTCTCCCGCCCCGTTCGTGATCTAAGCGGCTGTTACGAATCGCAGTCATGTGGTGCGGTCGCCGATCCAATCCAATCCGAGCCCAAGTCCCTGCCCAGCGGGGTGTTAAATTGCCGCCGTTGCCCTTGCTGTTCCTCCCTTCCTCCTCCCTTCGGCCTGCCTCATTCGACGCCATTAACCTTCTGTCAATTTCAATAAGGCAATTTCACAAAAAATATACTATACGTCGGGCAAATCTGAAATCTGCTGCAGCGACGGCATCAATCGCATTAGGCATCCAGTGACAGCGAATTGTCAAGATGTTACCGATAAAAACGTCACATTCGTATCATGTGCACTTCTGTGCAAATGACTGGACTTTGAATTCATGCCACGTTATGAATCACAATTGCAGATGCATGTATCAGAACTTCCCTTAATTCTTTAATATCTCGCGTTAAATGGATCATTTCACTAAGCAACGCTCGACGAAGTCACATTAATTGAAGCTGTGTTACAGTTACAATTATAAGCATCGATTTTAAAATATTATTAAGAGTAAACTTTTTACAAATAATAAAAAAAAACTAATAAATTAAGATGAATTTAACTTATAGCTTACAATTTGAATTATTTTAATGATCTATTGTGATACTTGAATTATATTATTACTATTGTTTTTTTATTTGTATTATTATTTTTTTAATCAAATTTTTAATTAAAAATTTATTCTTATTAATTTGATATTTTATTTATATGCGAGAGTAAAGTATTTCATAACAACATGTTGTAAATACTCAAATAATACTTTTTAAATTGTAGGATATTAATCTAATTGCTGCAAACTGAAACTGAAAGTTCATATAGGGGGTCACACTTTTTGTGGTTTCTCTTATGGTTAATTTATAATTTCAGTAGCTACAGTAGCTATTGCCACTGTTGCACCTACGCACACACATTTCGATGGCGAACGATGGCGGATGGTTTGAAGCGAGGCAACGCGACGCTTGTTGCCATTTCCGTTTCCGTTCGCTGCTGTCGGCTTCATGTCGTTGTTCTGTTGTTCCGTTGTTCTGTTGTCCTGTTGTCGTGTTTGCCAGGACACTGTCGTGTTGCACACATAAATCGTTTAAAATAAAGTGATAATTGCATTTGTGTTTCATCTGTCAAAAGGACGTCAGCTCAGTTTGTGATTGTGTTTGTATGTGTGTGTGTGTGTGTGTGTGTGTGTGTGTGTGTGGGGGTGTGTGTGTGGATAACATTCAAATGAAACAGTCAGGTCGGTTGTCTGCTAGTCTGGCCGTCTGGCAGTCTGGCCGTCTCGTCGCCTGGCTGGACGCCACTTGCGCGACATTTTATGAGTGTCGCCGCCATATGAATAATTGCTATAGCAGCCAATTTGAATGCCGTTGCGATACCATTCAGAGTCCCTTCTCCCTGCTCCCCTCTCCTCGGTCGTCCGATCCCTTTGCCTGTTGCCGGATTCCGTGCTGACCGAAATTTCGGGGGTTGTCGATGCCACTGTTGCATCCTCCTAGTATCTCTCTTACTCTCTCTCTCTCTCTTTCGCTCTGTGTGTGTTAATTTCACTGTCACTCTGAAGTGGATTAAAGTATTTGCCTCGACTTACACCCTAACAAGAATGCAACCCCTCAATGGCTGTCAGAGTCAACAGTCGCGGACTGCAGATGATACATTCATGGAGTTCATGGAGTGCTACGCACTTTCCATCTTTTTTTGTTGTGTGTGTATCCCGACTCGTACCTTTGCCAGCTCTGATTAATATGCGACGCCCCGTTGATATCCTCGATGGATGTGCCTCCATCTGTGCCTGTTCCTGGCGTGTGAAACAACCAAGTGTTGCCACCTTAAAGCCCTCGAACCCTCATTCAATTGAAACGTTAATCAAATGGCATTAATATTTATATTGTTTTTTGTTGCCAAGGGGTGCCACTGCAACTGCGGTGTCGCATCCAGTGAAGGGTTTCAAGCCGAATGCGATTATAAATCGCCGCAGTTCAGACACCGCATGTGGCAAATTAGTTCGCTTTCTATGCAAACTCTGGCAATCGAAGTGAAGTAGAAAACACTCATATCTTATTTACAAAATGATTCAAAGTTCAATTCGATTTCACTCAAAGTCTCATCACGAAATTGGCTTTCTTCAATAACCTCTTGTAACATTATTGGCCTTGCCATTTGACCTGTAATTCGTAGCACCTCCAAATGGGGTTAAATGCGAAGAGAACTTTGCGTGTCTTGTGTGTGGGCCAAAAGAGGCAACCATTGAAAAAACGTGTCGATTTGATGAATGGCGTTTATTAAGTAAACAATTCGAGCTATTTACAGCCTAATTGAGGCCCATGCATCAACATGTTGTGGCAGTTAAATGGCTTATTAATATTTAACGACCATTTACAAAAAACACCTCAAATAAATTAAGCTCAAGCGCAACATGTCGCAGGTCGGACAAGTTGGTCAAGAATCACATGTTTAATTGCTGGCCATTTGCCTAATTTCATGAGGAAGTCAATTTGACGGTGTTCCCTTCGGGACGATGGCAGGGACAGGAGCAGGGGAAGGGACATGTTCAGTGGCATGCACCTCTTTAGTTGCATGTCCAGTTCAGCTACACACAAAATAAAAATCTGAGCAAAACATGGTAAATAACTGCAGTTGTGTGAGCTTTTAAGTGCTCGTCAGGGGAAATGAGTTTCAGTTTCAGCTTCAGCTTCAGTTTCAGCTTTAGCTTTGCATGCAACACGCGCATTTTTTTCACATATTTCGCTTTCCAAATATTTATGTCCATATGCACTTCATATGGAACTCGCATAGTACTAACGAAATCAAAGCAGAAAAAACGGTCACTGTTTAAGCATTATGTGAAAAAAAGTTTGAAATGGAAGCACTTCTGGTTCTGTCATTGTCGGCCTTTGAAATATATTTGCTTTCTCTCGTTCCCTCTGTGAAATGCATAAATGTGAACATTTTGTAAAAGGTTTCAAATACTGAGATACGGGTATAAATGAAGGCTAATTAATAATTGATAAATGAAGTGTATGAAAGCATTAATAATTTAAATTTATAAATTGTGCATTTTTAAAAGTTATTAAAAGAGAGAACTATTTATTTACATAATACTATCCGACTGAACACTTTATTAACTTTTTCACATTTCGGAATGGTAATGTAAACATGCAATCAGTAAACCGAGTTTATTATCAGAACTAAAAAAAAAACAAACAAAAACCTTTTGAAGAAATCGTATTTGTAAATACAAAACACATGCGTAAATTTTTATTTGTGAAGTTGCTAGTTCGAAAAAATTAACTTCAAACTTTCATAGATATGCCAAAAATGAGCAGATTTTCGATGCCATTTTGATTATGGTATGACCTTTTAATTAATTCAGCATTTTCATTAATATTTTTAATATCGATCGAACAATTTTTGACTGAAAATATAGATTTTTAAGCAACTTTACTTTTCCTGCCTCTAACTTTTTTGAAATCTCAATTTTTAAATCTCAAGTTTTAACATTTGATCAATTGCTGTCATAGTTAACTGAACTAAATTCTGCAAATGAGCTATGATGAACAAGCTCTAGTGAGTTGTCGATCACGAAAATTGATTTAATTAACTCGCTTGATAGTCAAAAAATGATCGAGTTAAAGTACTTGATGATCGCTTTTTGGAAAATTGATCTGACGATTTTTATTTGTATTTTTGCATCATTAATTCTGAATGAAAACACTCACAAACTTTGCACGATTGCGACACACTCTCATTAGTGTCAGCACTTGATTTTTTAGGTCCTTTTTTAGTTTGTATGGACATCAGTTAAGCAATTACTCTGTACTCTGTAGTTTGCTTAGTTTGTTAATGCTTCACAACTGCCTCGTTGTGCATTGTAAATTGTGCATTATGAGCAAGTATGTGGATTTCGTAATTTCTGCTTTTCGCATTATAACTCAACACCACTTAAATGTTGCCAAACAATTTCAACAGAGCACTCCACAACTGATGACTTTTGCCTCCTGCGTCCTGTCAACTCATTATTTCCACTTTCCGTTGCGAAATCATAAAAATTAAATAAAACATGCATTATGTACAAAAAGTTTAACTAAAAGTGCGCCACTGACATTTGTAGTTGTTCTTGTTGTTGGTATTGTTATTGTTGTTGTTGTTGTTGCTCGCCTGACAAACTCGTTTCTATTCAACATTCCACACACAGAGACAGAGACAGAGACAGAGGCAGTGAGAAGAGGCAACTGTAGTGACAATAAATACATATGCAGGAACAGAGAGAGTTGGCAGCAGCTTTAGACTCTTCCGCCCCTTTATCCTCATTCTCATCCTCGTCGTCGTCGTTGGCATTATAGAAATCCCGTTAAACCCACTTAATTCAATAAAACACCTTTCACACACTTGGCGCTAAAGCCGACAACAAACTATAACATTTAGCGTTTGAGTGTAAGCGTATGTGTGTTTGAGTGTGTGTGTCTGTGTGTGTGTTTGTTGTGCGCTTTAGCTTTAGAGTGTGCGCCAAAAGCTACTTCATAGCTGCAATTTACGTTTAAAGTTACTTAAAGTTGCTAACGACAAAAGTTATAATTGCATAACGTGCTCACAAGGTGGGATATAGTGTGGGACACACATACTTACACACATAGACACACACACACATGCGCGCAGTTGCAACTAACTAAAATGCCGCCATTGCTGGCATTCCACATGCGAGGCAGCAGATGGCAACCGGAAATGAAACGTAAATCAAATAAGTAAGAAGCGTAAATGCGCGCAACGCACACACACACACTCACTGTCAGACTCACACACAAGTGTATTGTCATTAGCGACAAGGACGAGACGTGGCAACGACAAGGACAACGACAACGACGAATCTCTGGCGGCTACCGAAATTGAAAAGTTTATGGGAAGTGCATTTTTCGTGAAAGTGGCAGCATTCATTGTATAGTTTTGTGCGCCAAGGGGAAAGCGATGCAGGAAATTGTTCATATTATAAATAAAAGCGGAAAATGTTGCTGCGAGTTGCCAGTTGCCAGTTGCGAGCAGGGCAATGACGGATGTGACACACCCAAAAACGCATGTCCTGCCGCCTGCTGACTACTGACTACTGACTGTCGACTGTCTTTTCATTCAGTCCATGCGAAAGTGTCAACAGCACGCAATGAAAGAAGGGGAATAAAGAGGGAGAAATAAAGAGAGAGAGAGGTGCACAGTGGGCGTGTAAGTATGTCAACGCAACGCCCGTCAATTGCTTTTCCCATTTTCATTATTTTTAAATGCGTTGCGCTGAATTAGAAGCATTTAATTTCATTTTTACAACTATTTCTGTTTTTGCCGCTGCCCTCCAAGGTGGCAGGACTCCTCAGTCCAGTTCCAGACTTGGGAGGCGTCACAAGAAGATGTTAAAAATGCTTAACGTCTTAATAGCCCTTCAAAAAAAAAGAAAAAAAAATGGGCGTGTCTTTTTCTTTCTCTCCCTTCTTTCTTCCTTTGCACATTTTTCTCCACTTTTTGCCGTCTTTCGCACACGCTGCGTCGCTTTTGATGTTGCCGTTCTATTTCCGCTGGAATTTTCCTTTTTACTTTTCGCCTTCTTTTTGTTGGCTTTGGGCTTAACTTTTTGGGATAATCTCAGTGTGAGTTGGTGGCTGGGATGATTGAAGGGTTGAGGGTTGAGGATGTGAAGGGTTGCTGGGAGCATACAAAAATTCGTTTTAGTAATGGCCTAACGAGTCGTCATTCTTTTTGATTGAGACTTCTTTAATTAACGCTGTGGGAGCTGCGTAATTTGATTTTTAGCAACTTGACTAAAATGTAATTTTTAATTGAGTTTTGCCTAAAAATTATGGCGAAACATATTGTTTATGTAACAATGCATAACCGATAAAAAAATATTTCAGATATAAATGAGAAAACAAAAAAAATTAATTAACTGGCATTTTAGGAACACCTAATTATCTTTATTGATTAAATTAATCATTAACAAAATAAAATTATTTTAAATTTAAAGGTAACTTAAATTTATTGAAGAATAGTTTGTAACATTTGTGGGATTTCGAAATTGAAACTCTCACAAATGCATTAAACAACATGTATGTGTACATATTCATAAGGTACATATAAATACATACCCTTAAGATTATTTGAAACTGCAGGAGAAGCAAATCGACTTATCATATATACTTATATATAAATACATGTTTGTATGAATGCGTTCAAATGGGAGCATTGAATTACGCATTTACAAATTTTAAATGATGAATATTCTGCATATAATTTGAATGCAATTTGCATGAATACTAAATGCAGTTCCAATGTTAATTTCCAAATAGTTATAGAAGAGAAAAAAAAAATTTAGGAGCTGGCCTTATTTAATTTACACCATCACCAAAAGCAAAATGAGGCCAAAAGACAAAACACAATTTTAATTTCCGGTGCAATAAGTTGTTGTTGGTCTATTTAGTTATACAAGCCGTCATTCACTCACAACCTACCTGTCAGCTCAAATAATTGAAATAAAATGTAAAAACAAATTTTACATCGAACTGCATTGACAAACTGCCGTCATTATGGTCAGGTTGTAATTTTGACGTTGCCACATCAAATGAAATAATTTGTGCCCGCTCTGTACATGCACAATAAGAATTAGCAAAATATTTAAATAATTTATGAGGTCGATAACATTTCAATAGTACGTTCGCATTCAATTGATCGCGATCTGCTTTGAAATTTTAACATGAAATATTTACACGATTTGCAACGGTCGAAATAACAAACGGAAAAACTGTCTGTATGAAATACTCAGATACTTACACATGTAAACGTATGTGTGTATGTGGTAATTACCTGATTTATAGTATAGTAATAATGTGAGCGAAGTCATAAATCGATACCTGTGCCCCTGGCCAAATTATATGGGCGCGGTGCACTTAATCAGGCTCCATAAACAGGACTCGGAATTTAGCTGAAATTAAAACATTCATGGTCAATAAAATGACTAGAGTATTCTGTGGAGCTTTAATATGATTTTTTGTTGTGCAACTGAGCATATTACGTATACGACATGGCGTCGAGACGGAACTGTCAAGTCAGCGGCAACGACGCAATTCTATCAAGTCTATCGAGTACCTCATCTATCAATTTAGATAGGCCTCGGCAAAGACACCAAAACGAGGCAAAGTCGTTAGACACTGCAGTCAGAAAAGCAGGCAGATAGACAGAAAGACAGACAGACAGTCAGAGAGTCAGGAACACGGAGAGATAGGCTGTCGCTTGACAATCAACGCATTGGACTTGGTATCTTAATGAAGTATCGATTTCTCGCACTTCTCGATTTCTCGCATTCTCGATTTCCTTCGCTGTGCCTTGTGGCGAAATTCCTTTGAGTCATGTAAATCACTTATTACATTCGTTTCATTTCGTTCCAATTCCTGTCTCTTTTTTGCGATTCCTTGCAAATCTGGGAACTTAATCTGAAATTAGTTTTAAGCTCGTAACGAATTTTACTAACCAAATTGTCATAATGGCAAATAACAACGGAAATAATGACGTAACAGAAAATGAAATCAGGCAATGAAGCAATCCAAACGCATCTAAGTGTGTGATGATCATATCTAACCGACTAACCAAACGACTGTCTGTCTGTCTGTCCCCCTGTCCATGTGTCCCTCATGTGTGGTGTGCGGTGGCGTATACGTGATGACTTTGCAAATAGCATTGGGGGGCAATCATATTGAAAGCTGAGCGCATAAAAGTGTACGCTGTGTATCCGCTGTGTGATATGCGTTATTCGTTGTATTTGTATCTATGTCTGCGTATCTGTATCTGTATTGAATGACCATAAGGAATACGCACACTGAGCTCTGATAACACAAATGTAATTTCGGTAATTTGTTTCCTGCTAATGCTCAGCCGGATATGATTTCCTTTCAGTAATTGAAAAGAGCCTTTGACTTTTCTATGATTCCAGCGAAAGTGTTTAGCGTGTGTGTCTGCTTAAAGGATTGCTGTGTTCTCATATGCTGATAAAATTCAAATTAAGCTTTATTCTTTGCACTTTAGTATAGTCCCCCCTCTGTTCCACTCTTTGTCTGGCACTTAAACAAATGAAGCTGTCGCCGTCGCGTTATTTATTAGCGCTGCAGTTGAACATTTTCAGCCTCAAATGCTTTTTTATTAATTTGTCTTGTGGCCAATGCACACACACACACACACACACACACACACACACACACACATTCACTCGGAGTTGTGCGAAAAGTTGTGGTCGGCATTAAGAGGGAGGGGTGGGGAAGGGGGAGGGGTGAGGGACAGTCAACAACCGCGACAATCAGCTCTTATTCATTGGCTGCAATCTGAGTCTGAGTCTGCTTTCGGGGCTGCCTGCAACTACACTTATTTGTCTGGCCTTAACTGACTTGCTCTCTCACTTTGTCTCTCTCTCTCTCACTCCATCTCTTAGTTTATTTGCCGCTTTATCGTATGTTTAAGTCAGCGCTCATGCAAAATTTTTAAGTGCTTTTGTAGAAAGTTTCGCAGTGGCGTTCAAATGACGTCGCTTTGTTTAAAATGTTCCGCCTGCTGAGCAGTCAAATGTGGGCGTGGCAGACTGCACACACACACACACTCGCACACACACAATGCTAATTCGCAGCGGGTGACAAAGTAAATTATGATATTCGTTTCCCGACTAACAGACTGCGTGCACTTCCTGCATCATTTTTTTTCTTTCCTCGGCCCGCTTTCTGGCCAACAGTTGGAGTGTCGGCGTTTCCATTTGGCCCGGCCGTGATTTGTTGCGCGGCGTACGTCGCGCTTTCCCCTCCCCTCTCAGTCTATCCTTGTGACCCCCTCTTAGTGTCCAAGCCAGCCAGGCGGATGAGCACTTGGAAGTTTGGCGTATCTGTTTTTGAGCTTCTTAATGGAAAGTTTTGGGGCGAAATTTACGATATGCCGAGGTCCGCCAGTCGCCAACCGGCGTCATGTGAAGATAAGTAACTGTAAAGGTGGGGACAGAATGCGGGCTTGGATTGGTTGTAGCTTTAAGTGAATTAATTTCGCTACTTATGAGTTGAAGCTAAAGTCCAAGTTGTAGTTGAAGCTGCTGTTGCTGTTGCTGTCGCTGTTGTCGTTGCAACAATCTTTCCCCATCAACGGCTTGTCACATCGTCGTTTACAATTTTAATGCCACTTTGATGTTAGTTCTTCCAGCGGGGGGTGCCACAGTCCCAATCAGAGTCCCCGATGACAGCACACTGGCGTCCCAGTAAATTAACAAGCAACTTAACTACAACAAACATGCAACAGTTCTTTCTCTCTGTCTCTGTCTCCGATTCCGTGTCTTTGCCCTCGACCAGCAACTGAAAATCTAGTGCCTGACCAAACAAAAGGTCCGCAAAATTTCGTGCAAACTTTGTTAACTATTTAAGACATAATTTAGCAAATTATTTTCTTCCACACGGGCGGAGGAGCAGCAATGGCTCACAAGTAAATATTATGCAAATGAGTGCCTGGGGTTATGCTTCAAAAAATGAGGGTACAGTGATATAGTGGGGGGGGGGGAGAGTGTGTAGGGCGGAGGTGGGGCAGCTGCTTAGTTTACCCCTTGGCTGCTTAACTGCAGCAAAAGTTTTAGGGCCAACAGCAGCAGAAGCAGCAGCATCTGGTTGCGCTCGTGTCCTTGTCATGCCAGCTAGTTTTTTAAATCCTTTTCAGTTATTAATTTAATCGC
Organism: Drosophila limbata; assembly: GCA_963924055.1. NCBI lineage: Eukaryota > Metazoa > Arthropoda > Insecta > Diptera > Drosophilidae > Drosophila > Drosophila limbata. Next base: position 19,674,157 of record OZ001352.1, read on the forward strand.
ACAGCTGCATTTCGCTCAGCCGACAAGAGTGCGTGTGTGCGTATGAATATGTGTGTGAGTGAGAAGTTGAATGCAAGTTTTTTATAACCATTCCAATCCTGAGAATAAGAATGAGGATGAGAAGAAAAAGTAGGCGTGACTACCCGTCAGGCAGCGTGATAAACGCTTGACACATAAATCTGACGTTAAATTTAATTAGTTCATAGATTCGTGGCCTTAAGCAACAATTTATACTTGATATATTCATATGTGGTCGGTGTGAAAATCATTAATAATGTGAAAGGCTGCATGAATTATTCGCTCAAGGATTTATCACCATTGACATGCTGACGAGTTTATACCCTGTGCATTAAATTAGATTTCAACTTGAGTTGCAGCTCACTAAGCAAATTTTTGTAGCATACTTTTCGCCGCAATATAAAATTAATTTCAGTTGATCCTAAAAGTGTGCTAAATTTTTTCAATAAATTATACTTAAATTCATCGAAAACGGACACAGCTTCATGATACCCTATTAAAGCACAGCGTATTGAGCATGTTGGCGAGTTCTTTTGAATAAATTTCACAATATTTGCTGCCGTTGCAGGTCGTTTATTTATTGGTTTATGTCCCTGGTTGCTCCTTTAAATAAAAAGAAGAAATAATAAACACGAAAAAAAAGGAAATAAAACAGAAAGCTTTGCATAAAACACATTTGAGTCGTTATTTCGAATTATGCTTTAACTGATTTTCGCATTTGAATGATTTATGTTTCCCGACTGACTCATTCACTTTATTCTCCGGTTTTGACTGTTTGCTACCTGCAAAATATATTCCTCGGGGACCTCTCGTTTTTTGCTCATTTTTCATAATTTTACATGTGATTTGAATTTCGTTTCTCGTTTTTTACACATTTTGTATTATGCTTGGATATTTTTGTCGCTGCTGGGTTTGATAGAAATCAATGTGGAAACCCTTTTGTAATTCGTGACTTTAATATGAACTGTGACTAAATATTTATCAACAGGTTAACAAGCAGTTTAACAGCTGTCTGGCTGCTAACGAGTGGGCGGAGTGCCACACCCACATTTGGTGCTCATTCATTTATACACATATACTTATGTTTGCATATATCGAAAGAATTTTACAAGCTAACAAAATCATTTTATGCATCATTAACGTTTTTGTGTTTCATATGCAAATTGCCGTTGCCATTGGCCCAGCCGCAGACATCCGTCCAAAGAAAGTCAAACTTTGTTCAATGTGTGTGATTGTGTATATGCGTGTGTGTTTGTTTGTGTGTGTCTGTGTGACCGCAGCATTAGTGAGGTTGAGTGCACAACGAAGACCCTCCACATAACCGACTGACTGGCTGGCCAAAAACCTTCATCGAGTTGTCCCTTTGCCTCCTCAAACATTGGCCACATTATTCGCACGCAATGAGCCTTGAAATTTAGTTTTTGGTTAGTTTTAGGTCCTTGATCCTTCAAGGGTTTACCACCCAGCTCTGCTCTGGACACTTGACGGAAAGTTTTCCATATGCCATTGACAGCATTTTGATCATTTCTCACGACTCTTTCACGTCTTTGACTTTGTCGCGGCTGCGAGAAACTCAAAAACTTAATGTTGCACATCTCGTGCCAAAAGTCTGAACGTGTGTGTGTATGTGTGGCAATTGTTAAACCAAATTAATTGCTTCAAAAGGTAAGCCTGTTGCAATACACAATATCCATTTGGGGCATTATTGGGAGCAGCGTTTAATGCAACATTGGAAGACAATGCAATAAGCAGAGCACATTTAAACAGTCATTAATTAATTGTAATTAAAATCATTTTCTGCATTGTGGCATTGTGTTCTTCCTTTCGGTTATGGCCTCTTTGATTGGATCTTAAATTGCAGCAGCGCCTTTGTTCTTAAGCCGTGGGCGTGATGCCGCCGAACAATGGCTGTGATAATTAACATTAATACATAATTATATCAAGCGGCTGGTAAATTCAACTTACTTTAAATTATGCAGCTCCACAATACAAATGTCCCAGGTCAGCACGAAGACACACAATTATTGAAGCATGCAATGAATGAATGTTTCGAATAAAAAACTTGACTTTAAGTGTTGACGTAGTAAAATGTCACAGTTTTAAATTAAAAGTCATTAAAGTGGACATTTTTTTTTATACCTGATTTAAGTTTTTAAGAGAATAAATTCAATAAGAACATTTTTTAGCATACTTTTCAGCGCAATATATAATAAATTTCAGTTGATCCTAAAAGTATGCAGTACATATCCAATAAATTATATTTAAATTCCACGCGAAAAATATAAAGCACCTTAAAGAAAAGTAAAGAAAACTTGTAATGAAGTTCTTTTAAAAGATCTCTTTATCCTGCTCTACCTCGTCTCCGCATCTCATTCTTCCTTAACATTTTTAGTTACTTTTATTTATGTTAATTTGGAAATTCATTGAACTGAACTTCGTATACAAAACTTTTCGATTGTATATCATTAGAAACTAAAACTAAGTCAAAAGCGCTGAAAACAAACAAAACCCACACACACACACACTCATACACATACCATTGCAACATTAATGGTATACAGATGAGGAAGTGTGGTGAAGTTTGGCGTCAATGACGGTGAGCAGATAAGTGAAATTTGAGTGAAAGCTTTGGCTTTGAATATTGAGGCGTTTAGTGTGTGTGCGAGAGAGAGAAAGAGAGAGAGAGAGAGAGAGAGAGGAGAATGCATGGGTTAGCCGACAAATATTTATCTATGACTGTGGCCATTTTGCCAGCGCCGGCCAATAAAATTGCCATTGCTGTCATTGTCAGCTTAACTGCAAAGTGAGCAACAATTGATAGTGTCTGCTACAGCCTGTTTGTCTGCCTATCTGTGTGTGTGTGTGTATATATATATATGTGATGGAATGTCGTTTGTCACTTGGTCTGTTTGCAGTCGCTGCGACAACTGATTTCATATGCACAGTGTGTGCAATTATGTCAATTAAACGAAAATTACTTTCTTAAAGTACTTTGCCTGACAATCTCTCAAACCAAATCAAAGTCTCTACACACACACTCACACACAGACACATACAGTGAGACACTTAAGTGCATGTCACGCCTTGAAATAGTACCGAAATTAGCATTGACATTTAGTGAATATGTGAAATTCACACAAAAGACCAAGTTAATTGGCCTTATTGAACGATTCGACAAGAACCACATTGAACTAAGCTAAAGTGAAGGAAAAAGCAAATTTAGATACACTCACAAACACACATACGTACGTAGGCATATTCACTCCAGTATATAATTCATCACTCTAATGTCAATTAACGTGTTGACTGCTACTTAATTTATTGAAGCTCGACATCAATTGATCTATACCTGACCGCTCATCGAAGTGCATTCGTGCGTAACAATTGAATACAAAGATACATTTACAAATACAGATACATATGCACACATACAGTTGACATCTTTTTGTGTGACAATTAAATGTTTAATAATTCAACGGTAATAAACAGTTCAAAGATACAAAGTCAGATACAAAATGACAACATTAGATGCATGGCTAAAGATACTACACAAGCCATGTCTGAGTCTCCTTTCCTCGTCTGCAGTCTATTGCCTCCTCCTCTTCCACTTCGTTCTCCTTGTCCCTGCTTCCACGTCCTGGCGCGTGTGTTAATGGCAAAAGCGTTTAATGTTTCCAGTCACGTAATAAATCTAAATCTGTGCCCTGTGCGCTGTCACTTGCGTTTTATGATTTAATTTGTAATTTACTCGTAGTGCTGCTCATCATTTCTCTCTCTCTCTCTCCCACTCTATTTCTGTCTCGTCTCTTGTTATTCTTCATGTTTTTGTTTTTGTTTTTGTTTTTTTGGCAGTTGACTTGCGTTGCCATTTTTGACAACGATGCCTGAGGGTATGCCATGAAAAATAGAATAGCAAAAAAGAGACAAAATAAGTATTATATTATATGTTATGTGTCTGGCTACGCATTTCGATTATGAGAGTTAATTTTAGTATGGGGAACAGTTGTTGACAATAGCCTATTTCAGACTCTTGTCATTAAAGCCACATGATTTAAAGTGGCTTTTCAAATTGCCACTGTCAATGCGAGTAGAATTGAGTTGAGCTGCCGTGTGTCTCGTTTCGTTGCAGTCTCAGTTTTATTCTTGAAGTAGCTGCCATTTGCATATTTCGCTTATCGAGCGCACAAATTGCATATGTAAAGTTATTTTCACACACACTGGCAACCATTTTGGCTAAGAGACACACAGACTTACACTTATGCACTCGGGTGTAACTGCAACTTCATATGTGTTGCAATTCATTCCCAGCTTTTCTAGCAAGCCGCCAGGCTGAAAGAGAAATTACCTTTTCAGCAGCTTATAGCCACAGTCCTTTTAAGTCAGCCACGCCCACTTGGCAACAGCATTTAAAGACCTTCTGCTGCTGCTTTCCCACTGCCTTTTCACGCTCTGCAGTCTAGAAAATTCTCACATTTTTAGGCCACGTTTGCCACGTCTCGTCCCGATGCGTTTGTCTGGCGTCTACAGTCTGCTTCCTCTTTCTCTTCCTCTTCCTCTTTCTCTTTCCCACTCGATGTGAATACGTGTGTGTGTGTGTTAGTCTATATTTTTGCAAAGCCAATTGCTTTCAACACCTTCAACGCAAACAAACGCGCGTCACTTGGGCCTTTTGTTGTTGTCCTGTCCTGAACGGACCGTCGAAAGTGTTGACCGTGTTGGCCGTGTTCGCCGTGTTGGCGTTTTGGCCGTGTCGGTTGTTGGTTGTCGGTTTGATCCATGAAGGTTTCCAGTCGTATCTTGGCCTGCCAGTTCTACAATCAGACATATTGCATTTGCCTCAATGGGCAGTCAGCTGCGATTATGTGCAACACACATTCACACACACACACATACACACACACACATAGCCATAGATAGAAACAATATTGTGTGGGTTTCGCTAGCTCGGCGATTGTCTGCGTGAGCTCGGCAATGTTTCCGCTGCCTTTCCTGAAACGGAAGCTAAGTGCACTAAACGATTTGCTTGTTTCGTGTGCTGAAATATTTAAGCTGATTGACCAGTTACACTTCGCTTTAAAATTAAGAGATCTTCTACGTTTGGTACCTTTTGAATAATTGCGTATACGCCTTGTGTTCGCAATGCACAAATGAACTACGCTTGATAACGCACATACAAATTTGTCAGTTGAAACAAGAGGGAACCATGTATACCCTAAGGACAAATGCATAGTAAAATAAGCACATGCACATTCAAGTTTACCATACTATACTTAAATAAATAAATACAAATACAAAAAATAATAATAATTATTTTTTACACTATTCTGATTTTAGTCTTTAAATTTAATATAAATTAATAAATATTATGTATGAAATGTTTTAATATGAAAATCTTTTTTTTTATAATATTTTGAATTCGATATTTAATATGAAATCCAAAGAAACTTTATTTTTTTAAATTGATAATTAAATAAGACACTCTAAATGCTAGAGTAAATTATAGAGTAAAATAGTTTTTACAAAGTTTAAATATTACAATTTCAGAGTATTTTTCCCCGGATGCATGTATTTGTGGGAGTAAAATGGAGGAAGGAGGCCAGCCTTTGTGGACATGCCCAAAACAAATGCTGATGTCGTTTATTAATGCCGCTGCCATGAAATATGCAGCACGTTACCGTTACCGGCTGAAGAGCAACTGACCCAAGGACTTGGCATTTTATTGCATTGTCAATTTAATGGTGTGGAAATGCTTTACTGAACAGAAGAGAGAAAACTAAAGGCAGGTCGAGAAAAGCTGTTGCCAAGACTCTAAGCCAAGATACGAATACAGGCACAAATACACACACACACACACACACACACACACACACACACACACACAGACAGACAGACACAGCACACGCATAAACAAAGCAAACACAGAGCTAAGCCGAGTGCTAACTAAGGCAGTTAGAAGATGTTCAATGCTGGCCACGCCCTCCGCCCTCTACACGCCCCCTGGGCCCTTGATTCACATCAGTTTCAAGTAAAATAAGCCAAACGTTTAATGCCTGCACAATATTTATTGCCATGTTTCATATTCGTAGATACTTTTTTGCCATTGCTACAAAGTAGCCTTAGTCCTTAGTCATAGTCTCAGTCCCCCAACCCCCCCCCCCAACCCCACCACACACACACAAACAGAGATTGGCACAGTTTCTGCCTCTTACACTGACTCTTACTCTCACTCTGCATTGTTTAGTTTTGTACTTTCCCTTGGCATTGTTGTTGCTGTTGCTGCTGCGATGTCAAGCGATTTATAAAATGGCAACTGGAGAGGCCATGAAAGTAAGCAGCCATAAAAACAACAGCAACCGGAGTCGGAGTCGGAGTCACATTGGAGGCATTGTGCCACAGACGTTGCAAGTGCGAGTACAAAAGATAAACGGAAATTATTAAAGTGCTGCCAGATTTATGAAAATGTATTTGCTTCTGGCTCAGTTGCAATTACTCCCCCTCTCTTTCTCTCCCTCTCACTGTCTCTTGGTGTGTTGAAATGCATTTAAAATTTGTTGAAAGCCAGCAGATATGCCTTTGAACTTGGCTATTTATCAGATCTAATAATATAACTACCTGGGCAGATTGCGTGCCTCAGAGAGAGCATAAGTTTTCAAATATGTCATGGCAGAGTTAGGAGAATGATTCACAGTTTTAATGCCTAAATTAATTTCTACTTGTATTTTATCAACCAGTCAATAGATGTTGCTCGGCTTTCTTTTGCAAACTGAGCCGTTAGTTAGCTGGTCAGGCAAATCACTTTCATAAATCAAATTATAAAATATATTGCTTATAAAGCCCATTGCTCAATTGTTTTGCAGCTGTAGCCAGGCAGATCCACTGAACCACCGCACCACCGGAAATGGCGATTCATTATGAATGCATGCTGGTAATTTAATCGAAGGCAATAAATTGGCATTTAAATGTGATAAAGACATGAAAAATAATTACAATTGCTGAAATGGATGCTTTATTACCAGTATTATTATTATTTTTATTATTGTTGTTGCTGTTTTTGTTATTTTTTGTTGCTGCTGCCATCAGCGAATTTTATACAATTTTTGTATTATGCGCATATTTTGGACTTCATTTGCAGCCCCCGCCTCCAGTTTCAACCAACCCCCCCCCCCCCCCCCGCCTTTCTGCCCTCCTCATTGTGTCTACTTTGGCTGTTGCTGATGTTGTTGACCAAGCGCATGACAGTTAAGTGACATTTAACGGTTAATAAGCCTGACAGATTTACAACTGTCAGCGACGTTTAAAAATAATGAACAGCAAAGTCAGTCACAAAAAAAAGAGCAAAATAATAAAATAAAAATAAACCGAAATAACAAAAAAAAGGCAGGCCGAACAGCCAAGTGATTTTGGCCAAATTGACTGCGCAAAGTGAATTATTAATGTCATGTGGGCTGGCTGTCCTTAGATGAAGGAAAGTTGCTCCCTATTCTGTCTGCTGTCTATCGAAATGACACTAAATGTGCGTCTATTTGGTTCCAAGTTCCAAGTGTTGAAAATTTACTATGCGTATTAAATAAATGCGATTTTTCCGGCACGTAATATTAACAGAGATCAGAGCGGACGGAGAACAGTAACAAAGTAAGATTGAAACAAAAACTAAACCAAATGAAACACTCAAACAAACAAACAAACGAACGAAACGAACAAAACTGAGGACAACAACGCTCATAAAACATAAATTTAATTTATGTGCAATTTTAGCAAGTCGTATAAATTTTCACGGGCGAGAGAAGAGAAACAAAAAAAAAGAAAACAATAACAAAAGGACAAAAACAGAAATAACAAAAAAATAAATAAGAAATGGCAAAGCGGCAGTGGCCAGCTGGACAAGGACTGGTCGCTTTTGCTTAGAGTTGTTCTTGTTCAAAATGTCCTTGAAAATGCCATCTTGCTGTTGTTGTCGTTGTTGTTGCTGTTGCTGCTGTTGTTGTTGCGCTTATTTATAGCCCAACTCGCTTGCTGCCGAGCTGCTTGAATGTTAATGAATTGCTACAAATTCATTTCGGTGTCACTAGAAATTTCAAGCAAACTGTTTGCTTTAAGACGGGTCTAAATATGCCATTATGGGCGGAGTAGGAGCTGCAATTCACTCGCAGCGACGACAACATCTATTAATTTAATTAAAAACCCAAAAAAAAACAAAAACAACACACAACAAGTGTAATTCAAAGGCGTCAGTTTCATTTTCATTTAGTTGCATTCAGCTCAAAGTTTGTTTTAGACATCACAAGCGGGAGAAGGGGAGGAAGTTTGTTTTGTTTGCTGTAGCTCAGCAACTTGTTAATAAAATAAATTAAATCTTAAGGACTCCACTTGCACTTCCACTTAAGGTGGAAGCATCTACAGACTGCTCTTTTAATAACTCACAAAATTCTTAACGCATGCCTCCTTGAGCTTTTCTCAACCTCCGTTTCGTCCCCTTCCCCTTGAAGGTTGATGGCTGCATATGTTTGTGTGTGTTGCTTCATACTTTTAAATGGAATTCATTTAATATCTTATTTATAAATTCCATTCGCAGAACGTTTTGTGCTCCCATCAAATTCACAAAAGTTAGACTTGAGATAAACCCATTGAAAAAGCAGATGTTTTTTTTAAAGAGTTCTCTCTATGGTTAAAACTGGTTAGATTGAAGTATCTTAATAATGGCTTCGTCTTCTTTTTAATACCATCAAACATTATTTTAAAGTTCTGATTGAATTTACTTGCCAAAAAGCAAAAAAACCACTGGGCATTTCTGATCTGTTGCTGACGCTTCGACAACAATTCTCACCATGTTGTTAAATATTTTATAGGATCGAATTTGTAAGCCACTCCAATTTATGAAACATTTAGTTAAAAAAATGGAAAGAAATGAAAAGGCGCAGATACTAAAAAAAGCTTTTGCAATGAACAAAGATGATGACAACGGAGCTTTTTGTCAAATTTTTTCATCAATATTTTGTTTTTATAAAGTAAAATGGGCGCTTCTGCATATTGTCAAATTAATACAACCTTTTAAAAATTCATGTTTTATGAAAAGCTGAGAAATAAAACAGTAGGAAATATTTAAATGCCCATTGGTCAATAATATTTTATTCGTAAATCAACTTTATTGAAAAAATTGCACCATTTTTATACCCTGTAGCTGGCAAATGGGGTATAATGCAATTTAAAGTATTTACTAAGTTGCTGCTGCAATTCATAACAGCTGCAATAAAACAGGGTAACTTTAAGTTGCGCATTTGTAAATAATGCAATTGTTTCGAAATCTGAAAGCCTAGACAGCACGTATTAAGTGAACAAAATGTTGAATCATGTTTTCAATAATCTGAAAGTGCGACAAAATCAATAAATATATTAAAGTCTGACTCGATTCAAGTTAGAGGAAATTCATTTCATTCATATTTGGAAAACTAATTAGGAGTGCCTCCACTCCTACGCATTAATACCACACGATATACGAGGGCTAGATATCCCGCATTTCCCGTATCCGCATATCCTGCACATCCTGCTTATCTAAGAGGCAGTCCCAACAGCAGCCAGCTCAGAAATTCGCTCTCATTAAATCTGCCTTAATGCATCCTTTGTGTGTTTACCTTGCCAGCGGTTTTGTGCGACAAAACAAACACGGAAAGGAAATAGATTCTCAGCAGACTTCGGCTTCTGGCAAAGTCCTTTGCACTTAGTCGTAAGCCGCTCGACGTCTTTGCCACGTTGTCCCGACAACGGCCACAGAAATGCTTCCAATTATTTGCCAAGTCTCATGTTAATTAACATAAATTAAAAATCAAAACCACAGCATTTCAGCTAAGAGCGGCTTGTTTGGGGCCTGTCTGTTGCTCGGAGCTTTTCTAATCGTTATGATGTGTGCCTATATCGTTTTATGTGCTGAGACTCTGGACACGTGTCTTTTAAGTGCCCTAATCGTTGCTTTTGGCTGCAACGCACGTTGCAACCATTAAAAAACAATTTAAGCTTTGACCCATTTGAAATAAATATTTACTTATGCCAATCTTAGAAGAAAAGAACTGCGAGCAACATCAGGCAGAGTAAAACTAAATAAATACTTCATCTATAATGAAGTGTAACCAAGGGGAAAAAAATAAAGGACACCAAATAGCTGCAAAAGTAGACACTTATCGAAAATATTTGCTGAAAAGATTAAAAACCGACGTAATCACTGGAAAAAACAACGTTAAAACAACGATTTGTGTTGAGCCGAAGATTAAATACTCTTGCCCACAAAGCAAGTTATTTATTTAAAATGTTTTAATTATCATTTACTGTCCAACTATTATCAGCCAACATAACATAAATTTAACAATCAAATTTACAAATTTATATTTCAATAGAAATTTTGTATGCCATTTTCTCAGACAAAAAGATAAATTAAATATGTTAACTTACTACCTTACTTTTTAATGATTTAATCATAATACCCTACGTAAGTGTATTAAAAGTCCGACAGTGGAGAGAACGAAATGTAAGCATTGAATTATTTAAAATACAAATATTTTTACTTTTTTATAACGCGGTAATGGACTATAAATTTCTCTGTTAATTTTATGATGGCGCTTAAACGTTTTTGTTGGCTTCAGACTTATTTGCGAGTACTCAAATTCGCATTCGTATTTGCACTCGTTGAAGTATTCGAGAGTGCAGTTAGGCAATTAAAACAAATTATGCCCACAAGTTCGCAGAGGTAAGCAGATTATTAAAAGGTTAAAAACCTTGATGTATATTATTATACAATGCACTTCACGTATTTGCATTGTCACTTAAGAGTCTTAATTAATTTACAAACAATAAACGATTTAAAAGTGCCTTGAGGCGCTTTTTATCCAGATATACAACAGCAGGTCAAAGTACGACAATGGCCAAATAATCACAGCTTAATTACAGCCGGCTCTTGGTCTGGTCTGGTCAACTGGTCAACTGGTCAACTGCTGTGGTCACATTTAATGACGGTTCAGTAGTCATCTGGCCAGAATCAACGGTCAGCGGTGGATTTAAACAATATGCACGACGATGACGTTGACGGCAATCATTGAGACTGAGGATTTATTGATGGCCAGGTCGGGGGCGGGGCTTTGGCCAGGACTGGACAATTGTGTGTGTGGATTCAATCAGTGACACCGCAACCGCAAAATCAACTTTTCACTGCCCGCTCACTTTGTGCGGTAAATGATGAAAGTTGTGAAGGCAACTCTGGAGTTCAATTATTATTAATTTATTATGATTAATTTGTAATTTGCATGTAGAAAATTATTAGCAACAAAAGCAACCCAAGTCTGTCTAGGCTGAAATTATAGTTAATGACTAGATACCTTCTTTGTGTTTCCTTTAACTAGCTATAAATGTCTTATCAATTTGATTGTTGGCCAATTCAAAGCTGGCCAACATATTTGCGGTTAACGGTCGATAGCTTTTTGAATATGTTGGCATGTATGTATGTGTGAGTGTGTGTGATTGTGGCAAAAGTTGTGTCCTTCGAGATATGCTGGAAAAAAGTGATGCGGTAAATATTTTTGTTGTCCGTCCAAATTCTCATTGACTTTGCCTATGTTTTTGGCATCTCATATGGTGAAAAAGCCAAACAAAACAAAACACAGTATAAAAAGAGCAAAACAACAACAACAATAACAAAATCTATGTTCTCGTAAAAACAAAACGAGAAACGCGCACTTCACATTGAGAAAAAAAGGGTGGGGAAACTGCTTAGGCAATTTTCAAGTCATGTCTCTCTCTCTCTCTTGGTTGCGATAAGTGTGCTTCACTGTTTCTCTGTCTGTGTGTGTGTGGGTGCTTTGTGGTGACACACACACACATACACAGCGACCACACACGCATCACTTCAACAGCGTGAAATCCCTGAACTGTGGAGTGGTTCAGATCCCAAACCTCACACACACACACACGCACACACACATACACAGTCAACATTTGACCGAGCCAAGTAACTAAAAACAACGCCGACAACAAAGGCAAAAATCCACATAAAATGGAAAACAGCAACGCGCTGATAAGCTACAAATAATTTGTATGTGCCCCAGACAGTGAGAGCGAAAGAGCCAGCAGAAGAGAGAGCAAGTGAGATAGAGTGTAACATAGACAAAAGCGTCAATATCAAAGGCCCTTCAAAAACAAAACAACATTGTGACCAAGTGTCTCTCAATCCGAGAGTGTGTTTGTGTGTGTGTGTATATATGGTTGCCAAGGCTTTATATTGTCTCATATCTCTAAAGTCATAACAGTCCAGCTCAGTCCAGTGTCTGCTATTCAGCTAACTGATGCCAGCTGACAGATTGGGCCAACTGACCAGCTTACTGACTGACTTCAGCTCATCGTCAATTCGCAGCATCTGGCTTATCGCTTTGGCCTATATTTCAAGCACAAGTTAAAGAAGTTTATCTTTGGTTCAACTTCAACCACAGCCGCAAAGCTGGCAAACCTTTTCCTAATCTAATTAGTCGCAATTATCGAAGTGTGAAGAAAACACCAAAAATATTGTCAGTAATGAAGTAGTTCGTTGAAATCGTTAATTATGCCAATTATTAGATATTTCATGTAGTTTATTATAATTGAATATTTGATATTGCATAGAGACACTGCAAATGAAATATAAGCTTGGTGATCCAGTTTCAGAAATAGGCAGTTAAGTGATGTTGTATAAGAGATTTATATGATTTCTGTAAATATTACCCATATCATAATCCGAATAAGTATTCAATTACATCTTTTTAATAAAAATGGTTTGCTTACATTCACTAGTCATATTAGTTGCAGATAAATTATTGTATTAGTTGCATATTATTAGTTGCAGATAAATTATTGTATTTTTATTTTTTATTTTACAATTAAATTTATAATTTCTAGCATTCCCATTTTAACAGGGTATAAAAAGACAACTGCGGGACATCTAAATCCGATTCTTCAGCCAATTTCGAAGATGATGCTGTCTGTGCTTTACAGACAGACATTTATATCAAGTATGGATTTACATATGAGCATTGCATTTCATTCCTTTCATCTTTCATCTCGTATGTGGTGCAAATAAAATTGTTGCCGCGTTGCAAGCGATAAGCTGCCACAACACGCGTTGCAATTGCAATGCAACGTTTGCAATTTCGCATCCAATAAAATTTGGGCTAATGCAAACATTCGCAAAAGCCACTCGTAATATTTGCATAGAACCGTTTTTTCCGTACACTTGCACAAAATGTGACCAAAATGCCGAAATGAAATGAAATCGGAAACTACCATTAACGACTGCAGTTGCCATATTCCCATATGCCATCTCCCATCTCCATCCCATCCTGTTGTCTGTTGCCCATCCAAATTCACAGCCAGTTTGTGATCGGTTAACAGTTTAAAGCGCAAAGTAATGTGCGAATTGCGTTTCATTGCCAGCCATCGATTCTTGCCGACGAACTGCGGTTTAAATTTCAATAAAATGAAAATCAAAATATTGTCGCTGCGCAAGGAAAAAGACGATGGATGTGGCTGTTGTAGGTTTGGAATAAAAGGTGGAGGATGGAGACGTTGCGGTTGTGGAAGGTGGCACGTGCATGGCACTGCGTAATGCTTAATACGAAATGACAGAAAAACAGTGCCACACAAATAGCTGCCACACACAAATGAGACTGAGAAGAGTGAGAAAAAAAACAAGTAAGAGCAGTAGGTTAAGAAATTGCATGTCGAATTTAAAATACTCTTACTGCCAGATAGGGAAATGAATTCTTAAGTCGAGTTGAAAAGAAGACATCAGCTGAAATGTTGTTGATAATGTTATTAAATAAAATTATAATTTGAATTTATAATTTTAATAAATAATAATAATTGAAATGGAAATATAAATAGTTGACTGACTAAATCAAAATGTCCTCGACTAAAGAGTAAAGAGAAAATGAAAGATTGAGCTGGCAAAAAAAGGAAGAGAAGATCGGGCGTCGTGGTGGAAAAGTAAACACTGCCGTGACGGAGTCGTGGAATATATAGACTTGTACATATATATAGCACAGTTTCACAGCCGCAGAACGCATGACATTTATGCCCGACATAATCCGCTTACACAACAGGATAACAAGATGAGCACTCGTACGTTTTTAATACGCCCGAGATACAATAATTTATATGCGTGGCACGTAAACGGCAAGGTGACTGTCCAAGGAGCTGCGTTAAGCGTAAACAAAAATTGCGACTGTAGAGAAGGGCACAGAAAGGGAGAGAGAAAGACAGGAAGAAAGAGAGAGAGAGAGAAAGCACAGTCAGTAAAACGTTAATACAAATTGTTATTGGTGACAAAACCTGTGACCGTGTTGAAGATGCATAATGAACTGTCAGATCTTGATCAATTAGGTTTTTCAGTTTATTTTTATTTCATATACAATGTAATTTACAAAGGACAGCGCTCTAAGCCAGGCAACGGGTTCAATGACAACGCACAAGAAAACTGAATAAATAATCCAAAGAAAGCAAAGCAAAGAAAAAATTTCAAAGCACGTGAAGAGCAATGTCAAGACCTAGTAACACATCCCAATCACACATACCCAAACACACACACTCACACACACACACACACACACCACTTGTGTGTGCTGCTGGCCCAAATTTATGCGCTTTTCAATTGCTGCCAGCCTTTTTAATACCTAGACAAAGTATCACTTAACTACATGATGATGTTTGAAACGCAGAGTATTATTTAAAGATAAAGTTAAATTATTATCAGATAGTAAAAGAGTCGATTTAGGGTTTAACTTTATCTTGATATAGGAAATTTCAGGGCAAAAATCGTTTCATTTCAAAAAACTTTTCCACAAATTTGTTATCAAACTTTCAGGGTATAAATTATTCTACTTATAAACAAGAGTATGTATAAGTCGAATTTGATAAGTGAACCTCTTGGTTTTTCTACATATTTATACCCTGTGCCCATTGAAAATGGTCAAAAAGGGTATATTAGATTTGTGTGATGTATGTAACAGGCAGAAGGATGCATCTCCGACCATATAAAGTATATATATTCTTGATCAGCATCAACAGCCGAGTCGATTGAGCCATGTCCGTCTGTCTGTCCGTCTGTCCGTCTGTCCGTCTGTCCGTCTGTCCGTCTGTTTGAACGCGTCGATCTCAGAAACTATAATAGCTAGAGACTTCAAATATGGCATGTAGGTTGCTGGATACCGGACGCAGGTCAAGTTTGTTTTTAAATTTGGATCGGACCACTATATCATATAGCTGCCATAGGAACGATCAGTCGAAAATCAAGTCTCGGTATGAAAAACTTTTTTGTTGTTTGAGATAACTGAACCAAACTGACAGAATATGCATATGTGATGGTCCCTTATAACCTGACCGAAATTGGTTGAAATCGGATCACTATATCATTTAGCTGCCATAGGAACGATCAGTCGAAAATCAAGTCTTAGTATGAAAAACTTTTTTGTTGTTTGATCTATCTAAATCAAACTCACAGAATATGCATACGCGATGGTCCCTTATAACCTGACCGAAATTGGTTGAAATCGGATCACTATATCATATAGCTGCCATAGGAACGATCAGTCGAAAATCAAGTCTTAGTATGAACAACTTTTTTGTTGTTTGAGATAACTGAACCAAACTGACAGAATATGCATATGGGATGGTCGCATACATTCTGACCAAATTTGATTGTAATCGGATTACTATATCATATAGCTGCCATAGCAACCATCAGTCGAAAATCAAGTATCAGTATGAAAAACTTTTTTGTTGTTTAAGATATGTGAACCAATTTGACAGAATATGCATATGAGATGGTCCCAACCAATATTCTATTTTATGGCTACTGACACAGGGTATCCTCCAGTCGAGCAAACTCGACTGTAGCCGCGCCAACTTGTTTTTTTGTTGGCATTTGCTTTTGCCGTTATTTGCTTCTTTTTTTTTTTTGGTTGCCATTGTCTCCGTCTATGAACGTGCGTAGAACGGCGTTAAATTTGGCACACGAGCTCGTGTCAATATTCAAGTATACGTGGGCGAGTGTGCGAATGAACTTTATGGCTTAAATAAGTCAACAACAACAGCAGCCACTGAAGAGGGGCAGCAGTGCAAATAACTTTGCCGTTGAGCAAAGTTGTGTTTACACTTTCGTGGCTTTTGTTTATGATGTCAAATAAAAGTGCACGACAATACCGAATAAATATTTTATTGCGATGCTGTCTACGAAACTCGAGCAGCCAACTTAAAGTGTTGCCTACTTTTCTGGCTTAAGATGCGGCCAAGTTAAAGACACATTGGGTGGGACTGGCCAAGAGAGATCAAGATCTCATCTTG
This sequence comes from Drosophila limbata, assembly GCA_963924055.1. Lineage (NCBI taxonomy): Eukaryota > Metazoa > Arthropoda > Insecta > Diptera > Drosophilidae > Drosophila > Drosophila limbata. The sequence goes on from OZ001352.1 coordinate 19,690,525, forward strand.
GCTAGCACATAAACAGCTTTTGACAAATGTGTGCCTAATAGAAATAAATGCAAATATAAACTTGTCCATTGTTTAGCTGACAACGGGCCCGTCGCCTGTCAGACACGGACCATTTGTCAGAGGCAGCTCTTCAGTCTCTTCACTCCCCCCAGTCTCCACAGTCTCTCCAAAGTTTCTCACTCATTGTCTCTCACTGTTTTGAGACTCCGAAAAATGGAAACGAGGCCTTGCCACATGGCGGCTGTCTTCGCTTTTATTGTCGCACTCGCACGATAAACATCTTCGACTATTGCCGACTGTATTTCAACTTCTTGGCCCGACTCGCTGCTTATCATTAAACATTATCGCGCAACGTATTTGACATTCGTTTTGGCGTCTTCGCTGCCGCTGCCATTGCCTGTTTTTATTGTCCCCGTTAACCACAGAGGCGGCACAATACTCATACCGGCCCCATTGTCATTGCTTTGTTGCTTTTATGTTGATTAAATTATAAAATATTTACTTGCCCAATGTTGCCACAGTGTCTCTCTTGTATATAAATTTCATTTTTAGTGTGCAAGGCCAAGCGGCGTATACTTAACATAACGTCCTGAATATGTTAAATTGTGCTCAACTGTTGTATAGTTTATGAAATTACCTCTGTTCATTTTCAATCAAATCATTTGTAGTCGATTTACCTTCAGCAATTGTTAGACATTAGCACACAAGCCATTTTCAAAACAAGCTTCAAGAGTGTCCAGATGACAGAGTGCACTTTAAAAACAAAAATAAAGTGTTGGCCTAAAGAAACAGAATGCCAATTGATACTAATGGAACCTTCAGTCAAAAGAGGAATGTTATTTGTTTGGAAACTGTCAAACATGAATAAATATAAGAAAGCCATTAAAAGTTTATTTTTAGTGTATTGTCTTATTGTGTAGGTGGATAAATCTGTATCTTGAGTAGTAAATTTAAATGCAAAACAATTCTGTTTGTTCAGATAATCAGACCTGTTCCGGTTTTTACTTTCTGTACGATTTTGCGGAAGTGAATTTCTTAAACCTGTTCAAATATCATTTCGGCGATATTCTGCGGATTGAAATCACTTTGAGTTGTTGAGTTTAAGTCCGATAAAGTGATCATTCTTAAGTACTTAGCCCAAATGCAGAGTGAATAAATGCATTTCGCTAAATGCTCATAAGTCAAAAGTGAAAACCGGAACTGGCCTGAATATCTATGAAAATTGGTTTATAAAATTTTCTGAATAGGAAAATAACATAAATGTAAGTGTATTGAAATATAATAAAAATGGAAACAAGAAACCTTTTCAAACATTGTCCCTAACTGTTATAAATTATAAAGTTTAATTCTCTCTTTTTAAGTAACTATTATTGTTGTAAGTACTTGTTGTTGTTTACAATGCAAATATTTTACTACACGCCAGATGATTTATAGGTTGCAAGAAGCATGTCCGTATTCTGTTGCATTTTGCCACTGCTTCTTCTGGGATTAATGGTGCAGATTGGACCTGGAGAAAGTGTTTGTTGTCCATCCAAAGTCATCTCTTTTCGCATGATCGACGAGAACGATGAGTGCGGCTCGTATAATGCCAGGACTTTGAGCAAAGGAGTCTGCAAAGTGGTAATTTGTGACGACGGTACAACCATCACTGGCAGCTACTGTGGCCGTGGACCGTGCAACATTTTTGGCTGTCACTGTGACGGCGGTTGTCGAGAGGGCGATGCTGTTCAGACTTTCACTGATTTCCACGGCGATTATCATATAAGAGACGTTCATGTCGTCTAGTCAATTTCCTATCAATTAATAACAACATTAACAACTGTCAATTATTAATTGGGCTCATTGCTTCTTGTCAACTTATCGCTGAAAGCAGCTTTAATTATTTTCACCCCCTGGCGAAGGTAAAACACTTATCAATTTAGTCAAACATTATCGGATTAAAACCAATTACAAACGACGTCAACGCCGTGCAATGAACTCAATTGAAGACTATATAAATGCGACTTTCTTGGCATTTGTTTTACTTCCTATCAGTATGCGATTTGCAGTGATCGCCGCCTTGGCTTTGGCCATTTGGCTGTGCTGCCTGACGTCGAGTTCGAACGCGGATTGCTGCAAACCATCGAAGATTCTCTTCAAGCTGGCGGAGAATGGCAACAACACCCACTGTGGCACATATGGCGGCAAGTATCACGGCCATGAGACCTGCGAGAAGAAAGTCTGTGGCAACGGCGACGGCATCGTGGGCACCTGGTGTGGGCGTGGCAGGTGCAACCCGAGGGGCTGCCACTGCAGAAACGGATGCTTGCCAGGCGATGCCGTGACGAGTTTCCGCCAGAAGCATGGCTACAACAACTTTGTCTATGTGGGCTATGCTTAAAACGAACTGCGAGTAAATAAAGAGTAATTATGAAGTTCTTTAATGAGATTAATCATTGTTCCAATTACTGGCGAGCAACGAGCATCGAGTATCGATACCTTTCATTTATCATAGCACAAATTAAATGCTGTGCAATCCATAAAGTATCACGTGACCAGGAGTAGTGAGGTTGCACCTGAACCAGAACAATCCCTAAACAATGCACAAGTCTCACTTTAAGGACTCCTGTATATGTATGTAGGTAACCCAAATTGGAGCTTGCACCTGACGGGCTGCTGGTCGAATGCTCCACCTGCAGTTTCTACCTGTCCACCTGTATCCGTATCGTCTTACAAAAAAAAAAGACAGCAACCAACAGCAACAACTGGACCAGGAGCTGGGGCAGTTTATCAATTCATACCACATAGCAAAAATTGATTGCAACGATTTATACTTTCTACTTCCTTTCACTTTATATACTTCTCCTTGCCGAATGCCGAGTACATTCTCGTGCTGGGTGCTCAGTTCTCAGTTGTCGATTCCCGCCTTTGTCCTCTCTTTCAGCTGGTAAATACTTTTACTATAATATCCTTTCATTGCTTGTTTTCATTGCAAGTGCCTGGGCATTGTTTGCTGTACTTGTACTTGTACTTTGACTATTTTCCTTTTACTTGTTTTCTTTTCTTTGTGCTTGCTTTTTTATGTTATTCTCATACTTGTTGTTGTTGTTCATTTTTCTTTCGTTTCGTTTCGCTTTCGTTGTCTGAATCGGACTGGTTTCAGTGAGACTTCCTTGCGTATCCTGGCGTATCCTGGGGTTGCCCCTGTTGCCTGGGCATTGCCAATCTTTTGTGTAACACAATACAATGTCCTGCGGTTGTAAAACGATTTATTTTGTTATTGATTCGATGGAAGTGCTCCTCCTCGTGCCAACCTCCTGGATATGATGCAAATAATGTAATGGCAGCTCAAGGCATTCGCGCTCCTTTGCATACTCACACCACACACAATCTTATTCCCAGTTCTCCCCATAGCTTCCCTAAAACAACTGCCTCGTCCCGCTTCTTCACTCTGCCCACTCCCATTCCCAAGTCTCGTTCTCGTGCTAAACATAAATAAACATTTCGCTGAGATTATTGAAGTTTTATAACTCATTTCTGTCGATTGGTGGGCGCGGCCAGCGATGTGTATAAATAAATGGGCGCACATTTGATACGCTTCTCCTGAATTAGCAGGAAAGTCTGGAAATTCGGGTAGAGGGCATGGCGAGGCAGTTGCCCCAGCTGAGTTCATGGCACAGTGCTACAGCTACAGACAGCTGTCCTCTGGGCGCCTTTCAGTTCAGTTTTCGTGTTGCTGCACATTTTAATAAATCGCTTACAAGAGCTGCTCTGAAACTCACCAGAGCCGTAGTTCGAGCCGTAGTCGAAGTCATGGCCAGAACCTTAGTCGAAGTCGTAGTCAAAATGGAACAGGGCACAGACCAGGCCAGGCCAGACCAGACCAGACCTGTTTAGACCAGGCTAGCAGCCAACAGCACAATAAGAAAATTCATGATCATAAATATCCTGCAGGCGTTAAACGTTCACATCGTTTTCGTACTCGTCGTCGTCGTCGTCGTTGCCGTCATCCTCATTATCATCATCATCATCATCATCGTCCTTCCCTGTCTTTGATCCTTGTGCTTTCGCATTGGCTCCACTCAACTTTTGCTTTATGCAACCTCTGCCTGTGTTATGCACCACTTTTGATTTAATATGCTCATTCCCAGCCACCGTCGACACCACAGCACCAACAACAACAACAACAACAACATCATCATCAGCTCGAGTTTTGTATTTTGCTTTCGAGTTTTTTGTGATTTGTGTCTATATTTAGATGGTTCGTTCATCTGAAGCCCCGACATAGTCACATCAGTGTAACTCTCAATGTTGTTGTTGCTGTTGTTGTAGTTGTTGTGGTTGTTGTGGCTGGCATTGTTGCCGTCATGGCTTGAGTCAGTTGCTTTGTTTATTTTTTTTCCATTTCCAAGCCATTAAATAAAGCGCCCGACACTCCAAGCACACGAACTGCACAAATAAAAAACAAATAGAAAAAAATAGAAAAATGTTTCGCATAATGATTTGCGACACATTTATTCGCAATATAAATAAGATGAAGTCCAAGTCCAAAGGGACAATTTGACATTTCCCACAAACACAAAATACAACAATTGCCTAGTAAACTGACCAAGTGCTAGTAAGTTTTATTTACAGAAGAAAACTATATTTAAAGTATGCTTAATTACAGTTCTGTTAGCCGCAACTCGTTAAACGGTGAGAATTGTATTTACATTATTATTTTTAAAAATTTTACATTTTTATCTTTTATTAATCTATTTATTTATTTTTTTACTTTTTGAATCCTAGCGCTACAAGACAAAGATTATAAATGAAAGCGCTAGTTATATTCAAATTAAAGGCTACAAACGGGAAGAATAACTAAACTTAAACATTGTAAAAGAAAAAACAGAAAATATAATCAGTATGAGTCTTATTTATAATTATTATTATTATAATTACAGCTATTAATATTGCTAATGCTGAACTTCATGTTTATTACTTTTTTTGTATATTTTTTCTGCTTTTATTAATTAATTAACACACTCTCTTTTGAAATGTTCTTTACTTCAAGCTAAATAATCCTTCGTATTAAGTATTCTTAAATGTTGGTAATTTACACGAATTAGCAACAAATTTCTGTCTCCTTGTATAAATAAAAAATTATATTAAAGCGACTCCTGAAGAATATTCCAAATCTGAAATTACTTAAAGCTTTGGAGAGAGAGAGAGAGAGAAAGATACCTTTGCCAAATTGGCACATGTGAATGGGCTCATCGCTTATGCTATCTTTATGATTAGCGAAGCTGCTTAAAGCCAACATTGAGATAAAATAGCACATGCCACATGTGCCACACACACACACACACTCACAGTCACACAGATACATAAATATGTGGATTTATGTGTGTGTGTGGAAACATAAGCTAATCAAAGCTAGTTTAATGCGTGCGCCGCCAAAGTTAATCCTAATTAATTTAATTACGCTTTTGGCATAAATTATTCGACAATGTACGAGAAATAGTTGGCAGCCGTCACAACCACACACGCAGACACACACACACACGCAGGCAGAACATTGATATTATCCACAATTAGGATCTAATCCCGGCGCCGCTTCTAATTGTTATTAATTGTTGTCCCTAAAAAATAAAATAAATCGAAAAAAGCCTGGAAAAAAAATATATTAAAGCTAAGTGGAAAAAATCAAAAAGTGGCTCATTTGAATGAATCAACAAATATGCAATCATCAAAAGTTTTTTCTGCTTACCCAACGTAAATGCATTTTATTGAAATATTGTACCTGACACTCATGAGCTGCCCTCGTCCTTGTCCTCGTGCGCTTCCTCTTCTCGTAGTCCTTTGCCAGCATTGCGATGCTCTGCACGTGCAAGAAATTGTCGAGATGGCAAATAGTTTTCCAACAGCTAAAGCAACAACGACAGCAAATGGAAAACTGCAAAAGTGTCCCACTGACTGACTCTCTGTCTCTGTCTCTTTCTCTAACTCTGTCTCTGTTTGTGTCTCTGACTGAGTTCTCCGAGTGGGCGACTGATAAAGCAACCGCATTGCCATCGCATTGAGGGAACTTCTGGACCTGCTTCAGGTCGCTCGTCCGAAATAAACTCCAAAATTATTGTTTTTGTTTTCGTTACACTTGAGTTTTCTCCTTGTCGCAAAACTTTTATTAGGTGTCTGCATTTTCTGCCAATATTCGTCTGTTCTCACAAAATTACTTCAGGGAGCAGCCGTTGGGCAGCGGCAGGAGGCGTGGCAGGTGGCGACAGGCAGGGGGGAGCATTGAGAGGGAACCTGTCGATCGAAAGATGAAAGGTTTTAATTAAAATATTGTCAGGCGCCCAAAGAAGCAATAAATCAACGCTGCTCTCTGCACACTTTCAACAGGTCTCATCAAGTCCTAGGCCATGCATATTTTTGGCCCAAATGATGCCTGCACACGCTACGGCAATGACAGTGTGCCAAACTCCCATTCAAGGCGCCTTCATAAGACACATACATACATACATATGCATATTTTATGTATGCCACGAAATATGCAAGTAGCATGCAAACCATTCGCCCATTAGCTTACTTGGGAACGTTTCGGAATTGGGACACGTAATCAGATCAGGCGGCTAAGTTAACAGACAAGCAACATTTAAGAGCGCAACGCTGAGAACTGCGCAACTGCTATGCTGTTAGTTTTCAGCTTAACAGCGCGCTGTTAACATACTTCTGTAAGAAAATAAAAAAGAAAGGAATTTAGGAATTTATTAATTGCATTCTTAAAGTATTCAAAATAGTAAATTAAATAAATTAAGATCATTAGTTAATTTAAACAAAATTGGAATTTATTATTAGATGCAGTTGATTAATAAACACAGAAGCTAATTAAAACAAAAAAAAGAGTTTAAATAAAAGAACAAGTTTTTATTATATATGATTTTCTTCTTATTGGTTGTAATTGAACCAAGCTGCTGTGGATTTCCTGGTTTTTTAATTTCTTTAAGACTTACATATATTAAATTGACGAATACAATTCCCCATTATTATTAATTATATAATAACAATAATAATACGATTTTTAATTTAAAAATATTTTTTTTCCTTTTAACTTTAATGTATTTTGTTATCTATTTGAATGTTTAATTTAAATAAATACTGTTGTAATATAGTTTAGACTCCGTTGCCTTAACTGACTTGTGATGTCTTAAATGTCTATTTCCCGGCCACGGCTCACTTTCAGTTTACCTGACGCGTTGCCCCGTTGGCCAGACAGCCAAGATCAGTGTAAGGCGAAGACAAACCACCGCAGACAGCATTCATGTCTCAGTCTGGAGTGGAGTGGAGTGGGCAGAAATGCTTGCTTGGGTTGGTTATGCGGTCGTCTTGAGTGCTGAACGCAGGAAGGGTTACAGTCGCAGTCGCAGTCACAGACGCTGAATGTTGCCTGAATGTCTGGCCAAGTTGCAGTTGTTGTTGGATGTGGACGCGATGCCTTTGTGGCATTTGGTTTATTTGGTTGCTGCTGCCGCTGGTGGCAAAGACAAACGTTTATTGCAGTTCAAGCCAGGTAACAGCCTCAGTCTCAGTCTCAGAAGTTTCACAAATGTGGCAGTTGCAAGTTGCAGAGTGGGTGTCATGTGCAACCGCAAGGTGCACGCGTCACATTAGCGACGCTTTATGCATTTGCCAAACGAAAACAGTATGAATGTGAGTGTGAGTGTGAGTATGAGTACTCGTAATCAAACATTCCCTGAGCGAGTATTTTAAGGTTGTGTTGCACTCAATAAGTAGAACGACCACTTGCAAAGTTGCAACCCCTCGATTGTGGCATCATTCCACTTTTACTCACACTCACATTCATAGAGAGCCAGAAGCAGGGCCATGGCCATTAAGCTGCCTTTCGGCTTATGAATAATGCGCACGATTTGCGAGCGCCATAAATAATACGCAAATCGAAAACTCGCAGCGTCTAATTGAAAATGCTGTGGCATTAGAGTTACCCAGGGGGAGGAGGAAAGAAAGAGAGGTGAGGAGTGAAAGAGAGAAGATATTGAGGGGGCAGCGGTCAGTGGAGGGATTGGAAAGTGCCAGAGATTCATTCGCTTTGCCAATTAGACAGCGCAGACACGTGCCTTATGCGTATATCCGCAACGAGCCATTATTCATTTTCTAAGGGCTAGAGGAGGGAGAAGGAACAAGGGAGCAGAGCGGGGCAATTGAGAAGGATATCCGTCAGCTTACAAGACTTAGCCGTTAACCGATATAACCGTTAACCAAGGGGTTGCTCTTGAATTTGTTTTTATTTTTGTTGTTGCTGTTGCTGTTGATCTAAGTGGCTAAGTGCGCACTTGAACTATACACGTTAGCGCCGCTCTTAACAGCATTTTATGGGCTGCAGGAAATAAGGCCCCAATGAAATAAGGCCCCAAATGGGAAAATGAAATAAGGCCCCAAATTTGGGGTTTTATTTCATTATGAAATAACACCCCAATTTCAAATATGAAATAAGGCCCCACTGCTATGAAATAAGACCCCAAAAAAAATGAAATAATGCCCCAAATTTGGGGAGTTGTTTCATATGAAATAACACCCCAATTTGAAAAATGAAATAACACCCCATTTTTTGATGTTTTTTTTTTAATTTTTTAATTTCTTTTTTTTTTAATTTATTGTATTTTTTTATTAAACAAAGCCATGCATGAAACTATCCACATGTTTTCTGCAATAAGGGCAGCTGTAACGCTCGAAGTTCTTTGCAATTGCATCTGCTTGTACATAGCTTTGAATTACATTCTGTACAAGTTTTTAAATGTTTGCGCTAAGATTAAGAGATAATGAAAATTTTATACAAAAGAATAGACAGATTTTTTATAAGAGATAATGAAAATTTTATACAAAAAATCGCGCGATTTTTTGTATAAAATTTTCGCCTGCGGCGCTAAGATTCACACTATTTTTTTTTTTAATACGAGTAATATAATGTAATTACCTGGTCAAAATATTGAATATAGATCGATTGGAGCTGGTTAAAGTTCCGTCCATTAAATACCTTTGATTTGGCGGTGAAATATTTTCCTTTATTTCGCTTATTATTTTTAAAGACGAAAATATACAAAAAGGCTGTTTTTGGTCTTCAAAAATCCAAGCCGTGTAAAATGGCAGTGGATTTGCTTTATGCATTGTAAGCAAAAACGAAGTCTACACAGATTCCAAATTAAAAGCCTCTATTACTTGAAGAGGATGGTCAGGCGAATTTACAAATGTTTTGCTGACGATATATAAAATGAAATAAGGCCCCAAAAAGAGAATTTGGGGTCTTATTTCATTTCTTCTTTTGGGGTCTTATTTCATATGAAATAAGGCCCCAATGAAATAAGGCCCCAAAAAAGGAAATAACACCCCAAGTTTGATTACAAATCGTTGTTGTTGCTTCCTATACATTTTTTTGGGGCCTTATTTCATTTTATTTTTGGGGCATTATTTCATTGGGGCCTTATTTCGCAGAGCCCATTTTATGGCCCAAATGGCATCAGGCACAAAACGTCAGAAGAGAATTCCACAAAGTAGGCTATGAAATTTTAGTGGCTTACATTGTACTGACAGCCACTTAAACTTTTTAACACCAATTTAATCAACTCAACAACAGCAATCACACACAATCTGCCTCTTTCCTCCTCTGTCTCTTGTGTGGCCCTTTCCATGTGTGTAAAGAGACAAAGAATAAGAAATAGAAATAGACACCATCATAAAAGATCAAGCACAATGGACAACTGATGCAATCAAATCAATTATGACTTATTTAACACGAATGATTTTAAAAGTAAGACATTTACACTTCATTGATAGATTTACAACTTAAAAAATAATATATTCGAATTTTCAATAAAATTTTGTACTGATTTCCTACACTTTCTCTAATTTAATTGTTAATTTCAACTTGTCTTATTTTACATTATTTTAAAGACTATATAAATAATTTTTAAATGTATTATATTTAATTTAAAATTAATTTAAATATACTTATCTTTTTTATTTTCATTCAAAAGCTTATCAAATAATTCATCCACTGTAGCAATGACCATCCTTTCTGCTTAATTTCTCACTTGGTCAATATCCGCATCCACAACCATCAAACTAAAAGCTAAAGAGTTTAACAGGCAAAAACGTACGCTTTTGCCTTCCTGCAAGTTCCGCACCTGAAAATTGCATTAAAAAAGCGGCTTAACTATTTAATTTCTCGGACGTGACTTGGCCAAGGGAATGAGCCAGCTTGCCAGCGTGACTTGAAGTGTCTGGGGATGAGTTGAAGGGATAGTTGAGCTGAGTTCAGTTCAGGTGAGTTCAGCTTTCACTCAGCCATCTGCAGAAGTACACTTACACTTACATACATATGATGGTTAGTTCTTTTGTGGTGGCTTTTGTCAGATGCAACTGTGTTGCTAAACCATTTCATTTTGTTGCCAACTTTATGGGCCAAGAGAACGCCATGCAAGGCAACCAAATTAACTGGCGACAAGCACTAATTGGCTAGCCAACTATGTAACGTGTTGACTTTTTGCCAGCTCTCGACATGTGTCAGTTCATCCTCCATCTCCAGCTCCATCTCCAGCTCCATCTGCATCTCCATCTCTGATTCCAACTGCTTTTCCATCTCCAGTTTCATCCATATGGCTGATAGGAGGCTTGCTTCAGGGCAGCTACTTAGATAACGTTTAAAAGCCAACGGCTGCAACTTAAGTCATAACACTTTAAATAACGGCAAGTGAACATACCCCTACCCCCATTCACACATATATTTTGCTTCTCTCCCTTTCGTCTCTCTCTCTCTCTTAGCCTAGTCGACACATGCGAGTAGTGCCGAAAAACGACAACGACGCTTCATTGCAGCAATTTGCATTTTAAGTTGCTAATGACAAAAGTTATAATTGCATAACGCTCAACCAGGAGGACCGACGTGGCGACGACAACAGCAACAACAACACAGTGACACACCGAGAAGAGCGACAACAACAAAGACAACGACACATGAGTTGTGCCATCTTTATGCTGTCGCCGTAGTTCTTGCTGTTGTGATGTGGCAAGCAGGCGGCTTGGAGGTGTCAGGCGCTTGCCTAAAGTGTAAGGACAGACAGACAGACCGACAGATAGACAGACAGACATACAGACAGCGGCACTTGTCAGCCGGAAATGAAAAGTAAATCAAAGGAGTTACTGGCAGTGCGCACTTTGTGACGAACGCTGTCCGTTCGCTTCATTCGCAGTCGTCACATCAGTGGAAACTGGCAACGCTTCGCTGTCAGTGTGTACACACCAAAAACTGGGACACGCGCCGCTGCAACCTGCAACATTCAACAAGCACCTGTGAGCAAGTCTGTAAAAATTTAAAATTTTAGAGACGAGAGACTTTAACATCGTTGTACCTTTTTTAAAAACTTCTGATTCCAAAAAAAATTAAATAAAAAATAAATATACAAAAAGGACAAAATAGTATTTGGTCAGCGGTTTTAATTTGTTCAAGATTTTTTGAAGATACTCTTATAATAATTATTAACAAAAACGACTTGACAATTTCTAACGAATCTAATTTATAAATAAGTCGAAATAGCAAATATAAAAAAAAAATTATTTTCTCAGCTGCTTGAATTTGCCCTTGATTTTTTAAGATAATATTTTGTTATTATTTTATTAAAAGACTTGGTATACTTAAAAGAATCTAATTTACATATAAATATAATTTACTATTGGAGATGATATGTAAGTCGAAATAGCAGTATTTTTGTGATAGTTAAGTTAAGCAGAGACAGCATAATTATTTACAAATCTTTGTAAAACGAATGCTCATTATGACAACATTTATTTCAAGACAATATACACACACACCGCTACACACCCACACACACACACATACACACTCACAGATGTGCACCAAACATAATTAAATTTGTGTTGTAAAACAAAACATGTTGTGTTTAATTTGAAAAAAAGAAATTAAATGTACTTAGGTCCTAAGCAGGCCATGTTTGAGGCTCATTAAAGCGGCCAAATGAACAGGCAAACAAACATCCAATACATTAGCTCTATCTCACTCTGCCGCTCTTGCTGTCTCACTCCCACGCTGTCGCTATCTCTGAGTTTGACTCTTTTTCTGTCATTCCTGCAGTTACATACTCTTACTTGTATCCAATACATACATTAACTGCTCGAGTTAAGTTCATCAGCAAAGTGGAAACGGACAGAAAAATGCGCGTACAATAAATACCCTGTAAAAGAGGCATATGGGCATATGGTGGAGCAGACAACTGTGTCAGATATATGTATATAGTAGAGATTGATTAACTGTTTATTTTAAATTATCTATTGAATAGTTAAAGTGTATAAGATAGAGTATTTGGGTATCTTGAATAGAGCACTCGCTTTGTCTTTGACTTTGGCTTATTGTTTTTAGTGTGGTTGTTGAGTGCCGCTGCTTTGAGGTCACTTTGACAACTGTTACCGCAACTGTTGCAGCCCCATTTAACGGTATACGAGCTTATGTAGAACACACTGAGAGACACAAAGCAGCACATGGAAAAGGACGGGGAAAGACAGAACGGGACAGACAAACAAAATGCCACTTGTGTCGAGTATCATTTGAGAAAAATGTTAAATACACTAAGCGAAAATGAAAAGCAAGAGAGTCAGAAAAGAAGGTTAAAAGTCACAAGCGTATGAGTTGCAAATAAAACCAACAAAATAACACATGAGGAGCAAGAAGCAACAAAAAAGCGAAAGAGCGAAAGAGAGAGGAGAAATTAGAAAAACATGAGGCTTCCGGACTGTCCACGGACACGAGGCAAGTAGAAGGAGGATGCGGGTGGACAAGGACACGGCAAGAGATGGTGAGGGGGAGGGGGAGTAAGGGGTAAGGGGTAAGGGTAAAAGTAGATACTGCAATGCAGCTTACCAACCAAATGCTGTTTGTATCAGCTAAAAGCATGCACATACAACTGAACACACACACATATGTATGTGTATATATTTATACATACTTAATTCTTTTTTTCACTCTTATGCCATTTCCCAGTGCTGTTGCTGTTATTGTTGTTGCTGTCGTTGTTGTTGTTGCCATTCCTGTTGCGGCTTGGCTTTTAATATTAAGCGCTGTAGTTGACGCTGAAACTGAAGCAGAAGCTGACGCTGCTTGTTTTTTGCTAGTTTGTATAGTTTTTTGGCAAGACAGCTTTTCCACCCAAACAAAAAAATGAGAGAGAGAGAAAGAAAAACGACAACAACTTATGTACATAATAACCCCATATGAGTGTGATTAGGTGTGTGCTTGAGTCAAGTTCTGTGAGTTTTCTGTAAGCTAAGCACATTGCAAAATGGAAAGTGTTTAGCCAGCAGTTGCTAACCCTTTCCCCTGCACTGTACCCTACAACAATAAATAAAAAATGCAAAACTAAATCTATGAATGAGTAAAAAAAGCAGAAAGGGAGTTAGAGTTGAAATAAAATATAAATAAATGTGCTCGCAATCGCAAATCAAAGGGAACACATTATGCATATTGCATGCCCCATGGACCATGACCCATGACCCCTTGACTTGCCCAGGTGGCAGCCACAGCGGTTGCTCGCCCGAATCCTAATATGCAACAGCAGCCACAGCAGAAACGTGCCCATAAATTATTAATTTCCATCGCTTTTCCCCCTTTTGCTCTCACATCTCTCGCTCTCTCTCTCTCTTTCTATTCGCCCCATCTCAGTGAAACGTATAAACTTATTCTATGCTCATGTGCAAATTGTTGCAACAATGCAAAATCTATTTTAACTTGACTGTTAGATGTTAAATAGCAGAGATCTTGAAACTGTATTGGCATTTGATTGTCTCCCACTTTGACACGAAAAGTCAATTACGATGTGATGCACCTGAACAAAGTATAAATACATAATTTAAGCTAAGAAAAGACAGCACAACTAACACAAGAAATCACTCCAAATGTTCCCTTGCGACTTTGAAGATACAACCTGCATTTCCAAATGCATTTACCATTTGATGATACATGGATTAGCTTAGCTTAAAAGTTATCTAAGTGCAACGATTTTCTTGGCATTTAAAATTCATTTCATATGCATATTTTTTATTATTTAAGACTTCATTTAAAAAATCTTGAAATAATAATAAATCATATTCTTAAATAAGATTAAAAAAATTACTAAATTTTCTTGACTTTCTTGATTTAACCGTATTTTTGCCAAAATTTGAGAAGTTTCCTTGGCATTTTTGTTGTTATTTCTTCATTGCAATCCAATTAGAGATCACTCCAGTTGATTGCATGCTCTGACTGATATATCTGGTTGGTAACACACATGTCCTGGGCTGGCATTGCCGTATGAGATTATCATATTTCTTCGTCACTTGCAGCTCGCCTCAACTCTGCGTATACTTGATTTTTTGTTTTGTTTTTTGTGTTCTGTATTTGTCGCACAACAACTTTCAACTAAATAATATAAAATATGTACAAGCCAAGCTGGCAAATTACGAGCTGGGTATCCTTATGCAGTGCAGTTGGCAGCACTTGCCAGCTGGCAATTCAACTACTACCAAAACAGCAACAGGAGTGAGAGAGTGAGGGAGAGGGAGAGTGCGAGTGCGAGTGCGAGAGAACCGCAGAGAAAACTAAAAAGAAAAGTGCAAGAGTTGCTGCCAAGCAAGCGACAACAGCAACAACAACAACGAAAAAGTCAAATTAAATTTCGCATAATTTTGTCATTGTTGTTGTTGGTGCTGTTCTTGTTGTTGTTGGTAGATGCGCTTTCGTTTACTTTTTGAAAAAGTTTTTTGTTTTTGCGGCTTGGCTCAACTTTTTTGCCAGCCACATGTCGCATTTGCTAGAATTTGTTGTTTTGGCGCAGTTTCCCTCTCATCTCTCAGCTTCTTCTTCTTCTTTTTCATATTTTTCTCGGCTTTTCATTTGATGAAAAATTGCAGGCCGAACTTGAACTAAATATGCATAGCATGAACTGCAGCTGGGGGCTGAAACAGCTGTAAGATAAAAACAATTCTGGCAAGCAAAAGTTTCTTGGCCAACTGCTTGGCACACAAAAACACAAATCAAAAAGTGGCCAAATGAGGCGCACGAATCTAATTAGTTTGCCTGCTTAAGGTTCCTTTCATTCCCCTTCCCTCTCTCCTCTACTCGACTCGACTCACAATGAAAGCGGAAGTTTACCTTGTGCCTCGTGCGATTTGGCCATTGTTTGTGTGCGCGCCAAGCAATTAGCCAAACAGTGGCAATGTCCATGTCCATGTAAGCAGGCAGCCATTTCTATTCAAGCCTAAATGTCACTACCTGTCCACCTGCCACCTGTCTAGCTGTCTACCTCTGCCGAGACTCAGAAACAATGGCACAAAAGCGGCCAGAGGGACGCTAATCTGCACTAAATTGTTGTTTATTTTTTGGCTTTAAACGCTGTGTTTAGTCCCGGCCATTTTCGCGTGGCAATCGACCATTGAGCGAGGGCGCTAATTAGCCAACGCTTTTTGTCCCCTCAGTTGGTCAGGTATCCGGGCTAGAAATTTCCCCCTTCCCCATCCTCCATCACCCCATCCATATTAAAAATTAATATGCCAAGTCCTCGTCCTCGGCACAAAGGCGAAAGGCGAAACGCAAATGCATATTTATGAGCTACTCAAAATCCTGCAGTCAGTCTGCTCCTGGCACTGTTATTAACTCATAGCTTCAGCTACTCACACAAACACACACACATACATATATATATAAAGCTGACTATGTTTTTGCTTATAAAGTGAAGACTATTATTATATGGTAAGCTAAATGGTTTAACCATGAGTTACAAAAAGTTATACACGATATTTGAAGTGTGAGCAAAGTTTTTCAGAATAACAAGAAAAGCTACTCGTAGTACTTGACGAGGGTGGACTGATAAGTTATTAGAAAAAAACACTTTTTGATTGGTATTCTTTTTACTTTTCAGCATTTTCACCTAAATTGTTGACACAGTTGTTGACTTATATTATTCCACTATAGGTGGGCAGACCAGTAACTTATCAGCCCAACCTTTTGATTATTGCTTAATAAATCATTAAACAATTATTATATTTCATTTTGTAATTTTAGATCATAAAAAAAGTCTAATTTTATAATTTTTATTATGAAACCAATTTTAAACAAATTGTTTACTCCTCAAAAAAAAAAAAAGGAAAAGTTAATATATTTTTAAATTTATTATCACTGCGGACGGCAGTCCGCGCTAGTGACGAAAGCAGCACGAAGGGTGCGAAGGCGACTAGCATATATACACAGGAAGAATGAAAAATTTGCTTTGACTGTCCGATCAGGTCGAATTATATACCGATCGAAAGGTATAAATTTAACTTACAAATGTGCATACTAAGACTTTTGAAAACTCACCTGGTTTGTGAGATAAACAGGTGTAAGTGGGAGGGTCACATTTTAAATGATTGGAGCTAATGGGGCCGCTGGAGCTTTTTGGTCAACATTTTTAATTTTTTAATATTTCTCATAAAAATACGCGTGACGAAAAATATTAAATTTTACACATGAATTATTAAACAAAAATTTTTGTCACTGGGCACATTGCGCTTAATTTTTCATACCTAATAAATAGTATTTTTTAGCGCAGTGCCAGTGACAAACATTTTTGTTTAATAATTCATGTGTAAAATTTAATATTTTTCGTCACAAAATTGGATATCAGAAATTTTGGGGCATGAAAATGTTTTCGTCACTAGACTTTTACCTCGTAAAGAGGTTTTTTTATAAGATATTTGAAGCTCTCCAATCAGTCCAGATAATTATTATGAGCCACGATTTTTATTAACTTTTAAAAACTAATAGTGAGTATATTTATGTCTCATACTTTTGGTATACAATACTGTAAATTACATATGTAAAAATGCATTTACATTGTATAACTGTTTGATCGATTCATGCTTATCTCAACATACTTATGTAGGCACTTTGTCACTACTTTTACAGTGGGCACAAAAATGGCTTTAACAGGGTGAAATACTTATGTATATGCTTATTATTATGTTGCCGTGCACTTGACATTTAATTGGCTCACCTCCGTTAATCAAAAGGAAACGAAATCAAGTGCAATTTCCCAAATTAGTCAAAGCTGAAAATGTGCTCGACTAGTGTGAGAAACTTGTCAGTGCGTGTGCGTGTGTGAGAGAGATAGAATGAATGTCTGTGAGAGAGAGAGTGTGTTCGTGTTTATGGTGTGATGTTAGGAGTCACAGCGTCAGTTTCTATTAACGCATGTGAGTCTGAAGTCTGACTCAAAGCAAAAGGATAGTTTGCTTTGTTGGCATTCCTAGACTGCATGCTTTGGGTGACACCGAAAAAGAGAGACGTCGAGAAAAAGAGAGAGAGCGTGAGAGTGACAGTCACAAAGTTGCCTTCAACGGGGCATAAAATGTAATTAGTTGTAATTGATTTAAGCACAAGTAATGTTGATTAAATGGGTGGAAAAGGCGCGCTTGTGGCTGTTGACTTGACAACGACAAGCCTGCAACATTGTGGTAAGCCTGACATGCAACAAGCTGAGAAAAGGGTGCAAAGGGGGCTCAAAGGGGGTAGCTACTTGTGTTCGTATGTGTCCTGGACCCTTGCTTTTTTTTGAGCTGCCTGTCATGTGACGATATGAACAAAGTTTCTTGCAGCGCCGTTGACAGCGCAACAAAAGTCTTGACAATGTGACAACAACAGTGGGAAAGCAAAGTACTCGTACAAAGTGCAATTGTTGCAGACACCCCTAGTATAGTAGAACCCCAAAGACCCAAAGACTTTCCAGAAGTTCATTTGCCAGTCCAAGTCACAGCGGGCAACTCGAAGGACAGCGCAAGATACGAGTACTCGTACTAGACTCAAAAATGTTCAGCTGACAACTGACACAAAGTTGCATTGGGCCATGGCTACTTAGCTGCTCATAAGCCAACTGCAGTCGGCATTTGACAGTCGGCAGCTGACAGTCAGTGGCCTGGCGACAACCGCCAGATGCCAAAAGCCAAACCACACACACTTTGCTTATGACCAACCTCACTCCCTTCCTTTCCCTCCATCTTAATCTGGCCAAAATAGCAGCTGGAGCTGTGGCATTTGTTTGCCTATCTTTAGTTATTTGTACTCGATGTGCGCTAATTTGATTGTGTTCGTGCGATAAACAGACATAGCGTCGCTCTAACTGCAAACTCATCTGGCCCAGGCCAGACCTGCGATTAAATAGGCACGACCCCGTGGCAAATGGAGCCACATGACGCCTCCATGCACACATCCGGCGGCAAATAATGTTGGGTCTCTCCTCTGTGATAGGATTTTGCGATTTATTTGCCAAGTGTAAAAGACAAAGAGCCAAGCAGCCAAGCAGCCAAGGAGTCAACCCAAACAGCTAACCAGCCAAACAGTCAGCCTTGAAGTGTAGGCCAAAATGCAGATAAGATAGCAGGCCAAAAGCAATTGAGCCGAGTAAAGGAACAACTATGTAAAGTAATCAAGGAAACGTAAACGGAAAGCGTCTAGGCACAAAAACACGATATCTTAATGAAGTATCGATTGCGTCATTGCCAACGCCACCAAAAGGCAGTTCCTTCTGATCCTGTTGTTGGCTTTCTTTTTGTTGTTGCTGTTGTTGGCACGACTGTGGGTGCATGGACCGAATTGAAAGGCATTTTAAAATGACATTTCGAAAGATGTCACAGTGGAAATCAGTTGACTAAATTGGCATAAGATATGTAATGATCAATGTCAGTACTAAGCCAATCCCTTAGAACTATGCCAAGAACAGATTCAGTCTAGATGACTGGGAAAATCTCAGATAAACTATTTTGGAAGACTTATCCCGGATACAGGATAAACTTATATTCTAAATTTTATTTTAAAATTTGTACAGCTAAAAATAAAAATTAAAAATTAACATTATAAAAATATATAAAAAACTAATAATAATAATAATATATTAGAATTTAAATTAATATAAATTAAAAAATAATATAATTTTTCAATCTTAATTTTATAATTTAAAAAAGTTTTATTGTTATACTATGATGTATAAATAAAAATGTATATCAAATTATTATTTGCTAGTATTTTTATTCAAAAAACAAAAAGATTTTTTAAAGCTTTGAAGAACAGCTCTATAAAGACAGATCGTTG
The DNA here is from genome assembly GCA_963924055.1 of Drosophila limbata. Taxonomy (NCBI): domain Eukaryota; kingdom Metazoa; phylum Arthropoda; class Insecta; order Diptera; family Drosophilidae; genus Drosophila; species Drosophila limbata. The sequence goes on from OZ001352.1 coordinate 19,709,666, forward strand.
CCAGAGAGTTGCCATTTTTTGGTGTTTTTGAAAAGAATGACAATAGACTGAAAATGAACACATGCCCATTGTATGTTGGAAAGTCGGTTCTGTCGGCTCTGAGCCCTGGGCAGAATTCGAATTTCATTTGCTTGTTTAGCTCTTATCGGATATTTGGCCCCGTCTGGCCCCAGGCAGTTGGCCTGTCAGTCATTGTTGACGTTTGCCTATCAAAGCTAGAAGATTCAAGAATGAGTACGAGTACGAATTCTCGTACCAGGAGGAGTATGAGTAATCTTTTGCCAGTATTTGAGTTTGCAGCCGACTCAGAGCGCGTTTTTGCTTAATTATTTAAAGTGGCAAAAGTTTTCTTACTGCGACCAAAAACACGCTTACGAAATCCCAAATGAGTTCATTTTTAAAACAGACTTTTGCAAATGCCTAACTCGCTATCATGATGTCAGGTACGAGAACTCGCGCTCCTTGCTAAATATTCAATAAGCGGCAATTGTTGTAGCATACAAATGGGCGCATTAGGACGTAATTTACAATCGGAGCTGTCGGAGCTGAAATTGCGCACACAAAACGTCGAGTATGAAGTTCCACAAAACGTAGTTTGAGCCCAGAATCTGCATTCAAGAGCTCTGCTCTGTGTAAGTGTGTGTGTGTAACCAAATGAGTCAAAAGGGAAACATTAGTCATGCCCAGAAATATGGCTGGCATACAGGAAACGCCAGCTATAAGCATATTCATACGTTAGCTTCATGAAGTCCGTGTTCGATTTGCATTGTTTGGCTTCCAGCAGATCCCATGATCGGCTTTAAGCTCTTTAATAGTCGAAATTGCAAAATGCTATCAACACTCTTTTAATTAGTGCTGAAAAAGGGCGAATTTCAAGAAAATTCATTAAATAGAGAGGACTGGTGACTAGTAACTGGTAACTGGAAGAGAGACAGCAGGAGGACCAGCATCTGGTGAAATCGTAATAGAAATGCCAGGAGGATGCCAGAGGATAGGGCAAGGCAAATGTCTGGCGGTGCAGAAGCTGTTGCTGATGCTGATGCTGATGCTGAAGCTGAAGCTGTTGCCACCTGGCGGCTGCTTTGGGCCTCGTCTAACTTTGGCGCTTGTTAGCAGGAAACAATGTCAAACTCATTAGTGCTCCCAAAAGGCTTTCTTTTACAGTGTCGCCAAGCAGTACGCACACACACGCCCAAACACACACTTATATACACATTCCTCTGCATTTCGAGATGTATATTTGTATGGGTGTGTACTGCTGTGAGCCACTGTGCAGCAGCCGCTTTGAACTTTTTCTTCGCATTTACTTAATGGATTAATGAGATTTTTTGTTTGCCGAAGCCAACATCTTGGAAAGACGCCTAGGCAAAACGAGAAGAAGGACGAAGGTCGCTTCGCTTTGCCTTCTCTTTCCTTTTAGTTTTTTTTTTTTGCTTCTTTGGGTAAATACATTTAATGTGCAGAGGTGCAAAATGCAAAAGCAAAGACGGTTTTTTAGGTAACAAGTTTGCGAAGAGTAAAATAGGTTTTCAAATTTATCTAGCTAAGCTTTAAGTAATTACTTTAAGATGTGTTAAATCTAATGGAATTTGATTGGGTTAGTAAGTAGCTTATAGTAATGCAGTAACATTTGCCCAACATTTAGCGAACTTGTTTTTACTTAACATTATTATGGTTATACTGCCATTTTAATCAAATGACTGTATAGTTTTGATATTCCGTTTTTAATATAATATTTTATTATCCTTTTTGCGGTACAAAATTCCTGAGAAAGTACTCGCATTATTTGCCTTTCTTAACTAACAGATAAATCCTCTAGTCTTCCCTTAAAAAAAACAGACTAGAAACAAGGAATATAAAAACCAAAGTCCAATGAAGATTGCTTGACGTTTACTTATCCTGTTCAATTTAATACAAAAATACAATTTGATTTACTCATTGCTAAGCTTTATATATTTCTTGAATTTTTAAGATTATAAAAATATTTAATTAAAAGATTTGTAAGCAAAGGAAAAAGATTAACTATTAGAAGAAATTTTTTTTTTTTTTTGTAATTGTATACGTCATTTTAATTTTTTAACCGAAAACCGAATACTTCAATAACCGTTTAGTAACCAAGTCACATACTATTACGGTTAGTTTCATTTTAATCAAGAATTAAATTTATTTATTTTTTTTTTTTTCAAATTAGTTTTGATACAATTGACACTAATTGTAATTATAGATTTCATTGAATATGTACATTGTTTCTTTTTTTTAAATCAAAGAATTTATTTTCATATAAATATAGTGTATAAAGATAATAATATTTTTTCAACTGTTATTGGATAAGAATCCAATCGTATGGTATACCCATAAGGGATGTTTACAGGGTATACATGAGATTTGCTCCTTATGCTGTCCCAATAAACGAATGCCTAAAGCATTGTTGACACCTTTGTGGCTACACGACCACAGGTAAAGAGGTCTCCCCTCTTTAGTGTCATAATCACCAGCATTGCCAAGGCAGCTGACATTTTTTTACACAGTTGACAGTTGCTGGCGTTAAGCTGAGCAGCTGCCTCGGCCCTCGGCCCACATCACACAAATGACTTTGAATTATTTGTTTACCTGGCCCGTTCACTGGTATATCACAGAGCTTCAGCTTCAGCTTCAGCATTAGCTTTTGCCTTAGCTTCTCCGACTGTTGATGGTGCTGCTGGTGTTTATCCCGGTGTTGTTGAAGCTTTTGTGGCTAGCAGGCACAATGGTGCGTAACAAATCGCAGCCATAAACTGTTGAAAGGCAACCATGGCGACGTTGACTGTTGCCTACTTACTCTGGAGGGGGTTTAGAGCCAAGTGCTGCCATAATAATTCACAATTTTTCACTGTTAAGTGTCAGGCTACGCAAAAAGAATGCCAACAAAGTGTTGTGCACAATTGTCGGTTACTAAGCGGGGCATTAAATCAAATGGATGGCCAAAAAAACAAGCCTTAACTTAACTAGCTGGTTGGTTTGTTGGTTGCCTTTACGGCTTACTTTGCGTATGCGCAATGTCTGGTGCTCAGGTGCAATTGCAGCACCAAAACAAACAGCACAATTACATGATTATGCATTTGCATTAGCCATTTAAATGTCGTGCACACAGGCAACAATTCCAATGGCCAGTGTTGCCTGCCTGCAAGTGGCAAGTTGGAGCTGGCAAAAGACTGCTGCCTACGGGGCATATTAGGCAGTACTCACTGTTCAGTTTAGTAATGCTGCCGGCATTTATTCGACTGCCTGATGTCGCCGCCGCCTGCACTCCATGTGTGCGCCACTTCAGATGTCACCACAGACGTCAACTGCGGCAGTAAACAACCTCAACAGCAACAACAACAACAGCAGCAACAACAACAACAATGGGAGGCAGCAACTGGCCATACACAGAGCGAAAAAATCAAGTAATTCGTACTTAAAACGTTACATTTCGAACTTGATTTCTCTCTAAGATTGAAATTACTTAGGTCAAGTCTTTGGATCTTAGTTCAAGTACGATATTTAAGTTAGAAATCAAGGTATTTTAATATTTTCAAAAGTGACGACTTACTCTCAATGCCTGTCAAACTGATTCGGATAGCAAACAAGCAAAAGGATATTTGAAATCACTGTCCTGAACTTGTATTAAGCATTTTGGAACTCATTTCTACTAATTTAAGACTTTTATTTGATTCAAGAATTGTTGTTCTTATATCAAGATTTTTAATATGTACTTGGTTAAAGAATTTATTTTCTCATTTTCAGTAATTCGAACTTATGTCTAGCATAAATTTTAAGTATCAAAAATACTTTGAGTTCATTCGAACTTAATTTTAGTACGGCTTCTTTTTCTTTTTGTGTACTCCATGTGACAATTGAAAGGCGGCGACATCGTTTCATGCAGCGCATATGTTGGCTTTTAGCATCCAGAATTGTTGTCTACAATCCTTGGCCCTGTCTGTGCATGTGTCTGTGTCTGTGTCTGTGGGATCTCCATTTCTACACTTGTGCACTTGTCTCAAAAACGTTGACGTATGTTCGTTTGTTGTTTTCTGTTGTCTCTGCTTCCATACTGTAGCTGTTTGTCATAGTTTTGCGTTTGAGGAACCAAAAGTTATGTTTTGTCAACATGACAATCCAGAGAGAGAATGGATTACAAACGATATTGAGTTGAGAGTAGAGAGTATTGTTAATTTAAAAATGCTTTTTGCACTTTAAACGCATAATGATTGCCTTTAGCTTCTCAATTGTCAATAGCAACAGCAATTGTCCGGCCATAATTGCATCTCAGGTAAGCTCTATTGGAAACTGAAATACCAACAGAGATTGAAAGGATCGAACCTTATTTAAAACACAGTTTTATTGACTGTAAACGAAGAAAAAGTCAATCAAATGAAGCAGATGAAGTTTGTTTGTCTTGTCTCAAGCAGTTTCTCACATGCTGAGAGTCATTTAAAATATGTATGAATATATACATACATATATGTAGATATTGTGAATCATATTCTATACTCGATGGGAAGTTTTCTTCTTTGGCAACAGCAAACAAAACTCTTCGATGGTAAAGTTTTATGCAAAGCTTCTTTGTTTCACCTGGAAAACAAAGGAAGTCAAACAAGTTTGCCATAATTTATTATGAAATTTTCTATGCGTTGAAAATGCACTTGGAAGTAATTTACAAGCTGCGCGCATCAATATGACGGGGAGCATGGGGGGAGGAGAAAAAGGTATGTGCTCAGGTGCTTGGCAAATAAATGTGCCATAAAATTGATTGAAATTGCATTGTGCTTGTTTGTGCAACAGTTTGTGGAGAACAAATAAGTTTGGCAGCGCTTTGTTTGTCCTCTGACCGAAACAGTTCTAAGCGGAAGCGGAAATCAGCACCAGTGTATGGGAGTGTGAGAGAGAGAATCCATTTTGGCTTTTGTGGTATGCTGACAATTTAGCCGAGTTGTTAGAGTGGTTCCAAAGTTGGCAACAAAAAGAAGTGAGTTGCGAGTTGCGAGTTGCAAGTCGACAAACAGCAAAAGAGAGTTGCTGAAAAATAAACCCGACTCGGCTGGCCAACTACAAACTTGCAAGTTTGAAACATTTTCATTAGCGTTAATTAATTTGAAATATGCATTTTTTTCTCACTCTTTGCCCACGCAGATTAAGCGTTAGACAGGAGCACAGGAGATGAAAAAGGGGAAAGAGGAAAGAGGAAGAGCTGAAATCTCGTACGCTACATCTAAAACTTCAAGCGCATTTATGCGAGCATCAGCAAAAATGGACCACAGCAGACGCAGTTGCCTCAACCTTCAGTCCTTCAGTGCTTCAGTTTCAGCCCCGCCTGCATCTCCATCTCCATCTGACAAAGCTGTGAAGTGAAGCGAGTGCCCATCTGGCCAGCAGTAGGTACAAGTATGGCCGAAAGCAGCCAACGTTGCTGGCCACACTTTTTAATTACGCGAAAAGCGAAAAGCGGCTGAGCCGCGCAGTTTTGGCTTTGACAGCAAGTTGGGAAAAACCCGATGACGTCGTTGTCGTTGCGGCTGCAAAACTGCAAAACCTGGCTAAAAGGCCGGCCCAAACCCAAACCGGGCTCTGTGCTCAAAGTCATGGCCGTAACCAGCGAGTTGCTAAGATTTGGCCAAAGGCAAAACATTTAATAAGGCGAGGCGACTGAAACGACCAGAGCCACTGAGCCTGGCCAAGTGGCTAGCAGATTAAATTCTGGGGTCGGTTCCCAGGGAGTTCAGTTTTAGCCATGAGACTTTTTTTTCTTGTACCCCATTGACAACATCAGGCAATGATAGGACTAGAATCTCAAGTGGCTCCGGGCAATGCATTGAAATTCCGCCAAGATTATGGCTATTATCAACACTCAAGTCTAAATTGATTAACCAACTTTTGCAGCACGTTAACTTTTATGGCCAAAAGCGCAGCGGAGTTCAAGTGCAGGGCAAGCCAAGTTAGCCAAGTCAGCCAAGTCAGACGGCTGTAATCTTGCTGAAATATGCGCATCTTTGGCAAACTCCACTTGGTAGAAATCCAGCTGGCCATAGGCAGTTCTCAGCCATCCTTAGCCAGAGTTTGCTCGAGTCTTGTTACCTGCGCCGAGCCAAATTATTAACTACTTCAAAAATCCAAAGTTGCATGGAAACTGATTGCACGGTGGGTGGCAATTCAACCACCAAGAGTGAGCAGTGCGGATATGAATTACAGAAAGGAATTTGTTATGATTTTTAGCGTGCTTTAGTTAAATAACTCAACTGGCAGCTGTTGCTTAATTAAAGCCAACCGGTCACCGGTGGGCGGTGGGCGGTGGGAGGTGTTCGGTGTTCGGTGGGCGTGGCAATCTGACAAATAATCGTACTTACACAAAGAGTGCTCTAACTAATGCAGTTGGACCACAGTGGAACGGTCCGTGGTTATTTTCCCCCCTCAACTAAATTATGCTGATAAAAATGAACGCCATGAAAAGTCACGCTAGTTGCGAGTGCGACAGGCGGAGGAAAGAGGAAAGGGGAAAGAGATATGCACGACTTCCGCCTTTGCATCCGGTCTGGGTACGTGAGTTTACCATCATGCCTAAATGGCATGAAAGTTCAAGCATTGGGCTAGTTAGTTTACATCCAGCTCAGGCCATAGTTGAATTTGGTTTAGTTGATTTAACTAAATGGCGACATGTTTAACGAGTGTCACAGATGAGATTCTAAGCATGCCAAGTGCCACGTACACAGATTGCCCACACGACTGGCATACTGACAGACAGACAGACAGACCACTTGAGTCCACTTGTATGTCAGTTACCATATGCGAAGCTCTGGCCTAAACAAACACACACAGACGGACACGCACAAAGTTACGAATGGTAAAAGGCCCACATATTGAAATAAATGCTTTCATATGTGGCAAAGCTAACAAATTTTATAGTTTGGCATCGAATTAGCCATGCAGGGGAGTGAGCCTGGCAAGAGACAGAAAATGGAATCATAAAATGGCCGCCAAGAAGGGCGGACAGACAATCAGCAAACGTCAACCGAAACTCCGAAGCCAAGGCCAAATTGAAGTTGGCAAAAGATAGACAGTGCGTGTTACATCTTTGTATTTGCATTTTAGTTTATTTTGTAATCTGAAAAACTTTAAGCTCAAATCTTATTTACTATATGCAGAACACAAATAATTCATTTACAATTATTCAAACTAGCCGAAAGTGAATAAAAGACTAATCAGAAATTCCGATTATCTACAATAAAATGTAAAATCCTTTTGCCATAACTTACAACCATTCAAATGACTTTCTATTTACAATGGTAATTTCATTTGCGTCCTTTGACTTTCAATATGAAATGTACAGCATGGCGTATGCGTAATGACGCATTAACAAGACAATTTGTACATTTCACAATGACCAAGCAAATTACGCTTCATTTGTGAGGGGTGGCACCTAATATTTCTAGATTTTAATTTATTTCATTACACAAAATTAGCTCGCTTATCGCCCACTGAAATCTTAACCCGACAACAAGGACAACACTTAAGCAAATTAATACCAAGGATACACAGCACAGCACAAAACAAGACAAGCAGCAACAACAACAAGAACACAAATACCAACACCAACACAAACACACACGAGTGAGTGATGAGGCGAAATCAAAATCAAAAACAGAGTTCAAAATGTCGCCGCACAGGCTGAGGATGTTTTCCGAGCATCACGAGCATCGCGATAAGCTAAAGGACAATGCGGCCGCCTCCTTTAAAATCTGACTGAAAAGTATGAGATACAAGAGCAAACAAATACTTGGTGTCTCTGTGTGTGTGTGTCTGATGGGCTTCAGGACGAACCAGCCAAATAGTCGTCGGCACAATTTTGGCGGCTTTATTTCGCCTTCCCACCTCCCCTCATCTCATCTCGATTTTTCTCGCCTCGCTTGCTTCACTTGTCAGTCGGGCATTTCTTGGTTGCCGTTTCGTTTAGATTTTTGTTTGGTTTGGTTTCGTTTTGTTGTGTTTTGTTTTTCACTTTTTTCTTCCTATTTTTCTTTTTTGGTTTTTTACTTAAGCCAAAGGATTATTTGCTTGGTTTATTCCTTTGACTGTGTGCATGTTCTGTGTTTGGTTTGCTTCCCCGGCGCCGGAACATTTTGTTAGCTGCCTTGCGGTTTGGACCCTCGAGTTTATCAGCGTGCGCGTCTCATAGCACGACCTTGGATTTCTATCTGTATCTGTGTAATCTTATCTACATGTGTGTGTGTGTGTATGTTTGTTTATTTAGGTCGAATTTCAGGCCAAGATTAGAGATTTGGGCCCTACTCTGGCGCCAGCCAAAGCAGCTCAGTTAGTTTGGTTTATGGCTTAGCAGCTGTTTTTGGTTTATTAATTTCGCATTAAAGTGTGCTACATTTATTGGCTACTCGCATTTCTTTTGCGCCTTAAAAATGAAAAAATCTTTTTTGCCTTTAAGGGCAGCGAAATTCAGCTAATAAAAGTTGATCTCGAATCTATCTGACAATCTTTATGAACACATTAAATCTGTTTCATATCCCACGTCAATCTCTTGGCCAATGCTTAAGTATCCGCTGAGCTCATTAAATGCCTCAATTTCAAGGCGGCCCTAATAAAAATGCAAATAGTAAGAGCAAAGCGTAAAAACCACTTCCTGCCATTTAACACAAAAAAAAAAAACAAACAAAAAATACTAGGAACAAAGAAAATCTAATTGCATGAAAATTATGACCTCTATGAGTCTGTCAGTGCAATCAGGAGTTGATTCTGGAGTTTAGGGTTCTGTAAGTGACGTTGTGGTGGCAACTTTGGCCGCTTTTGCAGCTCTCAGCGGTTTTTATGCTGCAAAGATTTATGAGCTGAGACATGAAATGATGACCCACGTTTTGCGCTGTTCTGTTCTCTTCTCTTCTGATCTGATTTTCAACACTCATTTTGCTGGCTGGGCACTTTTTATGGTCCAGCACCTGCGGTCAGCTGAAAAGGGCTAATAAACTTGAATACAGTTGCCAACTGATTTACATAAAGCCAAATGCTGCCATTGCCTAGCCATTTTCATCAAAAGGTAATTGGATTTCTGTTGAAAGTTGAAAGTTGAAAGTAAGCAACGTCCGTCGGCAGCGCGACGCCGACAATCATTTGATTAAAATTGGTCCACAATAACAAACAGAATGCCAAAGAAAAACAATAATGTTAAAAAATACACTTATGTGTATACAAATATGTATCTATAAAATGTGTGTGGTTTATATACTCTGCAAAATTTGAAAGAGTTTTATGATGCCCAAGTCCTTAAAATGAACATGAATAACTTTAATAACTTTAACTTGTCTGATCTAAGAAATAGACTACAAAAAATTCTCTATTTATTTCTGTGTTACTTATGGGAAACAACAAATTGCGCAGAAGATACCTTTGTTATCTTATATTGGGTATTTTCTAGTCGCATATTCCACTTGTCGCGTTGGTAATAAATTTAAAAAACCCACAACTGGCAGCAACAACAAAAAAAAGAGCGCATAGAATGGGAACACGGAATTGGTGGCAATTGTTGCCAGTTGAGGCACGCGAGTGCCACGCCCAACTTTTGACTGGAGCCACACACCCGCCCACACCTGGTTAATGCACCGCTTGGCCCAAAATGGCCGCCGGCTGTTGGTCAATGTGGCCAGGTTGGCGTCGCCGTGCTTTTCATTATATATTTCTTTGTTATTTTTTGTACTTTGCGGCTGCTTTGTTTTGGCTCGTGTCCCTTTTTGCGCTTACGCCATTCTCGTTTATTTATTAGCAATTTTATTAGCTATGAATTTGTTTGTTTTTATCGTAAAACTCGCCGCAAAGCAGCCGCAAAATACAAAAACAGACAACAAAAACAAAAACAACAAAAACCGAACCCAACTCCAAACTCCACCTACAGCTACACTTGCAGCTCTGTTCCCTCAAAGGGTATATGGAACCAAAGGGCTCCTGGATGTTTGTTATTTTGCAGCCAAATGAATGTGATTTATATTTTCAATAATGAAAGTGACTACCACCGCACTCAGTTCCGGTTTCCGTCTGCTTAAAACATTTAAATTTAAATATTTTCTATGCCTTGATTTATTGTTTTATTCAGCCAACGTTTTTTTTATGCCGCCGCCGCATCCAAGACTGATGGGGATGATGGGGGCTGTGTGGGCGTGGTCGAGCTGGTTTCACGCCCGAGCACACAAACGATGTGACTGGAGCCAATTTTATTTGTCTTGACTTGTCAGCCGAGGTGATTAAAACTTGGTGGCATTCTTCCGTGAACACCTAAAATGCTCCCAAATTGCCCACCTTTTGTTTTGAGGCACAATAGACGCCACAAGGTATTCACAAACACACAAACTACCCGAATCAAAAGCGCTTTTGAAATATCTCCATTCAAATATTTGCTGAAGAAGTCAAATTTGTAAATGACCAATTTTCGAGAAGCTAACTTAATATTATAATTTTGCACATTTATTCATAAGTATCTATTTAAACTTGAGTGTAGTGCCGAGTACTAAACGTTAATTAAAATGGTGTTTTTATTTATTTTTTTAAGTTGTAATTCATTCAAGCGTCCTTTGACATTATATTATCGCTGTTTTTCCCTCATTTACTTAACCCTTTCAGCTTTGGCCACTCAAGAGCCGAAGCAAATCCTGCTAACATTCGCAATTCATGGAACGCAATTTTGCCTTTTTTATTTTCATTTTTTTGTTTTAAAACATGCGCTAAATGTTCCCCTTGCGGCAATTTAATAAAAATAAAAGCCAAGCGGCAACTTCAGAGTGCCCTCTGTGCCCCTTTTCATTTCCTCCTCTTCCTCCACTCTCTCTCTCACACACACATACACTCCCACACACACACACAGAGACATTTCAGGTGAATGCGCGCGCTGCCTGCATTAAATTTTCACTATTCACCAAAAATAAACGAGAACGAGAAAAAAAAACAGGTAAATAAAATTGAAGCAAAGTGAGAAATACTCGTAAAGGAAACTTGGCGCCAGGGCCAGATTCGTTGAATGGTAGGCGCAACGCCAAAAGTGTTGGCCATAAGTCAGCAAACATGAATAACAAATCAATTCTGTTTTAACGTCGGTGCAAATTCTTGATGCCTCCGCCCCCTCATCCCCCGTCAGACTCCCTTTACACACACGAACAGGCACGGACAGGACTCATTTGAAAGGTGCGAAAACGAGCTGTTGAAAGGCGTGCAAAGCAAAGTCGCCGACACACACACACACACACACACACACACACAAACACACACAGAGGATGGAGCTTAAGAGGCCACCAAACAAATGTATCTACATAAGAGTGTTGTTGTTGTGTGTGTGTGTGTGTGTGGGGTATGTGTGTGTTTGCGTGTATGCCGCATAGTTCGGTGTTAATGGCAGGCTGCCTTTTTCCGTTGGGCGTCGGGCATTTTGAATTTTTAATGCATTCCACCCGCCTGCTTAGGTTTCTCTCTCTCTCTCTCTCTCTCCCTGCCTTCAACGCCTTTACCTCCTTGATGTCGTGTTGCTCCACTTTTTTTTAGGCATGTTTGCATACACTTACGCCCAGCAAACTATGCATATGCATATGAATGGTTGTGCCCGTGTCTCTATGTGTGTATGAGTAAGGGGGCTACTTCTCGCACCACTCTGCTTGTCTCTCTCTTTTTTATGCCATGGCAAAATTGTCCGGTAATAAATTTTCAGCGTTTCCTGCCGACAAAGCGCCGCACTTTACAACACTTTTGGCATAAACAAACAAACACCGCACATATATACATACACACATACATATACATATGCAGCAATCCATGCGTGTGAATGGACTATGAATGTGTGCGTGCGTGCATGTACACACACACACACATACGAATCCATCGTTAGAGTGTGAGTGTAGTAGTATGGCGTCCATGTAACGGAAGTTAAGTACACACTAAGTTGAACTCGTGCGCTTGTAACGACGCTTCCTTCATATGTTTTTTGATACTCAGCACACACCCAAACACAGGCACACTTATTCATACATATACTTGTACTACCAAACACCCATACATACTTAAATGCACCCCATCCGCTGAATTTTCTGCTCTTGGCCTGCAGGTGAAAATGTTTAAGTTATTTTTTTTTTTGTACACAGAGTGCTGTCCAAAGGCTTAAGACAAAACTTTTGCGCCAGGACGTCAAAATTAAGGTCGACATCCTTGCCGTTGCTCCTGCGCATTACTTAGGACCTCTGATGAGCTCCTGCCAATGTAAGTTGGCTCTGTAGTCTTTCCGTACAGCATTTTGAATTTATTTTCGTGTACTCATGATTATAAGGTGTTAAGTACGGTTGTCAAGTATTTCAAGTTTATTGTGCACAAAAGGGTAAAATATTATACAAGCACCTACATAAATAAAAGTTCTATCACATGCTGAACTTTCTCTTAAATTAAATATGCACAAAATCAGACTAGCGATAAATATGTACAATCGTGAGCGTAATATTAGAAACGGAATAATAAACAATAAATAAAATAAACTATTTAAATTTCTTGAACCTTATCCCTAAATTAATTTTTATTTTTAATGAGAGCCAGTAGAGAAAACAATGGACTATATAGTCTGAACTTTTTAGAAGCTGTAATAAAACGTCATCTGCAAGGTGGAATTTTCTTCCTGATTTTCCTGCTTCTTTCCACCTCTCCAAAGACGATTAAGGTTCGAAAATTGAATGGACAAAAAGTAAAACATAAATATTATTGGTTGCTGTTCCTATTATTTCGCACACATCTGTATATTATTTTCTTGGAATATATTTGCTACCATATGTCTTTTATCTGGCAAGCTGCCATTGTGTTGACTTCTACTATTTTGCACCCTTTGCTTAGTGGAACAGCAACAGCAACAACAACGAAAATCGAGCACAAGTGTTTGTAAGCGTCCTGCTTCTTGCTCGAGCTAATAAAACACTTACCAACACTGACACTTCAAACTAATTATGCGCTGGTGTGACGTGGGGCCGGGCAGGACGGGGAAGTGGGAGGTCTACACCTGTTCAGTAGTGCTCTGTACATATCTAGGTGTAGTGCCGTCATTAACTGTCATTACACAATTTCCATAAACAACAACAAGTACATGTGTGTGTGTGTTTGCGCTTAAGTTTCGTTACGCCCAAGCTCAACGGCAAGCTGCAATAAAAGTTGTAGCCTGATTTTGCCAGCGAGTGTCTGAGCCATTGTTTGTCTTTAGAAACTTTGTAAATTGTGTTGAATATTCCATTAAACAGAAAGCTTTTTTGTTCCCAACTGCAACAGTCAGTGCTAATTGAATGGCCCGCTGAATGCAGGTACGAGGTGATAATTTTTATACCCTTTTATAAATCTGACTAGAAATGTTTAAGGAATTAAAAGAGGCATGTCTTGAACAGAACCATACTCTGAGTCGATATTGCAAAATCCGTCTGTTCCATCTTATACGGAAAGAGCATCAAAGCTTCAGCGAAAGGAACTTATTTATGGAGATAATTTTATGTTTAAATGCGCCTATTATGTTCATGCATATTGAAAAGTTTGCCGCCCCAATCGACTTTATTGCGGAGTTTAGTTGATGGCGGAGATACGCATTAATTGAATGGGCAGGCTTTTAAAATAATTGCAAACATGCGAGATACTTTTATTTTATAAGTTTATTCTAAAATAAACATTTTGTCAAAGGGCTGCTGGTTTTGATTGATGAAAATATAAAGTCCAAGAGCTAAATATTATCATTGCACTTCAAAGAACTATTTAATTGATTAGATGGAAAGAGAAGCAAAGTCATTTTTTAATTAATACAAATAACTCACAATTTAAAATATTATGAGCCTATTATTGTTTTATTTCCAGAACATATATAGTTTATTAGTCCAATATAAATTATTTTGCACAAACTAACTTTCATTAACGTTGCTTTTAATAAATTAAAATCCGTTATTTTCAATTCAATTCAAATTCTTCGCCGAAATCGTTAGCGTGACGTCATGGCAACATGGCGATCATGCGCACTGTTCAACACGCGCACGTCGTTGGTATTATTTAGCACCAAAGTGATTTAGGGTTGCTATCGAGCTAAAAGGTAATAAATGCAAAACATCTAGAGTTGGAATTTTTAGTTAAATTTTCAGAATAAGTTCTATCGTTAAATTTTTAATCGTGAGCTAAATCAGTCATTTAGTTCAGTTATTCAGTTGGTCATGAACGATGAAAGATGAATAGGTCATTCTGATCATTTGGTCAGGTGTTTATGAAAGATAAACGAAGTGAATAGGCTACAACTGTTTCTTTTAATGGAATGTGAAATTTGTTTTAAGTTTTTAATTAGAATAGACGACAAATGCCAAAAATATATAGGATTATCTTTTAATTGTTTGGGTTATAACTATACCTTGGCTTATTGAGAATGAGCAAATTGAGTACATTGCTTTTTATTTTGGGCTTAAGTAACTTTTCACATGGGTGAAAACTTAAAATATATGAAATTCAGGCATTGTTACATGTAAATAAAGAAGAAATTGAATCCAATCGCGGAACTCCATGTATATAATTCTTTCTTATTGTATTACTGTAGGAAATTTAAGATATTTTTTAAAGAAATTACTGACCAGCTGCGAAATAAACGATTTAGTTCATGACTGACTGAATAAGTTCATTCGTTCATCTTAATGACCCGTTCATTTGAACTTTTTCAGAACGAAACGACACAACTCTACAAAACAGCATCAGTAGGCGCAGTGAGAATGTATAATTTAATTTAACTTAATTACAATTAGTTGGCCGCGCTACATTTCATTTTTCGTTTTTTCACAGCGCCCAGCAGTACGCAGTAATCGTTGAAAAGCTACGCAGCAAGCAGCCACAAAGCGAAAATCAAGCGGTGTGTTACATTTAACGTTGCATACAGCGGGACGGACGGGCGTGTGAGAGAAGTGGTTGAAACAAAAAAAAACTACACGCAAAATGCAGAAAAAATTTAGCCGGGGCCGAACAGCGCTGGTTTTGCTGTTTGCCTGCTGTATATTGGTTGGCACAGCCGGCGCAAATGCAGATATCGACGATTTTGACGACGGAATCGTTGAAGATGTGCAGGTGAGCGATTTTCTCCACACTCATTTACACATATATATGTATGTATATATGTGTACAGTATGTATGTTGATTGGCGGCCGGTTACCACCGGCAATCGTGCACAAAAAAGTACACGTCAGTAGCAAACATCTGTTCTAGAAGGGGGGCGGATGTGTACTGTGGGAGGGGTTAATATGTGTAGTGTGTAGGTTACGCGTGACCATAGTTTATAGGCTATGACCCGCGATATCTCTCAGTTTACAATTTCGAAATATGTATATATGCATAAATTAAACCGACTTACGCAAGCCCCTCAAGCTCTCCCCCTGTCTCGCTCTCTCTTTAACTCTCGTTGCCTTGGAAAGTGTGTCAGCCGCGTGTTTTTTTATTGTTTCATATCTTACGCTTATCTAAACGTGGTTAATTTGAATGTATCTTTTAGGAGGAAGCGGCCAACGTAGTCGCAGAGGAGCTGGTCTACGAGAGTCCCGTTATCGAGCCTAGAAAGTTCCATTTTGCGGATCATTTTGATGATATTGAGGCATCTCGCAAGCAATGGATCCACTCGCAGGCCAAGAAGGACGACATTGCCGAGGAAATAGCTAAATACGACGGTATTTGGAACTGGGAATCACCGCAGCGCATTGTCTGGCCCAAGGATAAAGGTCTGGTGCTAAAATCAAAGGCAAAGCATGCTGCCATCTCGGCCCGCCTCAGCAAACCTTTTGACTTCAAAGCCAATAAACCATTGGTGGTACAATATGAGGTCACAATGCAGGTGCGTTGCCATTCCCTCTATTGCAATGGGCTATGCAGATTGCATCAGTCGCACAAATAATCGGATAATCCAATTAATTGTAACTGCCACTAATCGACCCAATTTCGTGTGCTACTTTTTCCACAGGAGGGTCAAGAGTGCGGTGGCTCGTACATCAAACTATTGTCCGCAGGCAAGGAAACGGACGAGCTAACCACGGTAAGCTGAGACAGCTGTGGCCTGTGGCTGCTCCCTAAAAGTTGACACATTACTTATTGTGTTCGCTATTTGCTATCTTTTGTTTCTGTGTAGTTCAATGACAAGACACCGTACACCATTATGTTTGGACCTGACAAGTGCGGCAACGATGTGAAAATGCACTTCATATTCCGTCATGTAAATCCAATTAACGGCACCATAACTGAAAAGCACTGTAACAAACCAAAGTAAGTGTGCGTGCCCCCATTTCTCACTCCCGTTCCCGCTCTTGCTCGCTTTTGTCACCACTGTTCGCCGCTATATTTGTTGTGTTCATTATTAGTTGACATGTGCAGATAAGCCGGCGCATCCACAAATACTTGTGGATGTCTATTAACCCCAACAGCGCAACAGCTACTGGTGGTTGATGTTGATTGGCGCGGTCATTCACTTGCTCACACTTTCACTTGTTGTTTTATGTGTGTGTTTCAGGAATCGCTTGGAGGAACCATTCAAGGACAAGCTGCCTCATTTGTATCAGCTGGTGGTGCGACCGGATAACAGTTTTGAGATAAGACTGGACCACAAGATCATCAACGAGGGCTCGTTGCTGACTGATTTCAAGCCACCCGTTAATCCACCCGCAGAGATCGATGATCCCACTGATCAAAAGCCAGCTGAATGGGATGAGCGCGAGAAGATACCCGATCCAACGTCGCAGAAGCCGGACGACTGGAATGATGATGCTCTGCCACAGATACCCGATGTCAATGCTGTCATGCCTGACGGTTGGCTTGAGGATGAGCCGGACATGATTTCCGATCCCACTGCCGAGAAACCAGAAGACTGGGACACCGAAATCGACGGCGAATGGGAGGCTCCTCTAGTCGATAATCCTGCATGTGAAAAGGCCCCTGGATGCGGCAAATGGAAGGCACCACATATTCCCAACCCAGAGTACAAGGGCAAATGGCGAGCTCCGATGATTGAGAATCCCAATTACCAGGGCAAATGGGCGCCTCGTAAGATAGCCAATCCCGATTTCTTTGAGGATCTGACACCATTCAAAATGACGCCAATTGTAAGCAGTTTAACCACTTTTACTCTTTCACTGTCGTAATATACGGGTGATTACTGTATTTCTAGAGCGCTGTTGGTCTCGAACTCTGGTCCATGTCCAATGAGATACTCTTCGACAATCTTATCATTACTGATGATGTGGATGTTGCACGTGACTTTGCCGCCATGAGCTTTGATATCAAACGCCGTTACATTGATCGGGAGTCGGTAAGTTGTCTTCCACGCCTCCTAATAAATAATACACATACCACAAAAAAAGAGAAAAACAAGAATAAATAATCATGTGAACTGCTCTGCATACGGAAGAAAACGCTGTGGCATCGTCTGATGCGTCACATGAACTACAAACCCGGCTGGTGGGCATTATATTTCCTCTATTTGCTGATCCCCGCCAGTTGCTACGTCTTCTACTTGTACCGGCGAGCAAAAGAGGTTTAGACTTTGTCTCTTCTCTTCTTATGTATCTGTATTGGTTGCACACTCATACACACTAAAAACGCTCGACATTCATTTGCTATTGCTATGCACGATGCACCCTTATTGCTATTTGCTTCTTTTGTAGGATTCATTCGTAAACAAGGTGCTTGAGCTAGCCAAGACCTATCCCACGGCTTGGGGCATTGGCTTGGTAGCCTTTATTGCGTTGACTGTCGTCGGCATCTACTGTAGATTTGGCAAGGCAAAGACTCAGGTAATGTTCACAAGCTAGTTGTCACAGTTATCCAGCCGTAGGTTTTGAAAGATTCCTGCTAACGGGCAAATGATGGAATTTACAGGACTCTGCGGCGACTGCTGCCGCAGCTAAGGCCAAGAAAACTGATGAGCCGCAGCCCGATGATGAGAACGAGCCCAACGAGGATGAGAGCGAGGAGGATTCATCAGGACAGGCGGCTGGTGAAAGCAGTAAGACAGACGCGTCAAAGTCTGCCAGCCCCAAAAAGAATAAAAAGTCTGATTTAGATTCTAACGATCAAGTTAAGCAGGATGATAACAGCGACGAGCCAACACAGACTGAGGTAGGTCTACAGTTTATGTTCATTATGTCAATTTTTCAACTAACTTTACGATATCTTTACAGGAATCCACCACGAAATCTGCTCGTAAACGCGCAGTGCGCAAGGATTAGGATGAATGCAATCGGATTCATATTCATATTTAAAACTTAACCTAATTCCAATTTGCAATTAAAAACTTAAAGGAAGAACACAGAGTGAACCAACAGCACATCATGATTAATATTCATAAACACTCAGCAGATCAGGAATCGAGAAACACCTACGATCGATAACAAAAGCATGCCTCATACCAAAACTGTTGTTGGTAGTTCCACAGTTGATATCACATATAGCTGCTAATTTAATGTACTAGTTTATGTGGTTTGGTTTAGTTTTCTTATACGTACGTAATATTCTGTATTATCATTGTATTTCTATTTCTGTTGTATAATCTCGACACAAGCCTGATAATTGATACTATCTTAAATCGTGTTCTGATTTTGATTTGTGCTCTTCAATTTTCAACGAAATAAAATAAAAAACTAGACAAATGAGGGAATCAAAGATAATGAAACCAATAAGCTATACGTACTCCAGTAGAGAGAAAAGGGAAATATCTAGTTTAATATTATGTAATTTAAACGAAATTTATGAATACGCTAGTTATACTCAGAGTTTAAACAATTTTCATTTTTCATTTGTAACAATGAAAGCTACAGCGTAAATAAAACTGAATGTCAAAACCAACTCAATTGATGTCCAAAAAATTTATTTAATTCAACAATAGAGCATCCGTTACCAAGCAGCAACCCGGAAGGACTAACCAACTGACGACCAATCTGTTTTTCCACCACCAAATGCCGTTATGCATGCTCTCGTGTAATGTGTTAATTTAAATGTCAAACCCTTGTAAATGTGACTGAAAACTGCGAGGGCGACGACCAAATCAGATTCGAATTGGATTTATGCTCCGTGGTGCATGCAGCGCCAACCACACAGCTGAACCACGGCGCGACTCTGTTGCATGTTTTGTGGTTTTTAGAAATTTATTTCGAAAAAACATTTGGATTCCCAGATTGTTTACTTCGATAAAGGCTATCAATGAATGTTCAAGGATTTCAATTCAAATTTAAAATGTTTAAAGTTTTGTATATACTTACATATATCAATTGCCATTCCGTTTAGAGCCGTTTGCCTTTTTAATTCAATTTCCTACACCCATAAATAAACCAAGCCAGACAGTTCTTGGCCATAAAGGCAAAGGGCAATTGTTAATGAAATTGTTATGACAGCCCCAAAATATCCAATGTATATGAAAGTCATCTACATATGGGTTTGGAAAATACTTTACATTCAAATTAGATTTATGCCCGCCAACAGATGTGCGCTCCGATTCCGTCTATTGCCAATCCGGAGACATTTTCGGCACAAAAGATTAAATGGTTTGCATGGGGTTCCCTGATGTCTGTGCCGATAAAGTTGCGTATTGACGCACTTAAAAGGATTAACATTTTTGTGCTGACTGCGGCTGGAAACGTAGTTGCATATTAAAATAACATGGTCGAATCGAAGAGTGGAATCCCATCCCATATTTCATAGTCATAGACAGACAGAAACCCTCAAGGGCGGTGAATGCCGCCAGTTGTAGAGAGTCCTGTCATGTGGGCAAGTGGTGCGGTTGCAATTACGCCGGCTGGTTGGTGGCCAGTGGAAGGAACCCAACCCGCCAGATAACCATGCGTAAGCATTATAATTTTAATAAAAATGTTTTTTTGTCAAAGGCAGGAAAACGGCTTTGAACCCTTCAAGCAGACAATAAGCATTCAAGAGCAGGTCCCGACCCAGACCCAGAACCAGACGACGACGCGTCGTCGTCCCCAAAAACTCCACAAACGGCGGGCTTCCGAGTGAGCGCTTTAAGTAGAATTAGTTTAACATTTTGACAGGGGTCAGCGCAGCACTTCGGGCACTCCCCATGTGTCCCCAGTGGAGCCACTGCCAGACCAAGGACCAGGAACGGCATTCAAACTTATTGAAGCTACTCGCTTATGCCAATCGATGCGTAAGCAAAAGTACCACGCCATGTGCAATGTTATTGCAGAAAACCCTCTGACCCTCGACAAGTTGGGGTGGCTCTTGAGGGTTGTTGTGGTTGTACTCTTATGTGTGGTTGGACTACCGACTCCCGGATCCCATTCTGCTATTTTTGGCAAGTTCCGTGCAATTAAATCGTCCATTATCTGATCAAATCGCATTGCGAACTACCAGAAAGCACGAAAATACTGACTGGGAATTAATTGCGGCACATTGCAGGCTCGATTTCATCATAAAGATTATTCGAGTGCATATACCAAAGATAAAAAATCATAAAAATAAATTGGATTTTGAATATTGACACTAATAATGCTTTTATACGATTTATTTCCTTCCGATATTACTTCGATTGATTTCGTGCAACGATAATCGTCTTATGTCCATTGAAATAACCATTATTCAGTTGAATGAATAACTTGAGTAAACGAGAGGGATGATTCATATCTCGTATCACAGGATTTTATGCGATTTACAAGTGCCATTGGCAGGTTTGCATATTTAAACGTAACAAATGAAATGTCATTGACTTCAACTCAATTAACACACAATTCAAAGGCAAAGAAAGTATAATATCTGAGATTTCACCTCATTGCTACTCATTCTAATGCATACCCCAAGACCCTGTATTGTGGGGAGTAAGATAAATTGCTTCCAAACCGAATAATAAGTTGTTAGTTCATTTTTTCAGCTTTTAATTTAAATTTATTTTGTTATTTTAATATACATATTTTTTTATTTATGTTATACAGTTTAACTTCCATAACTCGAACTTATATTACTCGAATTTCTCTCTAACTCGAAATATATGAGTGGCAGTAAAATTAAGAAACTTAAGAAAAAAAATCCTATAAGTCGAATATCTCCTTAACTCGAACCTTTTCTTTGGATAATGGTGATTCGAGTTAGGGAAGTTCGACTGTGTTTTTAAATTAATTGTTGAGTCGGCTGGTTTTAGCCTGACAATAAATAAAAATATAAATAAAATAAATCACAATTTTTTTTATAAAGAAAACGTACATTTTTCCAAATACAAAATACACGCTTCATTTTTGACTTGTAAAGTTTCTAGGTCAGTAATCAGTCCAACTTCAAACTTTCATAACTTTGTCAAAAATGAACCGTTTTTAAGGGAAATGTCATTTAACATATGGCTTCTAAATTCGTTCTGCACTCAAAATTTATTAATTTCGTTAGATAAAAAGAATGCCAAATTATGCCAAACATATTCCACATTATACAGGCTTTTGAAAGAAGAATTTAGGGCCGTTTTTCAATGAACGTTTTATTTAACAAATAATTACATATTTGACATTTATTTCTATGCATTTTACGTCAAATTCTCTTATCAATAGTTATCAAGCACCCTATTAAGACATTGAAAAAACGGGCCTTAATTAAATAACCATAGCTTAATAAGTCAAACCAATTCTTAATATGGAAAACTATATATGAATTATATATTTATTGCTGATAGCGCAAATTACATGAAATCAATAATTTATTTTAATAACTGTTAAGCTATTAGTATTTTAAATGTAATTTGTTCGCTATATTCATTCAAAATAAACGGCGCGCCAAACACATTTCATATCGATAGTAACAAAAAGATGGAAATTACTCCACACTTAACGAAACAACTTTAACACACAAATGTGCTCCACATTTAACGAAATTTCTTATAACTTATACACTGAACGATACAACACATTTATCAAAATTCATCAAGCTGAGAAAGTGCTGCCCATTTAATAAAAGTGCGCCGCACTTCTGACATTGCTCCACACTTTACGAAGTACACCACCTTAGTGAGTTTTCAAACCAATAATCAGTTTGATTCACTTACACAATTATACCTAAACTGTAAGCAGCAGTTCACTTCACACTTTATAACGGGTGTACACAAAATCGTTATAAAATAAAATAGTTGAATACTCTGTATAATTTTATTTTATATCCCTAAGGAGTCATTTTAAACTAACTGGTAGGCTCTCAGTAAACAGCTAAAATTGATTAATGCATAGCACTCTCAAAAAGAAAAGGACACACATCCCGCATTGCAATCGCCTTGCAAGGACACCGACTTTATGAAGGACTCTTCTAATGGTGCTGGTCAGCCAATCATTAAAAACATCCTTGGCCGAATGCATGAGCTCCTTAGATGCAAACGGTGCAATCTGGTGGTGTAAGAATAATAAAATTTTATTGTAAATCGTTTATCTTCATTACGCGTTCAGCGTCAAAACTCTCTGAATAACCACAACAACAACAACGACAACGACAACCAGAAAAAGCTGCAAACTGGTTAGAGGCTATCGTAAATAAATGCGCTGTTCCGTTGACCGTTTCGGTGTTTGCATATATTTTGTGCCAGGTTCAGTTCAAGTGACCACCCCAACTTGATGGCAAAGAGTGCAACCCCTAACTACCGTACTATCATGCCATACTCATATTGCAAACTGACCCTTTGGCTGGCCTAATTAAATTTCCTTTGTGCAGCGCATTTAGTTTGTCTTTTGATTGCCTTGTTCTTAAGATTAAGCTTTTGTTTTTCTATTTAACGCTTAATTTCAACATTTTGATGGCCTTACACGATTTGCACAACCCGAGCTGACCCCTCGTTATCTAACTGCATGGGATCGCTTACAAAGTTACAACAAGTAACGAGATCCTTTCTTTTGAGCAAACCCAACTGACCGCGACTAAACAAACACTCTGCCAGACAGAGCGGCTTGACCGCTTCGATTCGCAGTTGACTTGTAAAAAATGTATTTTAATTGCATTAGATTTAGGCTGCAATGGGTTGGCCATTGTCCGGCGTTGTTTACTTTATGGCTGCCCCGGGACCCGGACGCTTAACCTTTTGAATATTTAGGAGCACTTGAGTCTTTTGGCATTGTTCCGTTCAATCCCCGTGTGTGTGGTCAGCTTTTAATGCACTTTCCGGTCATGGCTGAACAAATTGCTTAAGTTCGTATCAAGGCAGTGAATCAACTCCTTTGTCTGCGAGTATCACTCGCATATAGCTACTGTTATTGTTATTTTTCCTTTTATTGCTAAGCGGATCAGTTTCAAGTCCAATTTCAACTACGACCAGAACCAAAACCACATTTATTTTGGTGCATTGATTTGCATGTAAAGCTTTTCTTTTCTCAGTTCATTTTTTGCTTTGGGGAATTTTCAACAACTCTCAACTGCTTCAAATAATTCTTCCAATTATTATTTCGTACGTGCGCTACACACTTTGGTGGGACCCAGAAAATAATGAAGATTGAGACAGCGATACTCATAAACCATTATATATATTTATGCGCATTACATACACGTGCAGAAGGAACTGGGTTCGGCATCCTCATCCCCATCCTCATCCTCAAATGTTGCGTGACTTTACGTAGGCTGCAGGAAGGCCCCTAAAATTGACTTTGATCCGACAATCATTAGTACTCGAATTGCACTCGCAAACTCATGAATGCGTGTATCAGCTCACAAAATTGCTTAATAAACTCACAAAGAGTCAAAAGAGTTGGCGTGTTGCCAGGCGGCAACTATTTTAGGAGCGCCACTCCGAGTGGGCGATGATTCTGATCGATCCTCTCTTGGCACTCATCTTCATGTTGAATATCAGAAAATGTTAACCAATCTTGCGAATATCATAACACTGACACAAGGCGAAGCCGAGAAGTAGGCGTACAGACAACAAATGAACTTTAAAGGCATCCTTCAGTATATTTGGAATAAATCGAACAATTTTCGGTAATATCCGAACGCACCCTTCGTGCTGCTTTCGTCACTGGCGCGGACTGCCGTCCGCAGTGATTCTACTACACACCTCTGAATCTATAAAGGTTTACTCTTATGAATATAGAAATATGTGAATAAGAGCACATGCTTCTTAAATCCAAATCCAGAATTTAAATTTTGGGTTTTCGCTCTAAATACTTGATTCAATATTTTTGTACTTCATTTATTAATTATTGAATTTATTATGATTAAACTAAAATGCTGCAAAGATACAAATATTGGGTCTGTTACCTATAAATATATATGATTGCTTTTCACAGTGGCATAAGAGACGCATTTAGTTGGAATTTTAACTGCAATTGTAAAAGAAATATATAACCAAGTGTTACATATATTTGTCGCAGCTAATTAAATAAATTTTGAATAGTTATAGAGTATATAGAGATCGAATGACATCAGCTTAATTCTACGACCTCCGAGACACCTGTCGTTTGCTTTCAAGCAAATCAAATTTCACAATTTTGTGCATTAACAAATTGCGAACCCTCTCAAGCAACAACCTGGTTGTTGTTGTTGTCTTTCAGAAATCCGCACGACACGGTTCAAGTGCCAAGTGGCCCGATGCTTTGAAGGGACAAACCGAAAGCCGCGCGCTTTTCGCTGCCCACATGCGGCCAGGTCAGGGAACATTTCTGTATGTGTGAGTGTGTGTGTAAGTGTTGTGTGTTATACGGTTCGGCGAGTCTTAACGCTCATAGTTCCCCTTTGAACCCCACGAAAGAAAGCCACATAAACAAAATAAGAAACAAAACAAAATATAAAAAGAACACCTGATCAAAATTTCAAATTATTACGACGAAATGCACTAAGCATAAGGACAAAACAAGGCATAGCTCGTGCGCGAGTTGTTATCACACACACACACGCATACACATATGTATATACACACATACCACAGTAGGCATGAAAATGCTTTGGTCTAATGAGCACCGCACTAAAGTCGAACTGCGCCCGTAATGAAAAACTTCAACTTGGTCGCAGCTTGGTAATTACGCGTCGGGCACAAGAGCTAAGAAAATGCATGTCTAGGGCATTTTGTGTTTGGGGTTGGGGTCGCACTCGGTCGGTCTGTCGGTCGGGTCGGGTCGGGTCATTCCCAATGTAACATGCATGCACCTGACACCGTCGACTCATTACTCTCTGGGTGCAGCAGCAGCCGAAGAAGTTGAGGAAGTTGAGGAAATGAGGAAGTGGATGTGGCGCAATCGCTCGCAACTCTTCGCTCTCTTTTCCACATTTCTCTTGAGCGCGTGCTGTTTGCCCATTCTAAACGCAGCTCAAGTCGAAGGTGAAGTCGAAGTTGAAGGCGAAGGCGAACCAAAAAGGCAACGGCAACGGCAAAACTCAGCCAAGCGCTTCGTCAACGTTAGTGGCATAATTTGGTCGCGGTTCGCTGATGGCGGTGGTGGTGGCATAACTAACAGTTTTCCCTAGTGACACAACCCTTGTGAGTTTTCCTGCAGCGGCCTTAAGAATTGGGCGCCAAAAGTGCCAACAACAAACAGTCAATGACACTGGGACTGTGTGGCACGAATATGTTGCCAGGAGCTGTGCAGGACCTTAGCGACATATGCGCCAGTTTCGGCCCTTGACTCGTGCCACCAACATCAGCATAACAATTAAACATAAATATTCCTAGGATAACAACAACAAGAGCAGCAACAACACGGACTTTAGGCAAATGGTAAACACCTTTAATTTTGATCATGTGGGCGCGTCGTTTGCTGCTTATCATTTGGACAGCATTTTAAAACTAGCACAGGCTGATCCTTAGAGGAAGAGTAGGAGGGTAAGAAGGAGAAAGAAGAGGAGGAGGAGGAGGGCGCGCTCAAAGTTGCCGGCTGCTAGCACGTTTTTAAGGGTTAGCTTTGACCTGGCCAACTGACGCGCGCCGCTCTGTTGATAATGGCCATATAGCACCACCAACAGCACCACCAACTTCACCGCCAACGCTGAGTCATAGCAACCGACAACACAACAGACAGTTTGTAACGGTCACGCACGCAAGGATCTGCACACTCCCTCTCTCTGTACTTTATATGGTAGCACGCCAGGATCTGCACTCTTCATGTGGTACGCATGTGTTGTTGTCCTCGACTGTTGTTTGCTTTACCGACTCGAACTGACTTGGAACTGAAGCTTCACGCCGCGCTGCCCTTTGAACGCCTGCCCACCCCGGTAATTGCTTCCAAAGTGACCAACTGACTCCGTTCTAAATGTGCTTGGCATATGTGCCGTATGTATATCTATTTATGCGTCCTTTTTGTGCCTCTTTGCTGTGTCCTGTTGTGAGTTTCACTTAGCGCGAAATTTTGCAATTATTAATTTAAGAAACAGGCGTCTATTTAGCTTGGGTGGTAAACTATTTCCAGGCCAACCCATGCCATGTGCTGTCCACTTCAGCTGAATAAGGACTCACACTTCTGTGTCCTGCTCTCTGTGGAAATTTCACTTTTTGCACCATGCCATGGCAGTGTGTACATTGACATAGCATACATATGTATGTGCTTGTCTTTTAAACAAATCTCATTGAACTCATTTTAAAACCACTTTGGAAAAGAAGTCGGTTTTATTTGAAGCTGAATAATTTTTGTTTTCATATAATAAACTTTTCCCATTAAATTAACTCTTAAAAATCAACTTGTTTTTTGCTGTTTTTAAAGATTTCGTAACCAATCTCATAGATTGTGTTTTATACAAAGTTGATTCTATTTGAAGTTAGATAATTTTGTAAGGTTAAATATTATCATACAGCTCTCGAAAACCAACTTTTCGTTTGAAAAAACGTATTGTTTTTCAAGATTTTTTGACCAATCTTGCAAATTGTTTATTTGTCTTACAAATTTAGGCCAACTTTTGGTTGAAATCGGTTGATTTCTCAACAAATCTTATAGAAATTCATTTGGTATTGTCCTATATATCACCACATTTGTCAAAAATCGTAAAACAATATCAAATAGCATATAAGAACGATCAGTCAAAAATATAAACCTTACCATAAACTATTATTTTTGCCTTGTTAATTATAGTTTTGCTCAAATAAAAAAAGAATTCCCGACAGCTTCAACTTTACATATCTCTAATTTTAAATTAGTAAAATTTAAATAGAAATTTTAAGTAAGAATGTGAAACAAACGATAAATTTATATGAAAAACTATTTTCACTCTCAGCTGAAAAGTTAAATTAAATAAAATTAGGATGATATTGCCAATACTTGCATATTAAACCTGAACCGTAAGTTTAAATCTTCAAAGTATTTAATAACAATTTCTGTGACTACTTCTCTGTCATTTAAGCCAGGAGCTGGAGGTATAGCCCAGAGCTCCGTAAGACTCATGTTCAGCACAATATTCCCACATTAAATAGTCTAAGTTGCGGCAGGAAGCTCGCATCAATGAGCACTTGGAAGGATTCAGCTTTTGGGCACGTAGCAGCCGCAATGAAACAGTATTTGATATGTTCATGTGGTGCACTCGCTACTGGCCACAGCAGAGCAGTAAAGTGCAACATGTGCATATTAAAAGCTATCGAATTACGCGCCACTCAATAAACGAGAGCGAGAGAGCTAGAGCCGGGAACGGAGCGAGAGGGAGACACATTATTGTAAACCCATACTTAAGTAGGTCGATCGTTGTCTTCTGCACTGAAACTGGCGTTAAGATAATAAAAACTTGGAGGAGGCCAGGATCTGTGTGTGGCTTCCCACGTCGCCGTCGCAGAAGGACGAAGTCGTCGCCGTTTAGCAGGACTAGTGCAAAAATATTGATCAGTAATAAAACTAAAAAAAAGAAGTACAATAACTGAGGCAAGAAGGAGGCACAACAAGTGCATCGTAAAATCAAATTAATAGTCCTTGTCGTAGGCTGTCAGGCTGGCACTTTGTTTTGGTGCGAGCAGTGGGAAACCTCGTCCTGCGAGTCCTGCGAACAAAGAGAGCTCGGCAATAAATTTCGAGTTGCCGCACAAAAGGAGGACAATGCCAAAAAATCGGTTTGTCTTATCGCCCAAATGCAATCTCTCACCTTTCATTCTGTCAATTAGTTCAAGTGCACAGGACCAAACTACCTGATCCCGATTTCGATCCCGATTCCTATCCCAATCCCGTTGCCGTTGCCTTTGCTGTCTGACAGGACCTGCAATTGCTGGCTGTTGTTGTTGTGCAGATTTATAGGCCAAAAATTAATAAAATATTTATTGTCTATTACGCGGGAGAGTTTAAGGGCGTGCTTGTGGGCGTGGCGACGGGAGCACTTTGTCCAGCACATGTTAGCGCCTGGGGATGGGCGTAGAAGAACAGTTAACTATTTAGCTAGGATTGGCATGAGCAGGAGCCTGAGCACGCCATGTGCTGGATGTCCTGCCTGGTCAAGTGTTCCTCCTTCTGCTGCGCAATTAAGCAGCACGAAGCGTTGCGATTAGATTTGCTGCAAAGGAGTGAAAAATGGTAAACGCCGCGCAGTGAGAGGCACACAGAGTGGACAGCGGACAGTGACATTGTCCTGCATGTCCTGTCACGATGTCCTGCGCGCGCGTTCGCCTGACAAAGCACTGCAGTTAATTGCAAAGCCACCAACTGACAGACAGACACTCGACGGGATAGGCGCCAGCCAGGAGAACGCTTAATGAGCTCGGTGTCTAGGATCGCAGGACGACTGCGATTGTGACTGCAAGGAGCCGATGTTGTTGTTGATGCTGCAACAGCGCGCTGCGTGGGACAGGCGCAGGGCCAGGACTCAGGACTCAGCACTCGGTACAATCAGGTACTGTCCCCGCTGCTGACCGTGCGAAATTGTGCCAGGATCAGAGGATCACATGCTGACAACTTGACACATTATACGGCGCATTCGGTTTGCATATGCCAGGATATATGGCATATATATATGACCTCGACCTGTGTGGTGGCAAATCATAATCGTTTGCTAACTCCTTCACGCCGCAAATCACTTGAGTCCCGAAGTATTCCTATGTATGCCCAGACTGACGGTCTCCCTCTTTTCAGGCTGCAGCTCAAGCAAATGCATTGTTTAAATAAATAAATAAATAATAGCCAAAAAATATGAACTGCCATAAGGACTTCGAGTCGAAGTCCCATTCGGATCTCAGTTGCTGTCTTTGGCTTTTATTTGATTACTTTTGTTATTTCTCATAATATTTTTGCTCAATCCCGCCGCCAACTCGTTTGTCTTTAGCTTCCAAGAATTCACTTTGCTTGCCCCGCGGCAAGCGGCGACCACACAGCCGCCAACAACAACAACAACAGCAAACACAACAACAGCAATCGCCACAACAATAGCAACACATACTACTTATATAAGGGGCGGCAAAACCTCAAAAACAAAAAACACAACTCTCTGTCTCAACTTCAACCTGTGTGCATTTATGATATACTTTTTGGTCCGAATGACGCTGTACTTTTAACTCCTAAGATCCCGACGAGATCCTTGCTTGCTTAATGTTTGTGTCCCTATAAATTTTTGTGGTCGTGGTCATCTTTTGTCTTTTGCACTCGACTCGAGTCGCAATTGTTTGCAATCGAACATATCGATTTCCCGGGAGGTCTCTGGGCTACGACGATCAGGATTCGATCTCTGTGTTGCGATTTCATGGCTGTCCAAGTGGCCAAATGGGCGGCACTGGCTTTTTTTCGCGTGTCATGTGTTTTTACGATCTTATTCCTGCTAATGATCTCTTTCAAATAATGCCAAGTGTCTGGGGAATCAGCCCGAAACACTAATGGCCATCATTTCTAAACAACATTGGGCAATGCCGGCGTGTAAGAAGCCCATAATAGTCCATAATCTTAGCTCCCTAATGGCAGCATTTCCCTGAAAGTTTTGCAATTTAATTTGTTAGGGTATACATGAATGTATTTCCGAGGAATTCTTATTTACATTGTGAATTATACAATCCTAAAAATCAAATTCCGTTTGGCATGGATCCTTACCAAAATCAGATATGAGATTCATGAAAACTGCCTTTCAGCTCCACCAAAAGGCAGATCGGAGGACTTGACACATATTATATTAAGATTCTAGAGAATTATATTTAAAGACGAAACCTAGATATCATTTTTAACGAAGAAAGATTTAATAGCAATGAGTGGGATTTCAGGGTATTTCTCAATACCCGCAACAAATGTTGGATCCATTAAAAAATATTTGATACCTTATTTAATCTTCAAGCTTTGAAATTAAATTTTTTTTAATAATTAAATATATAATTCTTTACCATCAAAATCAATTTTTTTTTAACTTTAGATTTTATGCCAAAATGTTAGTTTATTTAATCAACTGCTTTTTTAATTAAAATAAATAAAAATATATATATTACAATCAAATTAAAAAATATATATATTTATTGACCATTTCAAGTTAAAATCTAATTCTGAAAAGCAGATCGTGTGTCTATTTTTTGACGTTAATTCAATACATTAATTTTAGGTATAAAGTATTCACTGCGTATCACATAATCTGAGTCTGAGTCCTTGAAGATATCATCTTCATGTTAGGAATGTCGATCACGTTGTATACCTGAGACCTTAATCAAAAGTTTAGTACCGTTAACTGGTCAATTAAGTGAGCTTCATAGCACTTACTAAAAAAGAAAAAGCAGCAGATGTTGTCAAATTTCGTGGCTAACGAGATTCGGCTGAAGACGCGTCCTCATCATTAATTAGAACGCACTTGAGCAAATCGGCCATGAAATTGGAGCAACCTTGCTGACAGCTTCCAAATCAGTGCACACACACAGATACAAATACTACACCTAAATTGCTCAATCAATACCACATGCAAAGCATGTTCTGGTTCAGTTTTAGTCTCAGGTTCAAGAATCAATATACATAAATCATTGACGACATATGGCCGATGACGACGATGATCCCTGATTTTATTTTTTATTTTTATTTTTTGGCTCTGACGGGTTGACCACTTCAAGAGTCCCGCACCGCACCGCATCAGTACTAGGGGACAAGGCCGGGGACGACTCGAATTACACGACATGCCCGTAATTTGGAGTACTAAGCTAGCCAGCGTCTAATAAACACATAGCCATAAACAAAACAGGCGGCAGCGCCAAAGGATCTACTGAAAGCCGATCGAGGCTACCGCTCATCCACCAACTGGCAATGGACCATCGACTGACTGACTGAATGACTGACTGGTTGTGTTTTGATAAAATCTCAAGTAACTCTGGCTGCTGTTCATTAACAGGACGTTGAGATTGTTATTGTTTGGGTCCAGAGTCGCGACATGGCAGGATAAGCTATTATTTCTTTTATTTCATAGAGTCCTGGCAATAGCAGGACTCGATTTTTAAGGTTTGTTTATGCCGACGTCGCCAAAGTCGGACTCTCTAAATTACGGGTAATATAATCCAAACTAAAGTCCAGAAATCCTGCACATGTGTTCATGTTACGAAAACAATATCTAACAGAGAATAAACAATATCTTTAAGAAAGTAAAATGTAAACTTCTTGATTTTAACATTTTAACAGTTTGAAAACGTCAGAAAAGCATTAAAAATTTAATTCAACTGACAAAATTCATACAGAGCCCCAATTAAAACATTGTTAAGTATTAGGTAAAAATTATCAAATAAATAATAATGTCAAAATACAAACAAAATCAAGTGGGCTCGGCTGCAGTCGAGTTTGCTCGACTGTTAGATACCCTGTGCCAGTCTCCATAAAATATAATATTGCTTATAATAGAATTTGTAAAATACAGTTTGTCAAGTAATTCTTTGCAAACCCTTAAAAATATAATATTTTTACTTTAAATAAAAAAATAATAGATTATTATATATATTTGGAAAGGTCATTTAATTTTCGTTCGAATGATGCAAAAATTTCCTTAACCCATTGAGTACCCATGGAATATTTTGAATTTTTGCAAAAGTCTACTTTTTCAACTTTTTTCCTCGATTTTTCACAAAAAATTATTTGATGAAAAAAAATTCTTGGAACAATTCTAAGAGTAAATGCAAAAAAAAAATTTCAAAAATATTTTTGTTAGCATTTTTTAGAATTGTTTGAAAATCCTAAAAATAACCATTTTAACCCATTTTTCCTCATTTTCATGCAAAAAGTGCCGTTTTTGCAGTTTTCAAAAAATTCTAAAAAATGCTAGCAAAAATATTTTTGAACATTTTTTTTTTGACATGGCTGTTGATGCTGATCCAGAATATATATACTTAATGGGGTCGGAGAAACTTCCTTCTGCCTGTTACATACATCACTCAAATCTAATATAGCCCCATTGACCATTTTCAATGGACACAGGGTATAATTACAGTTTCTATTATTTTTTCCTTCACCGTATATAAAGTTAAGAACAGACAAAAGTCTTTGCTTGTAACTGACTCCGATAAATGAAATGGGGAATAGATTTTCCCAGACCGCAGCATTCAAATGGAGCCACATCACATCACACCTTAGCCTTTTTGTGTGCTCCTTTGTTTGGGCCAAGCACACAGCACACAACGCATCCCCAGAGAGAATGGGTATATAATTTGGTAATCTGTGAAAAAGCCAAACCCCCATTAAACCACAGGCACTCTTAACTCGTTTTCATTTGTTCCCGAATAGTAGGCATACACAAAACTCGTTACAGGCCCCTTTGACGTCTCCAAGTGCGCATATACATAGAGATGAAAAGGCTTCATCATCATCACAGGTCGATCCTCGTCAGCGGCGTCCACGTGCAGGCCGCGCTTCAGTCGCATCTTCAGCTTAAGGCTACTGCGCGATAAGCCCAGATCTGCCCCGCTCCTACTCCTACTCCTGTTCCTACTCCTACTCCTACTCCTACTCCAACTCTTATGTACTCGATGTGCTCTTCATGTACCTGTCCTCAACCTGTTTGCTAGGCATTTATCAATTTCCATTTGTTGTCTCTGTCTATTTCTATGCCTTCGTCTTCTCCTTCATCTCTGACTCTGCCTCTTTCTCTTTTTCTGCCTTTGTCTTGTTTGTTTTCCATTTCTTTGCAGGAAATCTCAGCAGTTCTTATGGGCTGCTGCCTCTGCCAACGTCTTCCAGTTGGACTTTCCCCTGCAAACAGGTTCTATTGTTCTCTCTGCCCCGTCGATCCTATTTACCTGTATGTATTGGATTTTCCTCTATGCACTGATATTCTCTACTTGTTCGCCTCTCTCACTCACAGTTAACGTCCGTCTCACATTTGCAGTCAAAAGGAGAAAATTATATGTTTTGATTTTAACGGAAAATTGCTGAGCCAGCGCCCCCATAAAGAATCTCAAGCAGGCTCTTTAGGATCGCACTGAACTCTAGAGAGCTACACAAATATATTCCACTTTAATGGCACACTAAAAGCAATCATCTAATTTTTATGTAACCTCTTCAAAACTGATCTAATGAAGGGTTGCACTGAAGATTCTCACGGCTGCCTGGTCAATCGCTCGGAGGTCATTCAACCAACAGTTACAAAGTAGGAATAAAGGGATCTCAGACCTGACATTACCAATGCCAGATCACCTTAACATAATTGCTTTTTCATAACTATTGGATTTATGCATTAGATACACGGATTTTCACGGCTTGTTGGTCTTGGTCCTTTCAACGAGAATGTATGTATGTGTGTAGAAACGAGGCGTGTGCATAAAATATTTGATTTTGATCTACAAAGATTGGTAGTACTCATTACACATAGCTACTGCCTGTTGCCAAATCAATTGGTTACCGCTATGCCCATGTGTCCTGCAGGACCCTTTCCTGCGCCTGATGATATGATCATTACAATGCACGTGTCGGCCTGTTTCAAGTCCCGACTCTGACTCTTGCCAAAAGGGTAATTAATGATCCGCTTTTTGCATACTGACAAGCTATAGATCTATAGATATTTAGAAACCGCAATGAATTTTCTGTATTGTCTTCTGATTTTGGTACTTTTTGCCGCACTTTGCACGCAGATTTTGCTCATTTACAACTCATTTTTTTGAGACTCTGCAAAAGGCAATTAACATGCCTGCATGATATTGCAAAATATGTATTGATAGGTAGGCATCTTTGAAGTACTGTTTTAGGGCCGAGCTCAGATCGGACAATGCTATCAAAAGTGCCGTCTTTAAGCACAGAGTATAGTCGGTTTTTCAGATTCTAAGTTTTGATTAAAAAGAGTTTAATTTATATAGGAAGATCTATATATATACTATAAGTCTCACGTTTTCCGAGTATTTATCAGCTCATATATCAACAACTGTTCACAAGTGTTGAATACCCCCATTGAATTCTTCTTAAGCACACCTCCATGGCAACAAAATGGAATCTTAAGACAAAAGACTCTAAATCTCTATGTAAATAAATACACATAAATATACCAAAAATCATTTACATTCAAGTCAGAAAAACTATAGCTATAGTTAACTATGCCCTTTGCATTTTAGCGGCAGAGTGTGAAAAACCATTAGCCGATCTTTACAGTCTTGCCGCTTCTTCGGAGCTGATCGGCATTGCTTAGCCTGAACCTGTGCCCAACAACCAGCAACCAGCACCGAAACAATAAAAACTGAAATCAAAAACCTCTAATACAAACATTACGTAAGTCAGCTACTGTTAAAAACAAGGCGGCACTTCTCGGAAAAACATAAAAACTTCCGGACAACACTCAGCTACAAATGTGCTCATATGAATCTAGTGCAAAAAACAAGTTGCCAGCCCGTCAGCTCCATAGAAATGTCTGGATACGATATTGTTCCAGGAAATTGAACAATTTGAGAGTAATTTGCATAGCATTGGTCAGTCAGCTTCTTAGGGCTTAGGGGCGGCAATTGTTTGACGACATATTGCTCAATGGCATGGATCAATGTGATTTGAATGGAAATGGATTGGAATATGGGTGCAGATGCTGTATCTACATATGTACATGTCTCTAACTCTACTCTTTCGCCAACAAAAACGAGATCATCTCATATGTGCACAAAAGTATTTCGCACATTTAGACTTCCAAATGAATGGACACGGGTCGAAGATGACGGTTCTTGTGTGTGGTCAAGCACGGCCAGGATTTCGAGACGGAGTCTCAAATTCTAGTTACCTAGATCTAATATGCAGATAGTCGTCCAGCTGTGTTCATCTCTGATCTCTGCCTGCTAACTGAACAGCCAAAGTTGCTGAAATTTTAATCAATTTACAATAGCTTGACCACGGAGAAACTGAGTAAGGATCTGGATCTGGGCAAGGATAAGCCTACTTTAACTTGAAAATATTGCTAGCTCACATAGTTGTAAGGCTTTTTGTTTCAAATTTGTTTTGAGCAATACACAACTAACTTGCATATTGTTTTGTTGAATTTCTTAATGAATATAAAGCAAGCATTGTGTTTTGTAGTCTGTGTGTGTGTGTGTGTGTGTGTATTTGTGGTGTGGCTGTGTGTAATATTGTTTCAGCAGCAGCTACACCCACATGCCAAGCAATTCTAGAGAGTTGCTCGACGCATACAAAAACACAAATCTTAAGCCGCTCTTTTTGATCCTTTTGGTCATCCTTGGTCACGATGTGAGTCCAAGATACCGACTACGAAATGCGCACCACACTCACGCACACTCACATACTATGCTAGTTATTGGCTTGCAAAATGAACAATTTCTAGCCAAATCCTTATTTTCCAAAGGCAGCCTAAAAATCCTTTCACAGTAAAATTGCTGCAGTTCATCTCTTTGACCCACACAAAAACAAGAAAGAATTCTAAACAAAAAAAGAGCGCCAAAAATAGTTTTCTTTTTAGTCCTTTTTTCTGTGCATCACAAGATAAACTACATATGGATTTTTAACAAATTCGAATGCAAGTTGGTTGCATTTGAAGAAGATGCTATCATATGCTCGACTGCAGCTCAAGTGGACACAGATACAGATACAAGCACAGCTAACGGAACAGCAATAGATACAAATTTTGAAGCAGTCAGCTGACTGAAATGTCGGTGCACGGTGATCCTTGCAGGTTCCTTTGTTGACAGTGCGGTGTACTGAAGCATTTATCATCGCCAGAGATATGAGACTTCAGATAGCCACAGTCAAGACATGGAATGAACGAGTCTTCTTTGGTCGACTTTCACTCGGGTGAAACTAATCTGCGTTCGCAATAATAATTATTTGTTCAAGCATCCCTGGAGCTATACTATATACGACCAATTCCGATAATGATGATGCGAAAAATGTTCAGTCTTATCACGATATTCTCGTATGCATCTCAATTCCTGTGCCGCCTATGTCCTTTTCAGCCCCGTTCCTGAAATGTATACGAATCTGTGTGCTGATTTTTGGCCACCATCCTGGTGGTCAGATTAAAATCAATTAGCCATCAAATGGAACAACTCACTTTTGTGTGGGCGAGACTCTTGAGTTTCTAATTTGAGGTAGCTATCTTTAAATATAGTTATCCTATGATATTTTAATTGCTCTTTAAGTATCTTAAATATGAGGGATGTTGGCAAATGGATGGAAAATTACGACATGTGATATGATAAATAAGTATATGTTTCTTAGTTTCTGTGTATTTTCAGTAATTTCGTACCTAATTAATTCCAACGTGATTGGAAAATCAAAGCTAGTTGGGTTTTCCGGCTAAGAATGAATTCTCTTGATTATTCTCTAGTAATGCATTGAACATTAGCATATTAAAAGACATGATTCTACACGTTTACTACCTGGTGCAGCAATAGCTTCTCAATTAAGCCTTATTTCCGATACAGAGTTTTCATTGACTGCTTAGTATTTTCCACGCATCATCATTTGTGACTTCCTTCCGTCTAGGCGACGACTCGGCAAATCGGCTTATAAATAGTTTCTTCTTTTTTTATACCTTGTTAGTTTTGATTTTTTATTCTTTTGTCAAGTTACAAGCTGGGCTGTGTTGGTTGCTCGTAGGACGTTGATTGTAAACAAACCTGTGGCGAGGTAAATAAACTTGATCGACAAGAAGGAAAACAGCATTCTAAGAAATAGAAGATGGGGCATCTGGCATGGGGCATGTTCCATGAGGCATGAGGCATGATGCATGTGGCAAGGGCAATAAAAAGAGGAGATACTGGATACTAGACAAACCAGTTGGTGCCGTGCCAAGCCACAACAAACACACAACGGGCGCCTTTTCAGTGGACCCTATAGAAAAATCAGGAAAAACACTGGCCACAAAACGAGGACTGTACTTTTGCTGGGTGCCTAGACCAAGGAACGGATGCCAGTACCAGTTTGGTTGGAGCCAACAAACAAACAAATAAGCGTGCAGCTAGCCATAGAGACTGGAGCACTGAGACTGAGACTGCAACGGCGACGTCAACTGCGACGCCGACGCTGACGCTGACTGAGACACGGCTTAAGCGTGATTACAGAGAAAACATACTTACATGGCAGAGGCAGAGAACGAACGGATACGAGTGGAAGAAACGGCGAGTCGCGACATGCCTGGCATAATAAAAGGGGTATGGACAGAGTCTATGCACAGGAAACAAAAATAGTCATTCTAAAATTCAAGTTCAAAATTCTTCAGAATATTATAGTTAAATTAACACAATATGCAAATATGCGAGAAATCCCAAACTTAACTAATACTTATTCTTTCACTACTAATTTACAAACTAATCACTAATTACTACTACTAACACCTTTTGGATCTGATTGGGTTTTATCTGGTTTTCCCCAATCAATGCAACAAATGTTGGATCATTTAATAATTTTTTTGATACCCCAGATTCGAAGTTCTTAACTTTTTAGTTAATTATTTTATCCTTTCAGTTTTAATTTAAATTTTAATATAACTTATATTAATTTAATTGCGTATTATGGTACTTAATTTTAATTAAATTTTTGCACTTAGTTTACATCAAATAAATAAAATATCATATATTTCGTACTTGATCCTAGAAATCCCGGGACACCATTCGCAATTAATTTAATGCCGGAAACTCCGTTCTTTTTTTTACAGTGTATGGACTTAGTCTATGCGACACCACGCAATACCACAACAACGGCGGCAATGTAAATGTTTATGTATCTATGGGATACCCAACGATCGCCTAGCCACCAAAAGGTGACTGATCTTTACAATTCGACACTTTGACTTTACAACAATAACAACAAGAACAACAACAACACCGTCAAGCGACTCTGACGAAGAGCGCAATCAAAACAAAAATTCATCGAAGTTGAAAACAAAGTTGTATAAAAATCGAAAGGTGAGTCGAGGGCAAGCGAAGAAGAAGAAGAAGACATAAAACAAGTATCCAACAACCTAAAGGATGCACGACACGATAGCGGACAGCATGTGTGTGTGTGTGTGTGTAATTACATTACACACTCGTACACTCGTATGTGGAGGCAGGGTCAAGGTAAACAAAGATTTACCTTTATGATGGATTTTGCCTGGCTGAGCATATTAATGGATTCCTCTGCTTACAGGCAATCAAATTCGAAAGCAATCAAAATCAGGCATTACGAGCAAAGCCAAAAGCTGCAAAGTGAAAATGCTGTTTGGAAAATGGTGTGCTGCTCCTAAGTACGATAAATGTAAATGGATCTCGGGGTTAGGTTAAACCAAAAAAACCAAAACCAAAACCAGTTTCCATATCACCGCGTTGCACTGTGGCAAATGTAAAAACATGTTGTAGTTCGGCAGATGGGCAGCTGCTAGACTCCAGAACTATGACTACTATTTTGTACTGAGGGCCTTAGCTTTAAGCATAGTTTCAGACTTTTGTGTACTGCAGAAAAAGCTGCAGCGAGGAGGCTTCAGATCAACCCCCTTGTCAGTTTAAGTTGCAGATGAAATGTTGACTGAGCAAGCATTTTTATGATGGAATTATTACATCATTCATCTTCATCAACAATGACACAGACTCAGCTATCAGCTCTGAGTGAAACGTGCTTATCGACTGCATCATTTGCATACAGAATGACAAACTTGTGGCTAAGTTGACCAGCTACAAATTGTCATGCGGGTCCCTGGGGTTGTTGCTGGGAAAAACTAGATCCTAAATGGAAAACTCTTCCTCTCTGATATGTCATCAAATTAGATTTCTTGTCAAACAAAATCTGCTAACGAGTATTTGTGTATCTGATGATTGTCAAGTTGTCCTTTTGCAGCTTTCCCAGAGTGTAGCGACTTCTCAGCTCCAACTTGGTAGTAAATTCCAGGAATAGAAACCCCCCAAGATCGAGATCCGAAACCGGACTCACAATCACAATCAGCTTCTCACTTTGTCGGGCCGCACACAGCGCAACGGTTAAAGGAAATATGAAACGGAAGCCACGAACAACAAGGACAACAGCAACAGCGCCACTTTGCACAACAACCTATAAGGATATAAAGAATAGAAATTCCTGAGATAATCAAAGGCATTATCTTCCGATTATGTGTTGAAAATTCCATGAAAATTGCACAAAAAGCGACACCGACTGAAGATTGCGAAAGCAAAAAACTGAGGAAAAAAACACATTGAACTAGATCCGGATGATCGTGAGATGATGATGTTGCCGATGGTGATGAGGAGAGGAGGAAGGGGAAGGAGAAGGAACACCCGAGTGGTGTCGCATCCGCTTCTCGTTTTGCAAATGTTGAGCTCATCAAACCCTCGGTCACTTGAGGTTTAAGCCGGGCCTTAGCCAACATTAAAAAACCAATGCAGAAATGCCGCAAAAAAAAGTAACCTGCACCCAACCAGCAATTGAGAGAAAGACAGAGAGAGAGAGAGAGAGAGAGAGTGAGAAAGCGAGATGAACGTGAGAATTTCGTTGGTCGAATGTCCTTTAAATTTGCCTGGGATGTGGATATGGATGTAGTGCGTTATAGCCGCCGTTCTC
Source organism: Drosophila limbata (assembly GCA_963924055.1). Classification (NCBI taxonomy): domain Eukaryota; kingdom Metazoa; phylum Arthropoda; class Insecta; order Diptera; family Drosophilidae; genus Drosophila; species Drosophila limbata. Next base: position 19,749,487 of record OZ001352.1, read on the forward strand.
TGGCATTGTTCCTCCTCAAGTACTTGTAGAGATTTGCTAGTTGTGTCCTTATTATTATCCTGCCTCGGACGCATTGTTGCCGCACAATGCCAGGATATTGTAGAAGATTTTTTACAACGATTCCAATGAATTCCGTTCGCTGAATGAATGAGATCACGTCATGAATGAAATATACAATTTTGGCCATATTAAAGCGAAATTGCCGCGCGATTTTTCGTCTCCTTCTTTCGAAGGAAACAACAGAAAAAAAAACAAGACAGGACAGGCGTGAGAAGGAATTTGTGGCCTTGCCGACAACTTCATATGTGGGCAAGTGTATTCGATGTTTTTCTTACATAACCTGGGTGGTAACTGACACACACGTGACATGCCGACAGGAAGGCTCTGGCTCTGTGCAAGGATAACAGACACATTACAAGGACAGGAAGTGCACTGCGACTTGCCATTGATTTTTGCGCGCCAAAAAGTGCTATGTAAATATTTGTAGCCCTTGTCCTTTATGCCAATACATCCTGTTGCCATTGCCTTGACCCTTTGCCTTCTGGCATGTGTGAAATTGCAGTGAAAATGACGTATGCTAATTCCGCTTTAGTGGAAATCGCACATTAGACAAGGCCTGCCAAAGCACTGCAGTTCACATTATGCAACACGATGGCCCGAAGGTCGCAGGGGCAGGGGCAGGGGAAGGGGTTGCCACACATAACACAAGACTCTAAAGCCATTACCCATTGGCCACGACGTTGTTTTATGGAGGTGCGAAATGACACATTTTGGCCGGGTCACAAAACCTGCCGCGTCATTCACTTCGGGCCGGGCTATCTGTGTCTCGGCCTCTGTGCGTGCCTGGCCCAAAAGAAAAACCAAATGCAACAGCAACTGCAACCTGTTGTCAAACCTTGCGATTTGTCACCTGAGGCGACATTCAACGGGCAACGCAACGGGCCAGCTGAGTTTTTACATTGAGCCTCGTCACCTTCCTTGCCATTGATCAGAATGTTTTTGGACCCTCGCAAAAATGGGTTTCATTCACGGATTTTCAGTGCTCTCTCGGGACTGCAATGGGTTTGATTATTATTGCCGAAATATTGTGAAAAATTAAAATTGATATTTTGTCAAATTCTTGCGAAAATATTTGTATGCAATTTTATTGCCAAATCATTTCCTATGCGAAAATTCTTTCGACACAAATTCTTTCTTCTTCCCATGGAGTATTACAATTTATGCAATGCGCTTTATTCTATTTTTTTGGGTTGGGGACACTTTTTCCCGGTTAATTGTGTACGTGCCCAGTTGTGTTTGTCAATAGATAAGTCCTGGTATCCTTTGAACAGAGTTTCCCAGCTATGGATTCCTGGAAACGCCAAACTATCAATGGAAAGTTAATTGTGATTCTGGACACAATCACACATTGCCGTTCCATTCATTAAGCCAGGACTTGTTCGAGCTATCGACCCGTAAAAGGGGCACTCCAATCGCAGTAACCTGTCAACATAATTAATCCCCTCCCTGTCCTCGATTCCAGCTCCCCATTAGCTCGACAAATCAGCTGATGCTCTGAGCTGCGTCGGCGTCGCCTTTGAGCTGCCCTTGTCCCAAAAAAAGCGATCAACAGCAAACCAAGAATTATGAACAATTCATAAAAAATGAAAAAAAAAAAAAAAAATAAAAATAGGCCTGGATTCAGTGCTCGACATTCCCAAGGATGTGTGCCTCTAAATTGTTGTTGTGTTAATTGTCGAGGACGTCGACGAGGTCGTCATGCCATTAAGAGCAGCAGCCACAACGCTCCCACGGCCTGGCCTGGCATTCTGGCCAACTCGAGTCTGAATTGGGATCTGTGTTTTTTATGCCATTTACACAGAAATCTTGCAACAAATCACGCGCTCCTTTGTGGCTCTCTCAGCTGAGTTGCGTTTTTACCACTAATTTTTTGATACCAGCCCCGATCGTGCCTGTGTTTTGACCTTTATTTGTTTGATGTTAAAAATAATGCTGCCTTCGCCCCCCTACACACAGACAGGCAGAATGTAGTTTATTCTCTTTACAAGAGAATCTAATGGCTAAGTGCATTTGGTTTGATTCTGAGGGGGCGAAGGATCTCAGAGGAATCTGTGTGACGACGCAATTCTTTGCCATTATCAGCAGGTTCAGGTTCAGCAGGTCTCTTAACCTGTTCGGGTTGCACTAGATTCCGTTGGATTGCTTTTTATTAGGATGCCAGAGTCCTAATTGCGGTGAGATCTTCTCGAAACGGCATTGAAGTTAATCATTTTGTACCTGCGGCTTAGACAGTCAAACAGTCAGTTCGGCCAGTGCAAACATGGCCATAACAAGAACAAGAACAAGAACAAAAACTGTTCCCTGGCAAATGGATATTTTGCTGTCTGCCTTTGATTTTCACAACCCAATTGCCGCTTTTGTTACCTTTTTGGATACTTTATGTGAGCTGCAACTCTTGGATCGTTATCAGCTCTCTCATTGTGCTTTCCAGGTTTTTATGGCAATGGTATTTCATATAGTACTTCCTGTGAGAAAATCCATAAGAACATCTACAGCATTAGCACTAACTACAACTACAACAGCAATAACATCAACAACAACTTGCTGAGAAGCCATTAGCTCTGTTTCCTATGGGGAGAAGAAGTAGAGAGGGGGAGAGAGGGAGATGGGCTGGGATCACCAAGTGACAGTTACCCAAAAAAAAAAAAAACTGAAATCTACATAATGACAGCCCGAGCCCGAAGGAACTAGTTCAGATTGCAAATTACTAACCGGTATTGGAATGAGTATCCCTGCAATTCTCAGACAGGATATCGGAGCGCGCATGCTCATCCGCATCCTTGGCGGGATTCATCACCGCGGGGTAGCGCTGAGGTTGAGCTCTAAGGTCATGTCAAGGCTGCCTTTGCAGCAACAACTTTGCATAAAATATTTGAAAATGTTTTCATTATGGTAAATAGACACAAAAGCCGATCGTCTTCTGCCTTGGCAACACACAACATCAACTTCAACTGCACGCAACAATCCTAGAACACAGAACTACGAGGCGGGTTCCCATCAAAGCAAGGGTTGTCCCGTTCTCCTTGTCCCATTCCAGCCCAGCCCTAAGAGTAGAAATTGCGCTATATTGGTGATAAATTAGTTTAATGGCCGGGCACTAAAAAGGCAGTCGACCGCAGGCGCGGCAAAGCTTCTCCCATGAACAATTCCATGTCTTTTATTTTTCGTGGGTTTTGGTCTTTGCCCAAAGGCAAGTTTTGGCGGCAAAACGTAGCCATGTTCTGTTGGCTGTTGGCTAAACTTCGCGTACGTGTCTCACAAAATGCACTGCATGTTCAACAATAGCTGAAAACCCGACAAAACCAACCCAACTACATGCGAGTACCAATAATGAACTGGCCAAACAATGCGCCAACTTTTCGGTTAAAAAAACTAGGAAAAAAGAAAAAACCAAGACGACACGAACAGGAGAATCACGTTCTAGAAATTTTCACATCGCTGATTCCGCACACAAAAAAAAGTGTGGACTGTGGACAGTGCAACAGGACATCGCATAAAGATACTACATACGACGAGTACATGACACAATTGCATTTTGTGGCCCAATTGTTTGACTCACGCACGTGCAACTAAAAGTCGAGTGCGACTGTTGTTGTTGTTGTTGTTGCCACGCCCATTGTAGCCATAATTTGGTTCATTTGCCCATATGATTATATATACATATACAGGTCTATATACCTACTAACAATGTGACACTTTTCAATGAACTGCAAACTATGAGATACTTTGAATAGCGCGGCATTACGAGTATTTAAGACCTGCCACAGACAATGCATCTTTTTATCTATTGTTGTCAATTTGTAGATTTTGTTGTTGTACTGTATATAAAGCAATTGTTGTTGCTATTCTTGTTACTGGAGATGGGCGTTGTTGTGTTGCAATTTTAATGTGATTTTATTGTCATTAATTGTATGAAATTGGTTTTTAAAAGTCTTTTGTTTTTGTTTTTTGACAGGTGTTTTGAGATCCACAGAAATAAATATACTATATGATATTATAAGGATATTTTATAATAGATTGAGTGGTACTTTAAATAAACTTATTGAATTTCTATACTTTTTATATTCGAATAGAAGAACAAACGAAATTCCAGCAACTATCTATATATTTTCAAAATTGATCCGAAACAATCAAAGAATAAACTCTATAGTTCGAGGTCAAACAGCAGCCTTGCTAATAAAAGATTCTCTTTACTCAGTACCGCCCCCTTCCGAACAAGCTCCCTGGATGCCTTTGTGGTCTAAGATAAATGAAAATTCTTTCATGTCTGAGATACCATCGACTTTTTGGCATGCTGCCTTTGACAATTTCTGCACAGTGGCAGGTCCAGCTGCCGTTTGTTTAACACCTCCTCAATGAATTCGCTCTAAAAAGTTGAATTTTTTAACAGCAAGCCAAGGCATAAAACAACGAGGTTAGGCAACCTGTTACAATGACCAATCGATAGAAAACCGCTTAAGAAACAGAACATCGTGCAGAGCACACGGCAGGTAACTCTTCAGGTTCAGCTTCAGGTTCAGGGGCAACGACAGCGCGGCACAGCGGATGCTTCATTTAAAAGCCTGGACACCTTGTAATTCATATTTTCTAAACAAAATTTCTCTACGCAATTTTAACACTTTTGTCATGCACTTCTGAGATAATTTCCAGGTTGCGAGTAACCATAACCATAAGCATTGTCATTGCTGTATAATAATAAAATGAAAAATCTGGAGTGGTTGGATGATGTTGCCTCTGCTGTTGCCCAGTTTGAAGTGGCCGCGACACAATTCCACAGCACTGTGGGCAACGGATTCGCGTCCAGGGACAGTGGAAACTAAGTGCCTTCCATTTCTAGGAATGAGAAACCATTCAATGAATGATTTTTGTTTAGCTGGGCGCGTATGAATGGGAAAAAGGAGTGCCTGTAACCGCTGAGCCAAAGACACAAATCAGAAACCATTCAGAGAGACAGTGGAGAGATAAAAGTATGCCTAGGACGATCAAAGGTATGCCGGAATGTGTTCCAAGACCTTCAGGCATGCACAATATTTTTAGATGGCCGACAAATTTCTTAGAATCTGTATAAGCTGTGTGTATCTTTTTATCATTCAAATGCGAGCATTTGAGAATCAAGTAAATGGTCGCAGCTGTGCTGCTGATATCGATGTATGCAAAAACATCACAACATATATTTATGTAAGTCAATGTACGGTCAGCAAATAGAAACCAATATGAGTATTTGTACCCTACACAAATTTGAATAGGCAGTTGGGTTCCTTCAACAAAGACAGCAGATAAGAAAAGTGTGCGATTGGATTTGATTTGAGAAAAAAAAAATTTAAAAAAATTTTAAATAATATAATTAAATAAATTAAAATAGATTTAATAAATGATATTAATAACTTGAAGATTCAACAATGTTTTAATAAGTTTGTATAGTGACTAGTGCATTAATGATTAAGGAAATTCTTGCAGCGTTAGGAGTTAATTGAATTAAATAAATATTAACTTTATTTTCAGAATAAAGTGAACTTAAACTCTTTTCAACTTTAGTATACGCATTTAAAACTCTAATAGGGTATCACAAAATGAACATGAATCCGAGCATGCATGTGTACATTTATATAGGTATATAGAAATACAGCACACAGGAATATTTAGACATAATTTGCTTCATTCAAAACCCGAAGCACGCGCCGAACTTAGTAAATATTGAAAAGAGTAAATAAAATCAAATGAATATATTTGTATGTATTCAGATGAGTGCATGTCTGAATGACTGAAATTGTAGCGAATTGTCAGACTTTTTGCGATTCCGACTTAAAGCACGTCGCGAGCATTTCCGCAGTAAGATAAAATATGATTTGGTGCCACCAAAAAAAAGGGAAAATACAACACACACACTTGGCAACAACACGTCTGACACACATACACCTCGGTGTGTGTAACTGATGTGTATATCTGTATATACATGTATAACATGTGTATATATAAATTATTTAAATGTGTTATATATGAGACATTCAAGGTCAGTGGCAACGTCGATTGCTCAGCTTTCTTCAAAAGACTTTGAGTGCAGCTTGCCGCCAAACAGCCCGCGATTCGCTGCAAGCGAAATGCTTTAAAATGTTCATTGATAAGCAGCGGCAGCAACAACAACAAAAATAACAACAACAAAGGCAGTTAAAGCTATTGAAATGGCCGTTAAATATACATATACAAAGGGCAATAAAAAAATCGTTTTTCATTCATAAATCGTTTCTTATCATAGCGGCCAGTGTTTGTGTGTGTGTGTGAGGGATGCGGGCTGCAAGAGGGGCGTATGCGCAACGACAACAACAAAAGCAGCAGCAACAACAACAACAACGACAATGTGATAACTTTATGACGTCACAAATGGAATTGCAGCTGGCGCTAATGCTTAGTTCGCATTTTGCCAATGCCAACGGCAATTTCCGCTGCTGCTCAGAGACCCGCCTACTCTTCTCCTCCTCCCCTTTCACCTCTCTCGCTCTCTCTGTCTTTGAGATGCCTGGCAGCTCCTTTTATTGACTTTTAACAAACAGATAAGTGACATTTATCGACTTTTTACGCGCTTTTAAATAAGTTGAAATATGTTTGCGCACTTCTGCTCGCAAACACACTGTTTATATCTGTATCTTTAGTTGTAGCTGTAGCTGTATCTTTAGCTGTTGCTGTATCTGTGTATGCATTCAGTATCTACGCCCGCTGTTTGTTAGTCAAACATTCAACATTCGTTTCCAACACTTTTATCAGCAGACCTAACGCTGATTTTTCTTGCATTCCTCTTGCACAATGGCCACAATATCAACTAAATTGTGAACAATATTATTATACTTATTCGGTTGCTGCCTCCGCGTCTCTATCAGCGGCCACATGTGATGCCCTATCGACCCTATGCCCGCACACGGACTGTGCTCCCCCGCTTATCAACGTATCAATAACCAGCGAGTGAAATTTATCTCAGTGCAAACAGCGGAGCAACAAACTTTCAAATGTTTGTGCAGTCTTAGCAACATTGTTGCATGTCCAGTTCCAATCCCAGTCCCTTTCATTCGTGCAATATTTGTCATTGGTTTTTGTACCTTTTTTTGTACGCTGTATCTTTGAATGTATTCCACAGTTGCGAGTATTTTTAAGGCGATTTCGTTCGTGATTTATGACATGATCTTTTAAAGTTGATTTTCTGTGCCTCGTGAACTTGCCAATGGCCGGAAGAGTCAGTGTAAATGGTCATAAATGTCCATTTATCGACTGTAAATTATAATCTAATCCAAGCGACAGCTATGCAACAGGTTAAAGTGCAAAGTGTTTCTACAAAACGTGTCCTCTCTATAGTTTTCGTCTACTATATCACTATGTATTTTACATTTGTCGTAGAAGAGATAAGACTTATTACTAAAGCGAAATTCATAGGATGAGTTACAGAGATGTTTGACAAACTACTATAAAAGATAAACTAGGCAATTGTTCAATATCTTTACTTTAGCAAATTAAGAAATTTTTAAAATAAAACTTGATTCGATTGCAAAAACTTAAGTACATATGTGTGTTCAATTTTAACAGGTCTTTAAATTTATTTATTTGCTAATTTTAATTAATTTTATTTTGTAACTAAAATGATAGAAAAGATAAACTAAAATAAATAAATCCGATAAAAAAGGTATATGACTAACGATGAAGAAAAGTTTTCATACCTAAACAGAGAGAGTATACAGCAGCCGAATAATGATTTTATTTAAATTATAATTAAAATCAGGAAAGTAATTGAATGCAATCCTACAGCAAGTCTCGGCACAATTCGCCCATTCGCTGAGCAATTCAACTGACACCTTGCCAAACGTCGTGGGAATTTCTGCTGCACACATCCCAGGGTTCTGGGCTAAAATCGATGTTATTTATTGGGTTGTGGCAATATTGCGTCATGCCCACGTTGGCCCTGGTAAAATAGACTCCCACGCACGGCAAATGCAGCTGGCCCATCTCCGATCCCGTTCCCATAGGACAAGACAAGAGACTAGACTATGTTAAAGTGAGTTACTCTTTCACTTTTGTGCAGGGATCGTTGTGTTTTCCTCGTGTCCTTTCACCGACTCAAGTGTCCACCGTGGCGCGCACAAATTAGACTGGCAACGAACAAAGGACAAGACGTCGTTCCCAGCGCTGACCACTTGAAGATATTTTTCGGTTGGTCGCATGGTAGACGCGTACTACTAATACACTTTCTTTGTGCCACAGTGGGTGGAGGCAAGTGTGTGAGTATACAAAAAAGATCACAAATTTTTGAAACATTTGTCTAAGAAAACACGGACAACAACAACAAGTAAGAGTAGAGGAAAGGAAGGAGAGAAGAGGAGACAGTGGTCTTGGCGACACTTGAACCGTTGACAAAGCGCACAGACAATTCCACAATGGCCCATTCCCACGATACTCTCTTTCGACTGGGCTTGGCTAACATATCTAACGGTGCGGACAATGCCAATGCCAATGCCAACTGCAAGTGCAGAAACTGGAGATCTTTCGCATGCGTCTCCTGTCCCGCTCTGACTCTGGCCGTTCCAATGTAGCATGTGTACACTTGATATCCTGGCGTGTTTACTTTTCCAAAATACTCTTTCTTCTCTGTCTCTGTCATGTATTTTTTTTTATTTTATTTTTATTATTATTATTGCTTGGGTACCCATTTTTCTTTCTTTACTTTTGGTTTGCCATTAAGGTGACTTTGGGAAAAATCTTCACACACTCCCCGGGTGTCGTGTGTTTCTTTCTGTGTGTGTGTGTGTATCTATGTGGGTTGGACAAGTGACAGCATCGTTTATAGGCAATGCCAGCAGGTAATTTTTCAACTTGACTTCACTTCACTTCATCGAATTGCCGAATTATTCGCACGTGCATTGGTTTAGATTGGAAATTGATGGGACTTCGACTTCGGGTAACCTTCTGAGAACTTGCCAGCCTCCTAATGAGCCAATGAACAAAGCACACAATGAAGTGTCAATTGCTGCATAATTATGCAACAATAGAAAACAAATGAAAATAAAATAAAAATAAATAAATAAATAAAAAGTCAAATACTAAGTTTAGGCATTATGATTTGCACTGATTTGTTGCATACTTTCATGCGTTGGCAGTTAGTTACTAAGAAACCCCAGTGAATGATGCCCATTATGGAGCTGAATCCATTCTTGAGCTCTACAGTCGACAATCGGTTCAACAATTGTGAGCCAAGCACAATGGAGAGCATTTCCAAGAATACATCAGACAGAACTCCACTTCCTTTGGCGCGATCTCAAACATACACTCCCCCTAAACAGTCGAGCTCCGACTGCACTCCAAACTAATCTCCATGCTTGTGATCTGTGCCGTATGTTCGTATTCTGAACAGACCCCATTACCATGAACATGAGCAACAGCATCACACCCCAACTCTTTTGGCACAACATAAACCATACGACGACTTCCTCCTCATTTCCGTTGCCTTTTAATTTTTTTTTGGGGGGTAAAAATATATTTTCAATTTTGCCATCACATTAATCATAAGAGAGTCTTCCCTTTGCCCCCATTGAGGCAGGCTGTCAGCCAAACGAAGCAAGACATTGACAGCCCCCCCTTCGATCTTTAACCATACCCCTTTCATTCTCGAACCCGTACGCATCTAATCTTTAAGATATTTTTGGGCATTCTCGTAGTTCGTTTGCTGTCGAGTTTTCAATTATTTGGTTTTTATTGCCTCAACTTCGAGACTAAAAGTTGACACTCTGCAGAAGGGGCATTATCAGGGGCAGGGGCAGGGGCAGGAGCAGTGTGGCATGCCGGGAGAATCTCTGTCTGTGTGAGTGTTAGTGCCACACCGACAGAAAAAATACGTTATGCTCGTTTATGTTGCGCCTCTGCCTCTGCCACAGTCGCTGCCACTGCCACTGCCTCTCTGACTCTGACAAAGCCGACGCACAGTGGGTAGTTTTGTCAAAACAGTCTACAAAAGTCATACCTTTTAAACTTATTATATTTAAAAAATTTTAAAAGCACCTATTTTACACGCTTTTATGGCTAAGTGCTGGCTTCCACAATCAAAAAAATAGCTGATTCTGTTAAAAAAATTGTCTATGAAAATTGTTTAAGAATAATGTGCTAAAAGTCATATATCAGGAATAATCTACTCTTAAATTTAAAAGTCAATATAAAGTTAAGAAACTATTCTTAAAATAGTGGTTCGCTGAATAATTTATTTAAAATACTGAACATTTTAAGAGTATTTTTCCAATAGTTTCATGGCAAGCATTAAAAATGTTTCTAAAAAACTTAATTTAATATCGAATTGAAAACGAATAAATAAAGAAGTAAATTTTCTAACCTATACACAATATTTTATCAAACAGAAGTAAGCGTTTTACCCTTTTTGAACCATAATTTAACATATTTTTTTGCCACGTGACCGAGCTGAAGGACACTGTGCGACGGGTTGAGCCGAGTGATCAATGTTGCGCTCGCGCAGCAACTCACGTTCTGTTGCTCCCTCTCGCTCGCTCACTCTCTTCCTGGCTCATTCGCACACACTCTCCTTTTCTCACTGTGGCGCACTGCACCAGCCAAAGCCGGGCAGGGGGTTTATTGAGTACAAGAATGGGAATGAGAATGGAAATGGGAATGAGAATGTGCCCATATCGCATTTTATCAAACATAAACATTCACACACACACAAACACACACACACGTGACACATACACACAAACACAATTTGTGCGCGCCAGATTCTGTAACGGACAAAATTTTCTTATGCACCAAGCGTTGCTGTCGCTATCGCTGCCGACGCTGACGCTCGACGTCGAAGCCGACGCGGACGTAGCTGCTGGCTGCAAATGCTTCATGTTAAAATTTGTTGAGCCGTTCGCACTCGCTTTACTTGTCTTCCCCCTCCTTTCTCTATTGCTTGTTTCTCTATTTGCATAATGTTTCGCTTATTGAGCGGGTGTGATGGCTGACTAAGATTGGAGAACGGAGAATGGAGAGTGGACAATGGAGAGTGAAGAATAGAGAATGGGGAATTGCGAATGATATACGTGACGGGTAATTTGTCTGGTGGTGGTCCTACGAAACGTAGGTGGAGCCGATTCCCAGGACAATAATTCTGCAATTGTAACACCCCGAAAAGTAATAAAAGGAATCGAACAATGCCAAAACGGCGTTATTAAGGACTAGTTTCTTTTTTTTAGGAGGGGATGTGTCTATCAACCTGTAATGTAATGGACCCTATGTCTACTATGGCCTTTGACTTTATTGTTTGGCAAGCGTGAGATCAGCACACGGCAGGTATGCTCCGGTCACTGCCCACTTGCCACGCTCGTGCAGCTGATAAATGATGTTGCAATCCTGGCTATGGCTTTGCTTTAGATTCCCATCATTGTCGTCCCCGTCCTCGTCGTCGTCGTCGTCGTCATCATCATCAACGGCAGCAGCACTTGATGATTTGCTTAGCCTTCTTTGTTGGCCAAGGCAATGGAAGACAAAAGGAGCTCAACACTGCCAAGGCTAACACCAATACCAGCAACAAGTCACTCGTCGGTAGAAAGGGCATTAACGACCCACCAATACCAACACTGACGGAGTGCTAGTAGTAAAAAGCAAAGCAAAGTCAAAAACAACAAGAGTCAAACAGGTTTAGCTACACTTTGCACTACAGACATAGACATGGACATGGTCATGGACATAGAGCCTCAATCCCCTACTAAAATCCACATTATGATCCCATTTTCCCACAACGTTGTCGCCAACAACAACAAAATTTTGGAACAGCTGATTGCACAAAAATTTTCCCAGCGCTTCTCAGCTGATGCGTAGAAGACGATGAAGGCAACAAAACTCGACTCACTTGTTGTTTGCTTAACAGGACGACACTACACCACACCACAGGACGTAGCGGCTATGGATTGTCCACAAATGTCAAACTGTCTGTCCAACAAGGGATATCTATAACTAGCCGTAAAAAAAGTATCTTTTTTGCCGTTTGCCGTCGTTGTTGCACTTTATTTTGGAGTGTCAACTGAAGCAAAGTGCACAACAGGATACTAGTGTTTGTCGAATGCGAGAAGGATACTTTTGGCCCAGCTCCTTCTTGGTGAGCTAGCTGCTCCGGCTCATTAATTGACCAACACGGCAATGGCACTTTGGCAATCATGTGAAAATTGTCTGCTCAAGTGTCCATTCAAGTGGTGCGCTTAGATTTATGCACAGATAGGATCAACCGGTCGCATCCTCGACTAGACACAGACAGAGTCCGAGACAGAGACAGCGACAGAGAGACCAAAGGACCACTTTCCCTTAGGTATCAAATGTCAACTCGGTTATCTTTCTTAAACTGTCACCAGCCCAATATTTCGCCAAAGACAAACGATGGAGGCGCTTAGCCAAGCACTTTGCGCTGAGAACGTTTCCAGGAATCAAAATCCGGGCTTATGCAACAAGCGGCAACTCTATTAACGGTTAGTCACACACACTCACACTCACAGGTGACACGCCTACCAAACCTACAGATTTTCCCGCTAAAACAACACTTGAGCAAATCTGAAGTTTGCAACCTCTCGATCTTCTCTCGTTCGTTCCGCATTTTGCCCTGTAAGAGCGACAGCTTCGTGGTCGTCGATTATGTAACTTAAGCCGATGAGGACATCACCAAGTCCTCAAGCATTCGCAGCCTCTTCAAGAGTATTGAATTTCGAGTAGTGTCACTTCAGCTCTTCTTTTAGGCTCTTGCGGTCAATCGGCGTGTCAGTGAGATTTGCTTAACGGCTTCGACTTCAGAGTCTCACAATCTTCAGGGTCGTATAGCAAGTGTTCCCCCAGGATGTGGCTGATTCCTGCTGCATATTTACTTAGGATGATAAGTTCGACAAGTTGTCCAGTTAGATACTTTTCCGCCAATCTGGACACTTCCTTCCTGAGCTGCCCCATCAACTGGAAACGGTTGAAGGAAGCGGAAGGAAGCATTTCGACAGTTCCTGTACAGGTGAAGGAAGCCATAGATATGCTTTTTCAGCAGAACTTCACGAAAATCGTTAATCAGAGCACGACAAATATCAACCGCACTCTCTCACGCTCACTTAGAATCGCTGAAAAGCGTGCCCCAATGGCACACACCAAAACCCCAAAAGAGACGCCAAGTTTCGCGCCAAAATTGCGTCACACACTAAAAACCGAAAACGATGCTTGCCTCTGCACTTTGTCGGTCTTTACACACAAATAAACAACCATACACACACATACACTCTTACACCCAGAGAGAGAGAGAGAGAGAGAAGGAACCACACATAACGATCGTGGCAAAGCACGATAACAAATATGAACTTCCCATTCTTTTATGCGATCACGAGTGGGAGACGTAGACGATGACGCAGTCAGTGGGGAGAACAGGGAGGGGAACGAGGTACGGGGTACGGGATCTGGGACGGAGGCGGAGGCGTGATTGCAAAGTCAAAAGCCGAATATCGATATCTCGCACAAACCATACCAAAATCAAGTAAGAACGCACTAGACGAGAGAGCACGACTTCGACATACCCTGCACATGCCAATTCCACACAGTCTTCTACATTTTATAGCTTTTGTGGAGTATGTAGCTCCTATCAGTCGGTTATTCGGGATGAAGAATAATTCTTAAAATTCAATTTGTGGGGGATAACACTAGAAATCAACTTAATCAGCTTAAGGTATACAGGAATCTTCATATTAAAATGGTAGTCTCTAGCTCTTATGGCTTTTACGGACTCTCTAGTTCTTATCTGTCAAGGCGATATCGACTCTGCTGCTGAGGCTGATATATTTAAGGGTGTCTCACAGGCCTTTTACGGGCTGTTACATACCTTGTCACAAGCCCATTATACTCTATAATTGTCCATTTTCATTGCCCATTGTCTCAAGGTATAAAAACGAACTCTCAATTTTGCTCTCTAAGCACGCAGAGTTTGCACTGCAAATTCCTTGACTGTGCCTCCTTGCCACTGGGATATTAATATATATATATATATGTCTGGGACTGAGACTGGACAAAGTTCTTAGCTTTCGCTTATGTCCATGTACCGTGTGTACCGTGTTGCGTGTCCGGCCAATGTCTGCAATGTCTCTGATGTCGGATCCTTGGTCGGGCCAGCACTTTGTGTGTTGGCTGTTAAAAACATTTCGCCGAAAATGTGTCTGGCACGTTAAATGGGCTTTGGCCAGGTAACTTGCAGTTCTAACCAGACAGTGCAACAACAACCGCAACAACAACAAATACCATTGATCAATGGCTTAGGTCTTTGATACGTCCGCGATGGAGTTGGCGATTTTGTGCATTTCGGCTCGACTTCGCTTTGGTTTGCTTTGGTTTTGGTGGATGTCCCATGGAATGCTGTGCCACCAGTTCTCGATATGCTTCAATAAGGAGTTTCGACAACAAAAAAAAGTTCCTGGGAAAAAATGTTGCACAACTTTACTACCTGCCATGGGCAGTAATGATGACGACGACGACGACGACGACGACGACAACGATCACGTCCAGGCTTCACAGCCAATTGCCTCGCACTCCGCTTAGATTCATTAAGTGAAAAGTTTTAAAGTCTCAAATTTTTCGTTCATTCTTTTCTCAGTGATTTTTTATGGGCCAGGGCTAAGTTTTGGCCTGGCTCAATGGGGCACAAGGTAGAAAAACACATTAGTCCTCAAGCTTTATTACAAATTATGCGTCGCCCTTTGCCGCCAGCATCGATCCTCAGCCTCAGTCTCTCTCAGCCTCTCCTTCAAAAATCTGCAGGGTTTCCATTTTTGTGAGCTTTTTTATTTCAATTTTTTAGAATTCAAACCCATAAAGTTGTGTGCACAAGTGTCTGTGTATAATGTGTGTATAAACGCACTATAAATGTAGATGTAGACCGCAGTCTCTGGCCAACTGACAGTCGCTCTGTCGGCGCCGATAAGCGACTCTCACAATCACAAACAGTCGACACACACTCACATAAAAGTCGCAAAAAAGGCGCACAGATTTCAAGGGGCAAATATGCAACGCAACTGGTTTATCAACTTGCATTTTGGCGCCAAAATTTCTGCAAATCTCTTTCATGCCGTGCGCTTTGGTCGCCCTTCGTGCCACACACAAGCTCACGCACACACACACAAACACAAACACGCATGTATGATTGTGTGTACAAGTATATTTTTATATACCCTTTATATGCATATGATTTTCGTTTTATTGGACAAAATTAATTGGGCGCCAAGATAGAGGCATTAAAAGCCACTTTAGTTTGTGTGGCACGCACATAACTTGCAGATACAAATGTATCTGTATCTGTGTGTGTCGCTTCCTAATGAATTTGTGCAGCAATTGAGTTTCTTTCTATGTGGACTCTGGGGGACAATCGGCTGGCCAGCTTCCTGACTGATTATTTGCGGTCAGCCTCCAGCAAATTAGCAACAATGTTGTGGGAGAAATTCATCCGAGACTGAGACATTTGAGGCATGCAGCTGATTGAGATTACCACACACCGAACGCGTCATCTTTCTGTGGTTGCACTGCCTGTCAGTCAGTCAGTCAGTCTGGCTCATTCATGGCCAATTTTCGCCAGCCGTAGATCCTTGACCATTGTGCCAAAAACAACAAAACAACAAATGAAAAAGAAGAATGTTGAATTAAAAAACCGTAAAACGATAGATTCTTTTATGCGTCTTGTGCTTCCTGTTGGATCCATTCATATCCTCAGCCACTAATAAAGAGATTTTCTTTTTGCACTCGGCCAACAAGTAGCCACCAATAGGTGGTCCTATTGCCATGTGTACCTGTCTTTGCCGCCTTGCCGCAAGAACCAAACAAATTATGTGATTAACAAATATGAAAGATACGAGCCTATTGTTTGTCCAAAATTCTCTGTGGAGAACTCTGGACGCTCAGCTTATCAGCGAGAGTTTTTAGCGCTTAAACAAATGGAGTCCCATTTGATAAGTGAAAGGAACAAGCAGGCCCTGATATACATAGTATTAACATTGTTCTCTTCCCGACATTGGTTTCCTTATAAATGCTATTGCCGCGCCAGAGTCCCGTGGGAATAATAACAGCCTGTGCCTTAACTCATGTTTAATATGCGTCCGTCGTTCTCGGTACTTCCGAACCGCTTTTTGATTATTTATGATGAGGTTTTCAATCGCAATATATGCCTCGCAAATAATCAGTTTATTCATAAAAATGATTCGCTTAAAAAAAATAATGAATACTATTCTAAAATATAAGTTAAGTTCAATATAATGATGACAAATTTCCTAGATTTTTCTAAGTGCTAAATTATTTCATAAAAAGATTTCTAATTTTTTAACTAATCTTACTTAAGTTAATGTATTTTTTATTTCCACGGTATTGAAATCAAAATCAAGTAAAGTAATGAAGAAATACAAATTAGAGAACGTTTCTTATTCTATTACTGTACTATACTTTAACTTAAGATGATTTTCTATTTATGTCTTAAATAAAGCTGTCTTAAAATAAAGCTAAGCTAAAGTAAAAGATGAAGTATTAAAATAAAAAAGATATAAAATTTACATGACATATTTTATTCCTGTACTGTAACCTAACACAAAATTACGCTTAAATAAAGCAATTAATTGCATATGAAAAAAGGATTAACAAATAGTATAAAATGTATACAAATTGTTTTTTCCTGTACCGTACTGGTTGGTCTGCTGTATCTATATTTTTTCTATCTTAATAATGCTGCGCTTGTGGCCCCTTGCAGGCATGTAAGTAAATGCTGCCCCCACAAGACAAAGGCTCAGCTAAAAATAAAGGGAGCAAATCAAATGGCCTCACGCCACCGCAAAGATGCATTGAGCGATACATAGAAAAGATGCAGGACAAGTTTAAGAGCAACTCCCCACACAAACACACACACAACACACACACACATATACAAGAGTCTTATGGGGGATAGGATAGATACATGGAAAACTCGTATTTCTGCCACCAAGTGAGCGCACAAGCTGAAAGGTCAATGCATTTAGTTAATGCACTACAACTTCATGGTTGTATGTGTGTGTGAGTGTGTGTGTGTTGTGCGTTGGAGCTGTGCAGCCCCCACACAGTTGCACAATGCCGCGACAACGATATTAATATAAGCCCTCGCTCGTTCTGGGTCTGGGTTGCTTCAGCTTCAGCTACAGCTTCAGTCTGTGTGTTTACGTAGTCCCCATGGCCCCTGGTTCGCATCTAAGGTTCAAGCAACTCTACACACAGAGAGAGAGAGCTAGAAGTTGTGGAGACATTCCATTTGTGTGTGGGCACAGCATCCAGGCATGTGTACGTGTGTAGATACATATACACGAGTAGATACGATATGCCTTCTATTTCGTAACGGACAACTCGTTCCGAACTATAGTAAAAGGCAACTCAACATCGATCGTTCAAGCATTTATACCGCCCACATTCGCATGTTGCCAATATTGTTGTCAACACAAATAAACATCATCATCACGACCACGATCTGTGGGTCCCCAAGTTTGCAAAAAAAAAAGGGAAACAAATAAATAATAAAAAAATCCCGGGCTTAGAATATTCCCACGGCAAAATTCAGATGCGAACACAGTCGCGCCGACACAATTGCTACACTAAAAAATACAGATACAAAATTAGAGAAACCGAAAAAAGTAAAAAACTTGTACGCAAATCCGAGAGGAGAGACTGAGACTAAAGTCTGAGGTCGGCTGGCAACAACATCTATAAACGCCGATTGGCAAATATTTAATTATGCTGCGTAAA
This sequence comes from Drosophila limbata, assembly GCA_963924055.1. NCBI lineage: Eukaryota > Metazoa > Arthropoda > Insecta > Diptera > Drosophilidae > Drosophila > Drosophila limbata. The sequence continues at coordinate 19,767,322 of OZ001352.1, forward strand.
CTTTAAACACAACTTGACAATTTCACACTCGCATGTGAAGATCACCAAGTCCCTCTCTCCCTCTCTCTCTCTCTCTTTCTGGTTGCTATCTCAGTCGCTCTATGGATCAGTTAATGTTGTTTTATGATCTTTAAATACGGTCTCTGGGCATCTCGACTTGTTGGCTTTGTCGTAACCGTCGTCGTCTTCGTAGACATTGAGCCCTTGGCACGTCTCCCTTCTCTTCTCCTCGCCTTTCCATTTTCTGTTTGGGGTTTTTTATTGCATGTATGTTCTACGACAAAGTAACAGCAGCAACAACAACAGCAACTGTTGCACAAGCATCTCGTATACGTTCCATAATGGAGCAATCTTCGACTTCATTCTTATGGCTGTGAATGTGAATGTGTTGGGGTATGAATATAAGTACATACATATGTGCTATGTCGATTTTTCATTTTTTTCATCCATATTTTTTGCATATTCGAAATAACTTTGCACATATGACTGACGGCGACGGCGACGGCGCGTTTCCGTTTGTCAGCTGGTTCTCTCGTCTCTGGTCTGTCTCTGAAACTGGGAACTGGGAACTGGAAACTGCCAACTGAGAAGTTGGAGCTGCTAATGACGATGTTGCTGGATGCTGCTGTCACAGCTTGGGGTAAATTCCTCTCTGCTTTTCGCGGAACGCACTTAGATGCAACAACAAACAACTGTTTAACTGGAAGGCGTGCAAAATTTGGAATTGTTTTTCTTCACACTTTACTAGGCGCTAGTCTCAGTCTTTGCCCCTGCCCATCTTTCGCCATTTGTTCCCGCTTCAGTCTTTATTTAAAACTGAGTTTCAGTTTCAAATTCATTCACACTTCTGTTTATTTTCATATGAAGCGTTAAGTTTGAAGCTGTTTGTGCTGTGATGCTTGGGTGGCCTCGTGGTATTTTGTGGACATGTAATGGAAGTGCTGATTAGTAAGAATATTACTAATTTTATATAACAGCTCTTTCAATATCATTGAAGTGCTATCGGATGTTTACATCTGGATCTGAGTCATTCCGTCTAATTCCCCAGAATAGAGAGATTGTTATTCATAAAAAGGAATCGCAAATTAAAACAAAATTCAATGATCAAAAACTATGAATGATATTTTCGTTTCTAGGATTTACTTTTTATTTCAGATTTTATGGTACAAATTTAAATAAATTATAAAACACTTGTTTAAAATTAAATTATAATTTTAGAGGAATTTTAAGCTGATAAAAATTAGTAAATTATTATATTAAAATGTATATTTAAAAAATTATAATCACTAACATTAACACGAAAATTATAATCGAAACGATGTCCATAATTATCACAATTACCAATTAACACTATACCAAAGGTCGTGAGATCAGTCAGCACATAAGACCATATGACTTTCGAGAATATCAAGAAATCTTCCTGAGCTCCTCTCACAAAATAAAGCATACATGTATCTGTATTTTTAACTGTATTTGTATCTGTATCTGTAACTGCATCGCACACGTTGTATGTGCACATACAGTACGAGTCCGAGTCCGAGTCCGAGTCCATCCATCTGTATCTTTAAGTACACTCGAAAGTCACGAAGCATTACAGATGCAAACAAGCTGAATGAACGCCGCAAAATACATAAATACAAAGTGCCTACAGTTTGTTTTCATTTAAATTGAAATTGAAGTCTTCTCGCCGTTCAGAAACTCCAGCTCGGACTGGACTACGACTTCGACTTTAACTACAACTACAGCTCCAGATCCCGATACAGATCCACACAGGAAAGGAGTAAGAGCAGGCGCTTGCCACAAGGGGCATCTGTAAGACGCCAGTGCCAAGTCAAGCCGCAGACTCATTGCAAACACGAAGAACTCGACAACGACAACGTCAGCGACAACAACAACAACAACAACAACGAGAACAACAACGACAAAGACGACGAAGGCGATTTTCATTGTTTTGTTTCCCTGTAATTCTCGCGCTTTGAAAATTGCATTACAAACAAAGGCAGCAAAATAATAATAAGAACAGCGACCATTGTATTTAACCACTCGACTGCAATATACCCTGGAAACAATTAAGATTTGACTAAGTGCAAAAGCTTGCATCTTGACAGACACGACAATAACCGAGCTAAGATTTTATACGAAAGACTAAGTATAATTATTTGCTATTAATAATCTATGAATGAAGTTGTGGGGAAATAATGATTTTCAGAAATACGTTTAAATTATAAGGTTGCTTGTCAATTAGGAATACCCCTCGTACATCCTTCGTGAAACACACACAGCTTCAATGTTGCTTTGCGGCAAGCATGCAAAGATTTCCAGTCTGGAGCATCACATGATGCCAATCCATTGCAGCTATCTCGCTCGCACACAACGTCGCTGTCTCTACACGGAAAAAAATTTACGATTCTGGAATAATAAGCAATTCAACACGGTGACAGAGTTTGGTGATCTCGGTATTTTCGAAATTAATTTGGAAATCGTTGATTCAAGTAGGATTTTTCAATTTCTTCTCCGCAACAATTTTGATTATCGAGAAATAAGTAGAGAAATCAATTGTTTTAGGCTTTTTACTTCAAAAATACCTGTGTAAATCAAGAATTTTAAACTTGAATTTTAGAATGGTATTTTTTTCAGTGTATTGCTGTCGCTGCCTCGCAGTGAAGTAAAAAGCATTTTGCTGTCCAAGTCAAAGTGCGTTTCGCACCAATTCGCGCAACTGGTGATGATGTCGTTCTCCGGATGATAATCATGGCAATGATGAGCTCAAATCGAGTCGTCTCGAGTCCAGTCGAGTCGAATCAAGTTGAGACTCGAATGGCAGTAATGATGCTGCCCCGCTTCGCTCATAATTATAATTACGCCCCAGCAGCCACAACAGAGAGGCCCCAAAGGGCTGTCATTTAGTGAGGGACAGGGTAAAGGGAACCGGGGACAAGTGCCAAGGCTTCGTCGACATGATGAAGCACTGGAATTCGCTTTGCAAATAACAAGCAATTGTCGTTGTCAATGTTCATTTCCGTTTAGTTTGCCGCACACCTCTCGCCCCCTGCCACGCCTCTGTGCGTGTTAGGCCCCTCAGCAGCTTCGACTCCATTCTCAACCCCATCGAGTGATTTTTTTGCCGCTTAGTCTGCAAAGTTATTTGCTAATGAGCGCTAATTGAGTTCGAAATGCGTCTAAATGGCCAAAATGCACGCATCATTTTTTTGGGGCAAGTCTTTCCATTTTGTCCTACCGTTATCGCAACCAGGCGAAGGTTCTTTCATTCCAGAATACAAAACCGCCGCACGCATTTCTGTAAATGTAATTTAACAAAAATAAACCGCGATACACAATGTACTTCACGGCTCGAATCCAGCTGTCACTCACTTCTTGGCTCGAAATAAGTGATTGTGTTGATGGGCCTTCAGAGCTGAGCTCCCCAATTTCTAACAAAATGGATATACACTTATACACAACAACCTCAATGCTGCTGACAAACTGACACAATTCGTTACAAGCCATAACGAAAAACGCCCCCACAATTCAAGATCCCATTCCAGGCTCTATAAATAGATTCGAAAGATGCACGGGGAAAAACCACTTCCGGCTGTGGCGCGTGCTCAAAAACACTCCAAAACATCCAGAAATAATCCACGATTGCAGCTCGACAAAAACTTGATATGAGAATCAAACTAATTTTTTGGTAATTACAGTCAACGACCGCGCCTGAAAAACACTTGGGAAAAATACTTCCACGGGAGATAGAGGAGAGGGAAAGCAGATACATGTCCAAAAATAAATAGAAAGCGACTCGACAACTCGGTAACTCGGGCAATTCTTTGGACTGGCGGCTTTTCATAAATTATTAAACTTTAATGACGTCACTGACATTTATAGCTCGCCGAAAGTTGGCAAAATAGGTCAAGTAGCGGCAAATGACGCCGCAGCCTCCGAGGGTCTCTCCACCTTTAGGGCTAATCCTGCGCTCAGCGGACCAAATAAGTAAGTAAATCACAAATGAAAATAAAAATGTCCAAAGAAAGTGTCCACAAAGGGCAACAACAGACAACAGACAACAAGAGTTGGGCCACTCCAACAAAAGCTGATCTGAGCTGATTTCAAATGCAAATTATTGAGATTGAAATGAAAGTTGAAAGGGTGCACAGAACACAGCTTTCTTCATGGCTATTTGATTGCATTGTGTGCGCTAATAGCGACTGGCCTCGCCGTCCATTGCATCCTTTGTGCACGGTCATTAGCCGCATCCGTGACCGTGTCCGTGACTGTGATTGGGACTGTGACCCGCGCGGACAGATGCAAAGATGCTGCGCAAGCGCGGACTTACTCCTAAGATATTTCCATCTCTGCAGACTCGCAACCCTCCGCGGGCAATCAAATGTAGCCAATCGAGTGGCAACCGGTACTGGAATGGGACGGGACCAAAAGTCGTCGTGGTCCAGTTTCCGTCGCGCCCTGCAGCATGCAAAAAGGGGCAGGCAGACAGGCGGAAAGACAACGAGACGAGGAGAAGGACAGACGTCATGTAAATTAGAGGTTACCCCTTTCCCGTGTGGGATATTCCTTGGCCCAACCCCGCTGATCATTACGCTTAGTGCTCGACGTTGTAGAAAATTTCATGCGCTTTTTTAAGTGTTTTGTCCCGGAAAAGCGGAAAGCGACACAAAGAATGGGAAAGTGTCTTAAGCTGCTTTATGGGAATTACGCGCACATTTACATGCGCATGTCAAATGGTGGCCAGAAACCGAAACAGGATCAAAGGTCGCATCCAGCTTTCAAAGCAAAGCAAAGCAAAGCAAAGCATCTACAACAAGTTGTCTCAAGTTGATGTAAAAGGCGGGATGCTTCCATTGTGATTGCCCTCAAAAAGGGGCTGCACAATTTTGGGCACAAAACTAAGTCGTTTGTAAAAAAAAGTGAAATAAAAAGAAAATAGAAACAAATATAGATTGTTAGCTTAGAAGGGATAACGGTTGGGAATGTCGGAAAGCAACAATGACAAGCGTGTGAGCAGAGACAAATGGTAACTCTTTCTAACAATTACAAAGCAAATGCTGTGTTATATCATAAATTAATATATTAAGAATATTCGTAGAGTGACCCCCATCGCAAGAGTGTAACATATTAAATGTACGTTTCTCATGATGTATCAATTAGCCAATCCCTTGATTTGAATGCCCCGAATTCCGTTGATGATCTCACAATCAGTCCACTTTCCGTTATCCGCCCTTCCTCTGCGTTTCGCCCGCCTGTCCGGCACAATAAACTCGCTCTCAAAGATCTTAATCACAAAAAGTAAAAGAGAACGACACCCCAACAATTCCAGCACACACATACAATGAAATTGTTTTGTATATGAGTGTAAGTCCCCCAGGCGCCTCGCACACAGCGTCGCATAGCCTGCGAGCTAATTACACTAAATCATTAAGAAACGAAACAGCAAATTTAAATATAAATATACATAAATGAAGAAATCTATTAAATGCTCCGGCATAAATTTCAATTTATGACGCCTAGACGAGAGAAGCACTCTCGTTAAAACCGAACCTAAAAATCATAGAAGATCAAAATGAGGCCACATCGAAGGCACGCAAAGAGTACAACGAACCCCCCAATAATAATTCATCCATAGGAATGGAAATAAAGTCTATAACGGACTCTATTCAAAACTGCGTACTGAGCTTAACCCCAGATACAAGAGAGAGATGAAGTTGTCCAAGGGGAGCCAAAGAACTTTTATGAAACACTCATACAAAAATGAATTTGAGAGAGAAAGAGAGAAGTACTTGAGAAATCCGATAGTTGAGCACTTAAGATCGTCGAGCTTGATGTTTGGCACTCTAATTGTTCTGTTTCGTAGTTTCTCCTCCCTCGCTTTCAGCCTGTCTATCGATTATACGATTTCTTTATAGGGGTAGACAAACATTTTATTTACGAGCTGCTTTAAATGGGTTAGCGGCACGTAATATAGCGACAAGCATTTCCGATGATTAATCACGAGTTCCATTATTTTGTCTATTCAAAAATTAGAGCAGCGTCGCACTTTCCCATGAGCAAGTGATTTCCACATGGTTTTAATTGCGTTTTAAGTAGCAAGGATGCGATATTCGAAGTAAAGTGCTAACACAGGTGTCTACAATTCCATTCCATTGGAGCAGGAAATGCGATACAGATGAATCTTGTCTGTTTTTCTTTTTTTATTATTTATTTAGAATGATAATTGGGTTGAGTTAATACACAAAAGTACATTGAAGTTTTCATGCTAGTCCCCGATTTTTATTTATGTATTAACAAATACATAAGTATAGTATAAGTCTCCATTTGCCACCCAGCGACAAAACTCGTTTCCGATCCAACTATGCAAATGATGTCGAGTGCAGGCAGTCAACTCTATGGCTCGGTATTGCCCTTTAAGCACGGCTCGTAAAGTATTCTAAGATATTCATTAATTTCAGATGGGTTTTCCCAAAACTCAAGCTCATATGCATATGGAAATGTGCGTGCATATTCAAATGAGATTTTTCCAGCGATTTTTCGCACTCTACGCCTCTTCGTAGCGCCTGATAAGGGTATCGGTTAATTATTATGCAGCTTTGTACCAAGGCGTCAAGTAAAAAATGCAACGTTACCATCACCATCACCATCATCATCTCGAAGACGATGCCGACGACCCTCCCAGCAGGCCAGGGGTGACAGCAAGAGGGCACCAAAAAAACGACAGAAAAAAGAGAAGACGGAGAAGGAGAAAAAAACGCAACTGACGCCTTTTGCAGCGGCGTGTGAAATCTTTGGGTTTACTTAGCTACTCAATGCCAGCGCCGGGCAGCCGGCTGATGGTGCTATTTCTGGCAAGGACGATGACGACGATCATATCAAGACTCAGGCAGTGGCTGTGGCAGTGGCAGGAGCGCAGGGTGTCGTCGATGCCAAGGGGTGGCCTGGGTGAGTGACAGACGGTGCCAGGTTGGGTGAGGTGAGGGAATCACAGCAGTTCTCAACTCTTTCCTCTAGCTTTTGTGAATGTTTTTCTTTCAATTGCAGCCGCTTCGTTGCATTCGCGGGCAGCAACAATTTGTACTTTGGGATTTCGGTTTGCTTTCATTCGGATTGGGATTGGGTTGGATTGGGTTGGGTTTCGGATGGGTTGTGCTTGCTTTGGGGTATCATGATCATGACGTTGCACAGACCAACAAAACACAATTAAACAACAGCAAGAACAACAACAACAAAATTCGCTGGAAAAGCAAGCAAACAAGCAAATAATAAAGCAAACTTTTTGTTCATTTTCTCCTTTCTGACATTCATTGTAATTTTTTTTTTTTTGTGTTTTTTTTTTCCTGAAGATCTCTTAGGGTTGAAGAGTTTTTTCATCTGCTTGCAGCTACTGCGCTTTATTACAAAACACTTGAAATTTTCAACATGAATTTACCCTTTTTTCTTATAATTTATAACATAATTTTGACTGTTTTTTATGCTTTTTTTATGTCATTGTGCTGCCTGGCTATCAATGGCAAGGCCTGGGGCGGCACTTTCTTTACGTCATGTAAGAAAAATGACAAGAAAAACCCATCGTTGGGTTACAAAATGTTTTGTTCACAATGGGATAAAAATTAGCTTAACAAAATGCTTTATTTGGATGGCAAAAGCGTGTTACAAAGCAAAAAGTCTTTCTGAGAAAAAAAATGAGACTTTTTTTTGTAAAATATAAATTGAAATGGTTTTTTAAAATGCCTGGAGGAAAAAAACAGCTTATAACACTCAATTTAAGACATTTTTAGCATTGAATATTAATTTGTTTTAATGCGTTGTATAAATATAAATTTAAATTAAAATGATTTTTAAATTTTTTAAAATCTAAATTAAAAAAATATATATTAACAAATACTAAAAATACTTTTGCGGGAAAACGAGTTTAGATAAAGTATTCGAAATTAAGATAGATTGCTTGCTTTTAAGATTATTTTGCTTTAATAATCTTAAAATCGTTAAGTTATTTCTACCTTTAAGATTGTTGTACTCAATCCCATATCAAGCCCTCGATCATCCCCCCGCACGGCTCATTATAAGTCTTATTCAAGCAAAACAAGAGCCTCAAATTCAAATTCTAAATTGCGAGGCACGCAAAACGAAACGAAAATCAAGGAACGCAATAAATTATTTGCCAAGGTACAGGAAAATTCAAGAAAATTCAGCGCAATCAATATGAAAATTGTCTGCGTTGTGCCAAATTTTTTAATGAAAGGCAAATGGCAAATGGCAGCGAAGGGTGCGAAGGTTCCAAGCAAGTTTGCAAAATCGATGGGAAATCAATGCGGATGCAGTTCACCCTGAAATCTTAAGCAACTCTCCTTGTTGTAGGTTTACCTAATCTTAGGCAAAGGCTGAGGCTGAGTTATGGCGGGGTGGCATATAAATATACGTGAATGGTATGCGAAATCTTCGTCTTCATCATTGTTGTTGTTGTTGGTGCTGCTTTTGCTGCAGCTCCTAGCAAATTGCGAAATTTGTGACGCATTCAAGATGCGATCCCCTCGCAGGAACGAAGGGACATGGGAAAGCAACTCAACATTAACCGTAATGTATGTTCAATAAATATTTGGTAATTAAATAAATAGCTAGCTGAAGGATAAGAGTGTAGCAGCTGCGTAGCTTTTGGGCGCATGCGCATATAGGGTATAAGAGAAGGGAGAGTGTTACAATTTCACCTTTTTTTTGTGTCGTGGGATTTCTTGAGCTCGAACTGGCATGGGAGCGTTTGGTGGAAGCGCACTGATATGGTTGAAGTAAAAATTAGTTAGGGGATCGTCTTGAGCTTGAGTGATCGTGTGACAAATCCTTGCCGGAGAAACTCGACTGTCCAGCTAAAGGGAATACTTTCACTACAATTGGGTTTAATTTGTGTTGAGTTCCCATACCCACAAGTGCCAAAGGAAAAGGGGATACTTTCACTGGGCAATTGAGTTTACTTGAGTTGACTTCTCTTCCCCACAAGCGTCAAAGGAAAAGTCGAAAATGCATATATGGGGCGTTGCCCTTTGGTTCCATTCATGTCGAATTACTGCTGCTTTCCGAGCACATTCAGGAACCAAATTCGCGTTTATCATATGTGAATCTCCGCCCCTGATTTCTTTGCACTGCACAAGGATGCCGTACCACGCCCATTTTGACAGGGTCTCCTGTGACTTTTTCCAATTTTTGCACAATTACCCTACAATCGATGCTTTCTCCGCAAATCAATTGCAAAAAAACACAAACAAAACCCCATGACACATTGCTTGGCAGTGGAAACCCTACCTTACCTTACCCGACCTTACCTTACCCTACCTTACCTTACCCTACCTTACTTTACCTTACCTTACGTTGCGTTACCTTATCCTACCTTACTCAACCTTGCCACTTCCAGAGTTCCCCTCGAAAAGGGTAAGAAATAGGGTATGTGGATATGTCAAACCAAAGACGTTTGCTACAAATCTCTTTGGGCATTTTGTATGAATGTATGAATAAGTACGTGAATCGGAACGAGTATAGCAAGCAGGGGATTTAATTGCATTTTTTAGCGCGCGCGCTACATTGCGAATTTCAGCTGTGCTCTCAGCTGCGACTCTTTTTTGGGCATTGATAGGGTCGATCGGGTTCGAGGTTCGATCGATCGAACGATTGGCAAACTGCGCCGCAACAGTTAGCAACGCTTCGCTGCCTCATTCTTAAGCCCAAAACTCGTCCTCGTCCTCATCCTCATCCTCAACCTCAGCCGCATCCTTGTCGTCTTAAATTCAGCATCGCATTGTCATGTTAATGTTGCGAAATGTGAATTTGATTGCCTCCTGCCGTAGATCAATAAACACACTAATGAGCTAAAGGGTTGCCCTTTGAGTACCTCGAGTTCGATATTTCGATTTTTCGCTAAGCCCATTTGCATTTCCACCAGCTTTTCACTAAGCATTTGAATTTTCCTTGTGTGTGTATTTGCATTTTCCGTTTCGTTGGCGCTGAATGCAAAGCGTGTGCCATGAATTTTGGATGGTGCTCTAAGTTCCAACAGGATCCCGTAGTGAAAGCTGCCTTTCCGCCTTTCACATTCAAATTGGCCCATGTTGTGATCGCAATATGGCCGCAAGGCGTTTTAAGTTGCTTACTTTGGTAGCAGTTAATTGGTTTGAAGTTTTACGCATATTTGCATTTCAATTGTAGTCGAGTCTGAAGTTTCCATACCATAGGAGGTGTTGGAAAGTTGGCGGGCGGCCTTTCTCTAGCTTATTAGGGGCTGACAATGGAGTTACATTTTGGAAAATGTAATAAAGCACTAATCTGGTTATTAACCTGCAGGGCTTTTCTGTTTGCTAATTCAAGAGACTTCAGAGACCGCAGCACAGAGACTAATTGATCTCCCGCCTCGTAGTGCCGTCTGCTCCAAGACAAATGCAGCTAGTTAGTTGGCAACTGGGCCAAAACAGCTTGCGAATCAATATGAACAATGGCAAATGCCAATATAATTAGCTGCTATTGATGGTCAATGGTAACTCTGGGATCTCCTGGGCGTGACACGTCACAATATGTCCACACACGCCCCTGCAAATAAATCTCCAAAACGCGCCAACTAGCAAAGAAAGAAAGTCGAGGGAAGTAACAAATGATGTTGTACTCGTTCTCGTAGCACGGGCCACAAGGACACTCTAGATTATCAATGACAGCGTGCAGCCGGCAGCTTCATAATTTTCTAATTCTTGTCTTGCAGTCAGTCTGACTCTCTACTGTAGCAAAAGCAACAACTATTTGCAGAATGCAAGAAAGAAATGCAGCGGCAGCTGCGACGACAACGCTTGTGGCAAGGACCAAGGACCTCGTCGCAACGTCTGGGACTCAAAACTGAGGTTGCTGCCCCCCAAAGGAAACGCGCCCGAGTGTTGAAATTTATTGATAGCGTGTGTTGTGTGTGTGCGAGAGTGTGTGTCAGTGTGTGTGTGTGTGTGTGTGCATATCAGACTGCAAGACTATTTGTGTATAAGCTCACAAAAAACACACATCAAGTTCCTTTATTGAGTAGTTCTTGCACTTTTTGACTGCTTTTCACTTTTCTTGTTGCTTTTTTTTATGTTTTGAGGTTTCGAGATTTTTGCATTTGCGCGCATTTCTACAGCAAAAAGCACCACCGGCTGCTACAGCGGCTCCTGCTGCTCCTGCTGCTGTTGCTCCTGGAGGATGAGGACGTCATCGTCACCCCAATTTAGTTGCTACCCATAGCCAACTTCCCATTATTCTCCCTGTTTGTGTTGTGTGTGTTTCATGCCTTTTGCTTTTGCCTGCTTCCTTGTGTTCTTATATGTCCTTACGTCCTTGCTTCTTTTCGTTTTTTTGCTCTTTGCTTCGTTGTTTCCTTGCGTGTGCATTTGCCGCATAGCTCGCGCCAAGAAAACGCATATGCCACCTCGATCGCCCAAAAGTAATCCTGCTCCTTGCTCCTTGCTCGCCTCCTTGGCAGACACACACACACACAAACACACACAGGCGCATGCAATCGCATTCGAAATGAAGCAAAAATTTAATGAAACGTGGCAAAGAGCAGGAAAAACTCTCCAAGTCTGAGCCGCCAGCTGCCTGGCAGACTGACTGGTAGTCTGGCTTATTCGACAAGAGGGTTCAACTTTTTCCCTAGCACTCGAACTCGATTTGGAATTCGTATATGTACTAGTGCAAAGCACCACCATCACCAGCACTATCACCACCCGATCGATAGACCAACCTACCAGACCAGACACCAACAACACCCAGAGTGCATTATTCAGAGGGGGTTCCAGTTTCCAGCAAACTGCACCCAAGAGTGACTGAGTGCCAGACAGTTGCCGACATTTATGAGTGTTGCCTATTACAAGACGTACTATGTAAATAAATGAAGCTGATGGCGTGACAATGACCCCAATGTTATTAATATGGCTGTTGAATTTCGAGTTCCGTTAGAGAACGTGCTGAATGTGGGGGCTGGAAACATTCCTGCATTATCATATATGGGCCACAGACATCTATTTCTTGCCTTGCTACTGTCTTAGGTTAGGCACATGAAAACAAACAGTTCGTTGAACTTCCCTATAGCATGTGCCATATAATTCCTAGTAACTCATAAAAAGGGGGTCGATATCGTTGATGGATAACTGGCCTTTAAAAAAAAGTACTCTGAGTTATCTAGCACTTCAATATGTAAACAAGTAGGTGATATACTTAGGGAAAGATTACCGAAAAATATTTACTCAAGATTTCCACAACAAATATTTGAAAATAAATTAATACAAATTCAAATTTGTTTCATTTCTGAAAATTTGCAATTTCATTTTATACCATAAATAACTTTTAAGACTATTGTGATGATGATAATCATATATTAGATATTTACATATAGAAACTAACTTAAAAAAATGTTTGAATCTCGATAAATAAATGTTAAGTAGTAAGCGGTTTTAAAAATACACCAGTAGAATCTCGTTTCAAGTAGATAAAATTAAATAAATATTTAAATCCTTGCCACAAATGTTGGAGCAATAATATTCTTTTTGCATACCCCAGATGTAAATTTTCTATTTTTCAGTCAGTCGCATTAACTTTATATTCATTTAGTTTATTACTTTACAATTGGTGTAATTGTCAAAATTAGTTTGGGAAGCTTCTTAAATACTATCAGCATACCGCATTAAACTTATTAACAAACGCTTTATCAAGAATGTTTATTTATATACTTGTTTTTTGTTTTAAGTCGGATGCAATCCACAGCATTGCAACTGCCACTGCCTAATAATCCAGGCAATTTCAGCTTTGTTGGCCTTCATTTACATACCAAATGTAGCCAAGTTATGAACAAGAATATTTTCACCTTGTGTCCATTAAGTATTTATGAAGTGGAGCTAAACATATTTTCGAATTAAAGTCAATTATGCTAAACTTAAGTTGAGGTCACAATAACAAAAAGTTCAATCAGCCAATTGCCCCATTCAGAGTTACTTTTTGCCTTTGTGCTAATGGGGAACTACAGTTGGCAACAGAACCCTTAGCCTAGGTCAGTTAATTAACTAACAGTGTACACTCAGCATTGGTAAGCAATTATCGCATTGGGGAGAATCAGCACTTGGACCCCTGGCGCACTTACCAAATTTGTCAACCCGCGATAAGGTCGTTCCCCAGTTCCAGTCCCAGTCCCAGGTCCCAAGTGTCTTCGTTGCAGTCCAACGATGCCAAATGTATCGCATTAAAACGGCACAAAATATGGGACAGATGTTTAGAAGTTTTTTTTTTTGGCTTGTGCCAAGCAAAAGTTGAAGGTGTCAGAGTCAGAGACGGTGGCGGTGGCGGCAAGGGAGTGCCGGCTGCTAAGCAGTCTAGGCAGCGTCAGACCCTGCTGTAAATGCTCATTATTATTATTTGCTGCATTTGCTAGGTTCATTGACGGTGTTACACTTCTGCCGCTGCCTCAGTCGCTGTCGCTGTCGCAGTCGACGTTTTCTTAAAGAAAACCTCGCGCGCTTTGGCACGAGCTATGAGTGCTCGGGGTATGATCAGCTGTGGCCCTGGCTGCACTGCGAAGGGGGATGAAAATATATACCAGGTGGCGGTGGCGGCGTCTAGCAACAACCCCTAAGACACCAACATCAGCAACACCAACAACATCAGCAGCAGCAACATCAGCAGAGCTAGACTAGAAGAACGTCTTGAGCATTGGAAATTGTGCAAAATCGATTACAATGATTGCATTTGCGACAACGGAAGAAGGAAGAAAAAGGAAAAGGGAGTCTCGATGCTGCTGCTGTAAGTGTTGCCCTGCAGCAGGACAATGGCTGTGCGCCGGAAGAATAATGGCATAAACATTGGACGACGCATTGAAAATAGCGGGACAAGATGTGCGCCGAGTCTCGACTCGACTCGACTCGGCCCGGTGTTGAACTGATTTTCCTTAGCCATTGCCATTGTCCATTGTTGACAAGGCATTGTTGATTTCTTGATTTTATTTTTCTACAATTTTGCACAGCGTCAGCATTGCGCAATGATTGCCGCATTTTGCTTTGCGGGATAATGTGCAGCTAATGTCTTGCTAGTAATTTATATGATTTTTTCTGGCAGGACATTCAGTCTTAGTTGTCTCGTGCCGCCCCAGGCCCGGTGTGTCCAACAATGACAATGTGGTCAATCGCTTGCCGTGCTGTTGCACAAATTTGCCTATTGTCGCCTTGGTTTCATCAAATGCTCCTGTAACGACTGCTCGAGTTTATAGTATGCCGTACAGTTGATCTCAGCTGCGTATCGAGTTTGTTTAGACTGAGGCTTGAAGCTTTTGCAGCTGCCTTTGCCCTGTTATGATTTATGTCACCCATGTAATCAAGCAAGCAGGGACTGTGCATTGATTAAGCTAGCGGGTCATTGACTGAAACCGGCAGCTGCACCCGTAGACAGCATCACTCGAGTGAATTGGGAACTGCTTGTTGCGGTGCTATCATCAACCTAAAACCGAATCAAAGTCCGCCACCAGCATGAGCACCAACAACCAGCACCTGCCTGTTACAACTTTACAGGGGCCCGTGCCATATCCTGGGGGTTGTGCGCATTATAACCACCCCAAAAACGTGAATCACCAGCCAGAGAGCTACCACCAGACTACATAGACTACACCAGCACCACCCTCTGAATGTCCTCGCAGCCGTTAGATTCTCACACGCGCTTATTTATAGTATATCCTGGGCCCAGTTCTCTATGCCGGTTGCGCACTGTACTTGCCATCAGGCTGAGGGCGCACACACCACCACACTGCCACAGCCAGGATCAGGACAACAGCCACGGCAATTAAGCCATTTGCGGAAATGGCGTCCACTTGTTTTCATTTCACTCGGAAGGGGCGCTTATCCACCCCTGAGCACAATCACAATCAGCATCGCTGCTCTATAAGCGCAGAATCTAAGCGCACGTGCGCATGCGCCACACTTTCGCGCATTCACTGAAAAAGGATCTGCTGACACACAGACACACACTCATGCGCACACACACCCTCTACAAGCCTCTACGCTTGATGATATCCTTATGCCGGCATAACAATGCCACTGTTAATGCAAATACAATCGCATCCTTTCGACATTTGAAAGGTCCTTTTGTAACGCTGTATATTAACAATTTTGGATAAATATTTCAAATGGTTTTAATGCGGGCGCCGTCGTACGTGTTCCTCGATTTCACCAACGTTTCGTTTCATTTGTCATGGAAAACTGATGAAAATTGTATCCGGCACACGTGCCAAAGATGAAAGGATCTAGGATGTTGTGTCGTATGCTATTTTGGGGCGTTAGGCGAATTCATCAATTTGCATAAATATAGGAGTTATTTGAGAAATTTCCGATTGTATTTTGTTTAGTAATACCATTCCATATCAACTATATTCATTTTTTGATTCTTGTATCCATAAACCTATAAAACTCAAAATAAAAAAAGCGATAGATAAGATCGGTTAGAAATTATTATATTTATATTAAATATCGGAGTTATTTGAGATTCTTGTTCCCAGAAATCCATAAAACTCATAAGATCGATAGTTAAGATCGGTTAAAATCCCTTATTTAATTCTGATCTCATTATATTTCATCTTTTTGTGGATTTCTGTTGTATAAACCTGTTGTTGAAACCCAACTGAAGTCTAGCCGAACAATCGGAATATTATACAACAGAAACCCACAAAAAGATGAAATATAATAATTTCAGAATTAAATAAGCTATTTTAACCGAAAAGATAATAAGGCATATTTTATGAAAAGATCACATCAAGATTATGCCAATTCTCTCTCGTTTTCTTTTCTTTATTTTTCAAAATATGATATATCACTTATTCGAAGCACTCACTCAGCAATTAGCTGCTGGCTTTAAGCGCAGCAGTCAACTAGCCACACATATTTACATACATAGATATATATGTACTCGGTTATATGCATGCCACAGTTTGTATCTGACAGATACACAGAACAACGAAAATACACAGAGAAAATACGAATAAAAATGCCATGCAAACGAAGTTATTTTTAAGAAATTCAAACCTGCAGTGAGTGAATTATGAGCCAGTGCTGTCAAGGCTGGGAGCGGAGCCCAGAGTTCCTACAACCAACAAGCACACTGCGCAGTAGGAATAGGTGTGATCGAGAGGAGAAGCAAAGGAAAAAAAAACAGCAACACCTTACACGATGCACAGAACAGGTTGCAGCTCGAACAATAGGTAGATAAACTCACGTACTCATAATTGTTGTTGTTGTTGTTCTGTGTCTCGTTTCTAACATTTTGGAAATCTGCGCAATCTGCTTTGGTATGCACGGGCTACTACCATGCATGGTCATGGACAGAGACTCGGGCCTCCGCTGATGATGATGATGAAGATGAAGATGAAGATCAGTGCAATGGCTCTCTCTCTCTCTCTCTTTCTTTCTCTGGCCATGACTAGGAAATATTGCCTTTCCTAAGAAGGATTTGTGTCAGCAAACGTGACTTGAAACATCAAGTTGTTGTATGCGTATTTTTGATTGCTGATCCTTTTTGTATGCTCGCATGTCTATTGTTTGAATAGTTAATTATGGGTTGGATCAGTGAACACTCCTTTTGAGCCACGCCGAGTCGAGTTGGAGGCCAAAAATCTTGCTGTGCGCCTTGCCTTTTTACTCTTTGTTGGCACTTTTCCACTTTTTTTTTGTTTTAGCCATTTTTACCGGTAATTTGGGAATTATATATTTTTCAAATTTTGTCGAATTTTCATATAGGCCTAAAAACAAACCACAGTTGGTTATCGTCACAACGCCCACTAAAGAAACGGGGAGTGTCAGCGTTGACAACTGCTGACAATGACTTCATTTAACCAACAATGTTGTAGCAGCTTAATATTGCACACATATGGCCAGAGATGATGAGGAAGATGATGGGAGGGCGATGGCAAGGGGCAAGATGAGATGATGATGGATCGCCGCATTGAGATGTACTTGTCAGCGATGATTGTTCTTATGACTGAAATTCAATACATGTCTTTGTCTTTGCCACAATGTGTTGAATGTGCAATTGCAAGCCATTTAGCTGAGTTACGACTAGAATTGTATATAGATCTTCTGGCTAAGATCGTAGTAATCTCTTAATGGCACGACTAGTGAAAAGAGTTCCAGAAAAGTTCTTTATGTGTGAACTTATGTGTTCTTTCCCTTATTCGGATATTTATTATTCATTGCAAATTGAAACCAGGTGAATGCATTTAGGGATTGACATGGACCATTTGCGATCTTCAAGCTACCAAGGAAAGATCCCTGGCAAGTTTCATCCCACGGTTGAACTCGGTTACAAAAATGCACCCATGTCACATAAATAAAATTTGTATATGCGATTAAATTGGAAATTCAATCGTTATGCATTTGAAGACAACGTTCAACTGTGCCTTCTGCTGTCAGTCTGTCTGTCAGTTTGTCTGTCAGTGGGTCGAGCAGTTGGTAGGTCTATCGGTTGCATCCCTAACCCTCCCAAGCAGGATTGTCGATGACACCAAGACCGAGACCGAGGCAAAGATGAGAACAAGGAGAAGGGGCAGCTTGAGCCGTGATAGACAAAATCTTGTCATAACTTTGATGTTGTTAGTAAAACAAAGCAATTGCTTGCCTCAATGGCCCCTCAAGGTAAGCGCAGGATTCCCATCCCGTCTGGGAACGAGATTGGGAAATGGGAATGCTGCGAAATTTGCTTATTACTCTGTAGTCGAGGGGTGCAAAACTGGGCAGCTGGTTGGCTGAATGGGAATTTTCGTTGGGATTATGCAACATCAGCCACATCAGCCATCGAAGGCATCATCTAATGTGCTGTGTAATTCTGTAAGACATTGAAAAATTGCTGGACATCTGGGACATCTACGAGTCTGTGGCTCTTAAGTGCACTCTCGATGTGGTTTAGCCAAGCTTACTGATTTGACTGATTGCAGTGCTTAAATTGCGTTGTTTTTTATTAAAGATATACGGTTCGCTGTCAAGTCCAAAGTTCTAAGAAACAAACTACGCGATAGATAAGGGAGAAGCGAAGATCAGCACATTAGATGCTGGGCATGAATGAAATGCCCCGTCAACGGACATTCTATCCATGTTCATTGTCCCAGATCTGGTCAGGCAAACAGACCCATAAGCCCAGACAAATAACAAAAGGGTTGCGCGGATCTCGAATGTGTTGAAGGCTGAGCGAATGTAACGCGATAAGATCGGGAAAAGGAACATCAATCCAAAGAAATGCTATCCTTAAGAATGTTAATCAATTAATTACATGCTGTGTATGTGTACACATTGCCTGAAGGGGCTACGTATATGAGAGAGAGAAAGGATTGTTATCGAGGGGTTGTCCTTGATTAATTTCAAACATTTCCCAAGGCAATCTATAGATTGGCATGAGAGTTTATGGTGTGGTTGTTCCAAGACGGTAGAAGATCATTACTAAAAATGAACTGACCATTGGTCAGTACGTGGGTCAGTCGCGTGTCTGTTATTAATATAAATATAAACATTGACCATGAGAGTAAGGGATAAAAGCAAGAAGGGGTGTTATTATACAGATTTACGGATCTAGCTATGCTAAAGTGACCAAAGTCATTGATCTTGACTCGGGTAATTTGCATAATTTTATAGGGCTGTTTTAATAATATTAAATTTATAATATTGATAGATGGATGGGGATGGCATACTATATTGGGAATATTTTACCATAAAATGTTCTTAATTTTCAGTTAATCTGATGCCCTGACTGCATGTCAGGGTGTATTAAGTACTTAACTTAACTTACACTCTTTTCAAAATCATATCAAGTAGAGTTAATGCTGGTACAAGGTCTCGAAAAATTAAAACAACCAGAGACACCAGGCACTTGAGAATTCGGGCAAAACATGAAAAAGAAGATAAGTATTTTAAATTGCCTGCTGTGTGGGAACCAAAATGCTGTGCAACATGTGACAATAACAATTTTGCACTGCCTGACTTGGACTCATACCCAAAAAAAGAGAAACAATATTACCAACCGACTGTTTCATTGTCGACACTTGTTTTGAAGCACATTGTGACCCAAATTGTTTGCAAAAACAAAGCAGCTAAACAATAAAAACCATCGAGTAGCCGTGTGCCGATCACAAGGCGAATGTCCTTTCAAATGGCCAACCACTTGAGTTGGTACAATGTAAAACCTGCTGCTACTATTCAAATTATATAGAAAATTGCAAGCAAAACACAAACTAATTGTTGCTCTATTCGAAGTGTCTGTGGCAAATCAGAGGGGGGCGAGCATGGGAATCTCAAGTGGAATGCAATGTGGCAAACAGATGAGCCAAATGTCAGTATGCCACCGATTGCCTTTGCCTTATCGCTGCTCCGTCTACGACCTAGAATCCCCAACAATTATGACTCTCTAATATGCTTAGCATTTCAGAAATTGAATCGAAATGCGCGCGAATTTTGCGCGACATATAAAAAATATCTAAGCATGTCAAGAACATTGTTCGCTCATTAAGCAGCAGCAACAACAACAACATTCAGCCTGCTCCCCCGCACACCTCAGCACACTCTGCCGCCAACCAACTTTAAGTTGTTATTGCTGTTTACCCACATACAATGCCAACTTTTGTTGTTATGCTGAGCGGGGCGAGCAATGTTGATTAGTACTTCCTGAGGCTGCCATATCATTCCATTCCTCACACACATATACACTTAAAGAAGCGATATATACTCACTATATACTCACTGGTATAACCGACATTCATATATGTACATACGCCTATTTGTTTAGAGCTCTGCAAACAATCAAAGAAATGTCGTTGGAGCCCGGGAAGCTTGAGCTCAACTTATCAGCAGAGCGCGAGTCGCGACCGTTAGGAGTAATCATAACAATGGGAACCAAGCACCAGGTCTATTTTAGTATTACAGCACTTGGGGCCCTTAATGCAAATAAATGAGCAGGAATCGAGCTACACAAAGAATTTCAGGTGTTGTTTCCGGTGTGGAACATAAGCCACCATAAAATAGGGTAACTTTCTAAAAATAAAAACAAGAAATATATTTGCATGTGCAACCAAAACTTTGAAGTCTTATTCAATATTATCGATGTATCGATTTGTATAATACCGTCACTAACAATTGGTAATTAACTATCGCGACAGTTTAGTATTTTTTAAAATTCACATGGAAATCAATTACGAAACAGTGTACACATATTTAAAATCAAATAAAATCCCTTCATTATGAAGACGAATCCAACTCCCACAATGAATATGCAGCCTTTGCCACGTGACTCAAGATCTGTGAGTTCTCTGTTCCCAATTGCTGCCATTGGAGCGCTTTTTTTTTTTAAGCACACTTAAACTCTGAACCCGGCAATTGATTGCTGTGGAGAAAGCTTCATTTGGTGAATGTTTGATTGTGTGTGCGTGTGTGTATGTGAATGAATGCGTTCTCTAACATCGAAATGAATTGCTTATTTTGACATTTATTAAAGCTTTAAATAAAATTTATGCAGAGAATCAATTAGTGTGAATGTGGAGCTGAGCACAATCATAAAAGTGGGCATCGGTGGGACAACTGGGACCGCCACGCCAGAATTGTGACTGTGGGATCGCTGACCATTGAACAGAGCTGAAGGAACGTTGGTATGGGCACGCACAGCACAGCGGAAAGTCAAGTAACAACAAGAATATTTCTCACAATCAGTTTGTAGGCAAGCAAGGAGGACAGCGAGCAGAGTGAGAGATACAGCAAAGGAAACAAAAATAGCAACAACAAATACACTGCGTTGGTTAAAGCGAAGGCAAAAAGACAAACGGCAAGCAACAACATTTAAAAAAATAATAACAACAAAAATACACATAATCAGAGGAGCGACAAAGACTGCAAGAAATCACAGCAAGACCAACAACAACAGCGAGGTGGAAGATAAACAGGCTCGCAGACAGACATGCCTACATATGTACATAATATGTATGTATGTATAAGTGCTGCCTCCAGACGAGTCCTGCACACACTCCCATACACGAGCTCTCACACTGACTTACATATACAATGACACTGATTTTGGCGCAAAAACCTAAACTCAATTCCTCTTTGCACACTCATTCCGAGCCCATGCTCTTCACCTACATATGTACTTCTTTGCTCTGGCTCTCAGCGCTGCCATCTCAATGCACATCTTCGACTGCAAGAAATCTCAGCGCCCGCTACGACTTTCCCCCCTGCTTCGTCTTAACGAACACACACACGCACTCACACAGAGGTCTTGCTGTTGGACTCGTGTTGAGGAATTTGCGCGCGCGTTGTTCTCGTTCCCTTTCCCGCTCCCTCTGCTCGTGACACACACATACCACAGAACAGCAGGACTAATTCGTTTTCTGCTATGTGCATGTCCTTCGGCCCCTTCGATCAGCTGATTGAACATATGTATGTACGAGAGCAGGCAAGCCGAAAGGAACAGGATTGAGAGTACGAGAACTAAAACGGGACCGAGGGTCATTCCCCGCTGCAAAGGCATTCCCATCCTTTTCTAACTGTTTGTCCTGTGTGTGTGTGTGTGTGGGCATTCTTTCTGATCAGTATTTGTCTATTCCACGTTCTTTTTCTGCTATGTACATTAGTACATATGTATGTATGTACATACGTTGTTAAATTTCCCCTTCTTTAAGTTCTTATGTAGAGTCCGGTCGGCCTAAATTCTAACCAAAGTTCAAATACCTTCAATTCCAGGCCTGTCAACACCTTTGTCAATCTCCAATTCAAATTTCGATTACTGTGGCTTCCATGGGGGCGTCGTTCGTATGTATTTAAATGTATTTGTATGTGTATGCGTATGTTTCGGCGATATGCAAATGTATTAAATGCTCATAACTTAGCTATCCATCAAATTGTTGTGTCTGTGTGTTTCATTGCACACTAATTGCACGTCTCGTCTCCGACGTCGCTATGCGATACCTTTGTATGCACATCTTGCCCAGCACCGCCCTAAGTGCCACACACACACAGCACACAATCAGACGTTACTTCAACCCGCTACGCCCCTTGCCTATTGGCTTTCGCGCGCGCGCGTAAAAGTATCTCAAACGCTTTTTATAAAACTTTTTGCACACTTTTTTTTGTATAGCACTGCCGACGCGACGTCAGGCGCTTAAAAACCGAATCTCAGACCTTACTTCTTGGAATTTCGATTTACAATTTAGCTCTCCACGTTCATTCCTTTTTTTAAGTTTATTTGCGCTTTCTGCTCCCGCTGCTGCTATTGTTATGTCCCATTCTCAATCACGTTGTTGCTGCAATTTTAATCTATGCTTGTATTAGTGTGCAGCCTATTCTTTGCTCGCAATCAAATTCGCTCCTCTCATGAGAGTGAGTGTGTGTGTTTTTGCATACATTTTTGATTTCTCAGTTTGCCCTTTTTACGCTCCGTGTTCTTCTGTGTCGCCGCACCGTGGTAAACTATCAATTGCATTTAAATGTCAATTAAAATTAAACAATCGACCATTTATGGACGAATGATCATTGATAAAATATTTGCTAAGAAATAATACAATATGGACATAAAGTTTTTTTGGGAACTTACCATAGTTTATATATACATACGTATATGTATATGTACATACGGTATGAATTTCATCGGCAATTAGCATGTGCTAGTCACACTGTGTCTCACTATGAATGAGATTTTAGCTTTTTTGATTCTCTGCAAGTTTTTTTTTAACTTGTTCAAAACCACTTTATGATTTCTGCGTCCTTTTTAGTTGTTGTTTATTCTTTCCAAAAGATGATCCTCTTCCTGCAGCAGCACAAAAGCACAAAACCGATTCAAGAGAATGAAACCGTAGCTCATTTATGTAGCTTTGAGAGCATTCGGCAGCGGCTGGCAACTCTCGTGAAGATCATTTGCTTTACCATATGATTCCCGGTATGTATGATTGTATAAGCGTATGTACATTCACATAAGTACATACATACAATTACATTTTTTTTTGCATATACAGTATGTCAAGTAATTGTTTTAATAAGAAAAAAAAATGTTATTTGTTTTTTTTTTAAATCTAATTTTTTTTAAATTTATTTTTGGAAAATGTAACTTACAATTAATTAATTTGTCAAATCAATTTCTTGACTAACTGTGTGTACGTAAATGATGTTTCGCTGTATTCCTTGTCCATAGTAGCTCCCCGTTGCTGAACAGTATTGCATCTCTTGGATTTGCCTGTTGATGTATCCACAAACTCTTTACATGCCTACAACAACAACACTTGCCTGACACTGTTGTACCAATGGGTGCCCCCTTTGCTCTCCCTGCTAAGCACGGACACGACTCCCGCAGGGTCTGCACACTGCTTACATACATATTTGTACATATATACATACATACATATATACATATG
This sequence comes from Drosophila limbata, assembly GCA_963924055.1. Classification (NCBI taxonomy): domain Eukaryota; kingdom Metazoa; phylum Arthropoda; class Insecta; order Diptera; family Drosophilidae; genus Drosophila; species Drosophila limbata. Next base: position 19,790,726 of record OZ001352.1, read on the forward strand.
TAATGCGATTTTTGCTTTAACTTTGCCGCGACTGCCCACACACATTCACACATACACAGCAGACATGGAGCTCTGCTCATTTAACGACATTGGCGTCTACGTCTGCAAAACACAAAAGAGACACGCCCCACTCCACCTCCCCCGGAGCAGTATCGATCATATGGCTGGGACCTGGCACTACTACTACCTGCTGATGCTCTGCACGTTTGGGTAAAGGGGGCGAAGGGGCGGACAGGCGTCGCGGAATGCGTGGATCTCACATTATTACCTGCGAACGACACAATCGATGCCGCACAACCGATGCCCATGCCATCGCCGTCTACGTCTTGAATTCTACTTAAAGATTTGCACGATGCCCGCAGACGAAGACGCAGGCTGAGGCGGTTCCAGGCTCTGTCCCAGCCATTCTGTTGCAACGTAAATCACATATGTTTTTGCTGGTTGCCTGCTTCTTCGGCTTCGGATCCACAAGTCGCCATTCGGCCCCAATCGGGGCCCACTCGGCTATCGGTTTGGCGCTCAGCGTCGGCAACGACGCGCTTCGCGCTATAAAAGCTCGCGCGCCAAAATTTTTGCCTTCAATAGTGCTCTGGTCTCGCATCTCGACGTGTAGGGGAAATTTGCTGAGCTACCTGTTGCTCTGGCACTGGTCTTGATCGCTCCAACTACATAGTTTTCCATTTTCCGATTTATTCTTTCCCACTTTGCCATGCTATTGGGATAGGAATATGGGAAATGGAAAAATGTACAATAAATGCAATATGTAGCTCCCGCTCTCCTGCTCTCGCTCCTTCTTGTGCTCCTGCTTCTACTTCTGCTCCTGCCGTCACTCCGTTATTCGTTGTGCTACTCTCACAAAAGAGCAGCGACGTCGACAGTGGAACGTCGGCAGCGGGGGTTGCAGCGACTCGACGGACCGAGCTGCTCTTTAAAACCAGCTGCGCTCGGATCGAGAACTACATTTGTTTTCTGTTCGTCGTCGTGTCAACATCTGCGCCTCGAGCTGCCTTCGTACGGCAGTGCAGTGAATTTGTGTGTGTGTTGAAACGATTGGATAAAGTAATAATACAAAACCCAGCACACAAAGAACTCACAAAGTAAATGCACCAACTACAAACAACAATGTTAAAACGGACACATTAATGCGACAACTCTCAAAACACATATGCAACAAAAATGCAATATTAGTTATTAACAACACTTAAATATTTAAAAAATCAGCAACAAATGCAACAACAAACTCCACAAAGGACTACACACTACAAAGTTGCTTAAATCGAAAACGATACGAACTTAAATTAACTGTAAATGTGCGTGTGTCAGCAAAAAAGTGCGGAAATTGTGTTTTAGCAATTTTCCAAATCAAAACATTCAGTGGGAAATATTCTCAAAATAGCAAATCGTTTCTTTGGAATATTTGAAGCACAAAATTAAAAATAAAACTACAACAAAATGCTGTGGGAAACAATTGCTGAAGAGAACAACTGCACCATGGATTGCAATATCAGGTAATTATCAAGATTATAGGCAAGAACACAAAAATATGTGAAGAAAATAGATAAATAGTTTGATAGAATCTACATGAATACATAAGCAGAATAATAATGAAATAAAAGTGCAAGTAAATTTTGTTAAAAAGAATCGGCGCTTGAACTTGAACAGCAACAACAAAAGCAACAACAAAAACCTACACAAAAGCAACTGTGAACAACGGAACGGCAAAGCAGCAAAGAAGCCGCACGACGTCGACTGCGCTGCTTGCCTTACTGTTGAACAAAAGTAAGAGTTTTTTTCGTTATATTTTTTTTTGCACGCTCCACACGAGCGAACGACACGTTTTTTTCGGCTTTGTGGCGCTCAGCTGTTGTTGTTGTTATTCTTGTTGCTGGATTTTCATTCATTAAACCGGCTTCCGCGAAGCTCGCGCAGCTCCAACAAAATAACAGGAAAAAAAAACATATAGTCGTTTGATTGCAACCGCAGTCACTTTTTGTGTTGTTGTTCTTTTGCGATTCTGATGAGTCGCCGCTGACGTCGCTGTTGCGGTCGACGTTCTCGTTGGCGTTGGCGTCTTCTCTGCCTTGCGTGACCCAAAAGTGGACAAAGTGCAGATGCAATAAAAACGAAAACAGTTCGAGCAGAACGTGCAAAAGGGGAATTCCGCTTAAAGTACCGCAAAAGATAGAGAGAGAAGCAGACGGCACTGTGCAAGTTCGTTTTATTTCTAACTTCAAATTCCCAATTTACAAAATTACATACAAGAGGGAAAACAACAACAAAAATAACAACAAGATCGGCAACTGGAATTGTGCTGAGCAACCCCTCGTTGCTTCTTCTTGTTATTGTTGTTGTTGCCTTTTACACCACCAGCGCCGCCGTCGCCACCACCGCATATATGTATGTAGGAATATACAAAATATTTTTAGCTGCGGGTTTAATGACCCGCGCATCAGTTTAGGCAGCAACGCATCCAGCAGGAAGACGAACAGTTGACTAATCCACTCTCTTTCCTCTCTCTCTTCCCCTCTCTCACATCAGCAGCAATGCCAGCAGCCTTAACAACAAAAACAGTTCGAGCCGTAGCGTTCGACGCTCGTTGGCTTGCACCAACAGTGACGTCATGGCCATGGATGCTGAGGAGGAGCTTTCGTTCTATGATGACGATGCACTGGCGCTACCCCAACAACGTGCCGTTAGTCCAGAACTGCTCGGTCTACTCTCGCCGGAGGGTTCGCCACAGCGCTTCCAAATTGTGCGACAACCGAAAATGCTGCCGTCGACAACAACAACAGCAACAACAATGACGAGCACTGAGACGCCAGCTCGCAGCTTTCGGGTTTTCAACAGCCTATCGTCGACTGGCTCCATGGAATCCTCCATGGATGATGAGTACATGGAGTTGTTTGAAATGGAGTCGTTCGCCGGCATTCAGCAGCAGCAGCAGCTCGCCTTTCCCACCGGCCTCAACTCGCTGATCAGTGGTCAAATTAAGGTGACACCCAAATCGCCTGTTAATCTGACCATGATGATGCGACGTCCGTCGGTGCGACGCTGCCTTAGTATGACAGAGACAAATAGCAACCAGCTTGCACAAACACAATATCAACTACAACAACAACAGCAACCAAAGACGCCAGAGACTGCACGGGACTGCTTCAAGCGTCCTGACCCACCCGCATCGACCAGCTGCTCGCCCATCCAGAGCAAGCGACACCGTTGCGTCGAAAAGGAGAATTGCCCAACACCCATACCCGCACATCCCACATCCACCATCAGCTCCACCAGCGTCAGCACGCATGCGCCACCATTGCGCAAATGCATGTCTCTGAACGATGCAGAGATTATGTCGGCGCTGGCACGCTCCGAGAACCGCAACGAACCGGAGCTGATTGGTGACTTTAGCAAGACTTACGCCCTGCCACTTATGGAGGGTCGCCACAGGGATCTCAAGTCAATCTCCAGTGATACAGTGGCACGACTGCTGAGAGGTGAATTCGATCAGCAGGTTGCCAGCTATCGTATCATCGATTGCCGCTATCCGTACGAATTCGAGGGCGGACACATTAAGGGTGCCAAGAATCTGTACACACACGATCAGATACTCGAGGAATTCCTATCCGCGCAGCAGACTGAGCTGCAGCAGCAGCAAAACGCCGATGCCGGCAACAAGCGCAACATTATCATCTTTCACTGTGAATTCTCCTCGGAGCGTGGCCCAAAAATGTCACGTTTTCTACGCAATTTGGACCGTGAGCGCAACACAAATGCGTATCCGGCCCTGCACTATCCCGAAATATATCTACTGCATAATGGCTACAAAGAGTTCTATGAGACGCAGTCCGAGATGTGCCTGCCGAGCGCGTACAGACCCATGTTGGAGCCAGCTTACAATGAGGCGTATCGTCATTTTCGCGCCAAGTCCAAGTCCTGGAACGGCGATGGCCTCGGCGGCACCACGGGTCGGTTCAAGAAATCACGCTCCCGACTGATGCTGTAAATATTTATTGGGTTGGCACTCGATAAATTTGTAAATAGCTAAAAATAACAAGACACAAAAACTGCATATTTATTTCATTTAAACATTTTAAGTTGATTTTGTTGATTTTCGTTTGTTAATTTAATAGCGTTTAAGTTTTAATTCTAAGGACAACACCCTCCCATACACTCACACACACCCTCACTCAGACAAAAGCAACACACACAGAGACAATTGTAAATTTGCAGAACAAGAACAAGATTTTATGTATTTTTATTAGTTATTTGGTCGATTTATTATTGTTTTTATGAAATTTTTTGATTTAGTTCAATTTATTTAGAGATTTAGTTCGAATTTTAACGTAACAAAAATGTGCATTATAATCTAAACGAAAAGTTAATGTCATAAAATTTTAAGACCCCTCCGATTACAGACCTCCTTACACATAGTTGATAAGCAGAAAAACAAATGGCTAAAACAAAAAAAAAAAAAATACAAATCGCCCAATCATCATCATCCACATACACATAATACAAAAAAACACATTTAAATGATAACTATAGTTATATAAGAGTTGAAAGTTGAAAACTTCTGATAGGTCCAATTTACGCTTATTATTTGATTATTTTTATGTAATTAAACCACATTTCCCCCTTTCCCTTGACTACCCTAAGAAAGGAAAAACAACAAATTTATTATGTAATGATTATTTTAAGCAAAGCTTATTTTTGCATCAAAAAAGGCAATATTATTGAACAAAGGCGTAAATTTTAAATATAAATAACAACACTGAACTGAGATTTAATGCATTTTAATTGTTTATGGATATGAAAATCTTAAAAAAAAGAGGTAAAATTATTTTATGAAAGCCTTTAAATATGGCGCCAATTTACAACATTGCCAGACAGTTTTATTGGTTCTTAAAATTAAAAATGTCAACAGATGCCGCCACTTTGGTGTGTAACATTGCTAAGCTAACAGAGCACTGCTAATTTACATTTTCTGTTTAATATTAAATTTGTGTCTTGGCTTAATTGGGTTACTGTATACACTAAGTGCATATTTAATTACCTTAAAAACGTACAATAGATGGCGCAGTGACCTTAGGGAGAGTTTATTTTGAAATTTATTCTGATTTTTAAAGTAAATCACTGTTTTTAAGCTTATTATGTCTGTTCTAGACCAAAACAGAATGTCATTTTGACATCTGATCTTTTTAGAGCACAACTATTGATAAGTCCTGCATAGATTGATGTGTTATAGGGTCATTAAATGCTAAAAGCAATGGCGTAGATTTTATTACACATACGACATGTTCCCTGCACAATTGTTGCCCAATTCAATACTAGTATATCAACAGTTGCTCCGTGTTAATGGCAATTTGCGGCCACTAAGCTGCCACTCAGCAGGCAACCATTAACGTAATTTCCACTGTCAACAGATTAACGCAAATCTTGCAATTAGTATTTGTGGCAATTACCGCAAGGCTTAAGTTTTGCTCATTCAAATACCGCCCCCAAACAAAGCGAAACATTAAAGCAGGAGAATGTGGGAATTAAAGTGCCTGCAACTTGCGTTAAGTTCATGTTAATGTGGATGGTTCCTTCTTCATTTCCAAAAAGAAAAGGGTGACAATAATATAATTTTCCACTTTATTATGCCACAAAAAACACTTACAGTGACAGCGAATGCCGTGTGGACACCGCTGTGCAATGTGTGGAGTGGAAGACGGCAGCACAATATTCACAGCAGCTGGGCGCCCAAAATCTGTTACACGCTGTGTGTGATTGTGTCCTCTTATCTGTCTGGCCAACGGCCTCTTGGCCCATTGGCTCAAGTGCTGCGAAAACGGGTTAATCAGCGCAATTAAGGTCAAAAACACAACAGTCGTCAACAACAAGCCACCATGTGGCATGTCGCATGTAAATAGTATCTGTGTCTGTGCATTCAAATTCAAAATTGCGCATACGCCGCGTAAGCCCTGCTATAATACACTGCAACCAACAGTTTGCTACCCGCTGTGTGTGTTACAAATACAAATAAATTTCTAGACTCTAGACATAAAGTTTGTGTGTGTCTCTCTCTCTCTCTCTCCGTCTCTCTCTTGCTTTGTAGAGGTTCTTTAAAAGCTCAAACTGCGCCGACGCCGAAGCACGAATCGCACTCGTTTAAGCCGCCGCCGCCGTCGCCGTCGCCGTTCGTTTCAATGCTGCTGCGTGTATCTCTATCTATGTATCGCCATTTGTGTATTTGTACCTTTTGGTTGTGTGCGTGCAACGTTGCGCCTATAAGATAAAAGCGCTGCGCTCACAAAATCTTTAGATTGCCGCCGACCATCGTACGGCTCGCATTCGTCTTGGACAAATTTACTGTGGCTGCTGCTCTTAACGGTTCGGTTAGTGTCTCTCTAACAATAACAAAACTGGCCAAGTGGCTACTGCCCTTTGATGTTACTCTATAAGTGATCCAATAAATGTGCCAATTCTTTTACAAAGTTGCAAAATAATTTGCAAGTACTTCGAGTATTTGGGCTACAAATAAAGAAGTTTAATGGCGTTTTCAAAAGCCAAAAGCAAATATTAAAGCATGGCAATAATTTAAAATTTGTGTACTTCTTATTGTTAAATAAATTAGCAAATACATCAAAATGCCGCATAAACAAAGTTGATAAGTGCCGGTGGAGTCAATAAATCGACATACAAAGTTTCCCAAGGGGTTTTTTTGTATTTATATAAAAAAGTTCACTGATTATTAATTATGTGTTTGCCCATTGCAATTTTGAAAAACGCCCTGGAAACGAGAAAAAGTGATATCTATTCTCTGTAAATTGAGTATGATCAGAGCAATTGAGCTATAAGTGCAGTAATTATTTATACTGTTTATTGTTTAATATTTACACAAAACTAAAGTGATTTTATTGAGGGTGCTGGACTAACAGATACTTTATATTTGTTACTGTAAAATCACATCTATTCTCGCATTTTGAACTTATTTTATCGGCTTTTTATATATTTTGAGCAAATCATAAAATCGAGTATACTTTAGTCGAAAAAGTTTACTTCAGTATGTATTAAAAATTTTCATTCTTTAAATGAATATGCGAACAATTTATTAAACTTTTTCTAAAATACTGTCGTAGATTAACATAGTTTTAAAGATCTGTCCTTGGATTAAAATGTCAACAATTTATAACCAAACAAAATCAAGTTTTTTAAATACGTAAATAATACATTTTATTTTTTCAATACAATTACTTAACTAAATGTATTTGGGTTGTTCCATTCAGACATACGAAATCTGAATCTTAGACACGTAGTTTGACAAAGTATCTACACTTTCAAAAGTCTCTCTATTTCTACAAACTAGGCATACTCTTTCAGCACCATCTCAAGAGATAGAGGGTACAATAAAAAGAAATTCATAGGCGTGCAAATCAATTAGTGGGTAGAGGAGAAATATATATGAAAGACAGAGCTGAGTTGAATTCAATTGAAAAGCCAATGTCATGTGCTCAAGTAACACTACAAATAGTTGGAATCAGTGCATTCAACCGCAATATTCAATTTAAATTTGATACTAACTAAACATTTCCGTAATGAAAGTTTAAATTAATTAAGCAAAGATTCGAATATGTATCTTCTATGAATTTGATACTTTCGAATCGAAACTTAAGCATGCTCTCAATGCATAAATCGGATTTGGAAGTGGAGTGGGAATATACACAATATGGTGATCCAAGAGAGAGTTCATTGGCCGCACCCGCAACCGTTCCAATCACGTTTGCCACACGCTCCAGGCAATGACTTTCGCATAAATAAATAAATAAATAAATACATATTCAGATGATCAGATACATACATATATGTAAGTAGAACTGAGAATGGAAAACGAGTTAGGAGTACGCAGCTGGAATATCCAGTTGTTCTCCAGCTCTTACGCACTCTCAAAATAAGAATAAAAAGAGCAACAAAAACAAAAACAGAGACTTGATGCATCGAACGTGCTGCGACTGCAATTTTCAAGCTTCCCAATTTACCCATCTTGACATTGCCAGTTCCAGATGCAACCGCTTTGACTTGTAGATACTAAAGATCAGCTGTGTTTGTGCTTTTTTTTTCTATATGCCACGCACGTGATTTAAAGTCTACGGGCTTTTTTTTTTTTTTGGGTTTATTTACGAGCTGTCGAAGCGCATAACTACTAAGTACGTAGTGAGAATAACAATATTAAATAAAAATAATAAATACACAAGTTGAGTTTCATTGGCCGAGACCTTAATACGTGTGCGACCGAAAGTCAAACACCAAATTTGCATTAAGTGAATAAAAAAACAGTTAAAAACAACTGGCAATTGTGCACTGATTGCGTTCCGTTTGGTTTGTTACATAAAATACAATTAAATATTAATTGAACAAGTGATTTATTGTTAATGACTGTATTGTTTTCTTTTTTTCCATTTATTTTTTTTCTATTTTTCTTTTAACTCACCACAGGCGGTTAACATGAGTCTGCTTCTGCTGCTCTTGGCCAGCGTCATGCTGGCCGGCCAGACTATGGCCAGTTCCAGTCCGAGCTCGAGTTCCACTTCCAGCTATAGCTACTATCGCCTGCCAACTGCGCTGCGTCCACAGAAGTACAACTTGCGAGTTCTGACACATTTGGATAATCCCGAGAACTTGCGTTTTGAGGGCAGCGTTAAAATTCTGTTTGCAGTGCTGGAGAACACTAAGAACATCACACTGCATGCCAAGAACCTGACCATTGACGAAGCACACATCACCTTGAAGGACACTTCAAGTGCCGACAAAAAGAATTGCATCTCCTCCACGGAGGTGAATTCCATCCATGATTTCTATGTGATGCACACCTGTGATCAGCTGGTCGCTGGCGAGACCTACGAGCTGACCATGCCATTTAGTGCCGATCTCAATCGCCAGCTGGAGGGATACTACAGGAGCTCCTACCTCGACCCCGTCGCCAATAAGACAAGGTAAGGCATGAATATGTTGGATTCGATTGGGATTATTTGAAGATCGGAGTTAATCGGAATTTTGTTGGGGATTCTATGTAGATCAGAGTTGATTGTGATGTCGATACAATAAAGATCACCTGAAGATCATAGTTGATCGCGGCTTTAATGGGGATCATCTGGTGATCGAGAATTGTTCGGTATTTTGATGGAGATCTTCTTAATAGTGATCCTCTACAGATCGTTTTTCAACTGCAGACCAGAGTTAATGTGGATTACAATAAAATTTCTGTGAAGATCAGTATCTGTAGAGAGAGTCTGAACATCAGAGTTGATACGGATCTTTATGAAAATACTCTGACGATCAGAGTTAATTAAAATTTTGATAGAGATCCTCGCTAGATCAGATTGATCAAGATTTCCATTAAAATCCCCTGAAAGTCAGAGTTAATAGGAATTTGTATGATGATTCCCCCCAAGATCAACATTTGTGGGTGTTTCTATGGGAGCTCTCCGAAGGTCTGCATAGAGTTCTCAAATACCATTTATCCATATTGTTTATGGGAAGTTTAGAAACTAAAAATTTTGGCCTTTCGACTCGTTTAGATGGCTCTCCATTACACAATTCGAGCCGGCATCGGCCCGTTTGGCCTTCCCCTGCTTCGATGAGCCCAATTTCAAGGCGCCATTTGTGGTCACACTGGGCTACCACAAGAAATACACCGGTCTGAGCAACATGCCCGTTAAGGAAATCAAGTCCAAGTGAGTACGACTATACAAGTACTAAGCCAAGTCATATGATAACGTTGTATTACTTTGCAGTAATGAGATTGCCGACTACGTGTGGTGCGAGTTCGAGGAGTCTGTGCCGATGTCCACCTATTTGATAGCCTATTCGGTAAACGACTTTTCGCACAAGCCGTCGACACTGCCAAACAGCACATTGTTCCGCACCTGGGCACGACCCAATGCCATCGACCAGTGTGATTATGCGGCTGACTTTGGGCCCAAGGTGTTGCAGTACTATGAGGACTTGTTTGGCATCAAGTTTCCGATGCCGAAGATCGATCAGATTGCCATACCGGACTTTAGTGCTGGTGCCATGGAGAACTGGGGATTGGTCACATACCGTGAGATCGCATTGCTCTATTCCGCGGATCATTCGTCGCTGACGGATAAACAACGTGTCGCCTCGATCATTGCCCATGAGTTGGCGCATCAGTGGTTCGGCAACCTGGTGACCATGAAGTGGTGGACAGATTTGTGGCTAAACGAGGGATTTGCCACCTATGTGGCCAGTCTGGGTGTGGAGAATATCAATCCCGAGTGGCATTCCATGCAGCAGGAGTCGCTGGGCAATCTGCTGACCATCTTCAGAAGGGACGCACTGGAGAGCAGTCATCCCATTTCGCGACCCATTGAAATGGTCGCCGAGATATCCGAGAGTTTCGATCAGATCTCATATCAAAAGGGCTCCACTGTACTCCGGATGATGCACATGTTCCTGGGCGACGAATCCTTCCGTGCGGGTCTGCAGAGCTATCTGCAGAAGTTCTCCTACGGCAATGCCGAGCAGGACAATCTCTGGGAGTCACTTACCCAGGCGGCACACAAATATCGCTCGCTGCCCAAGAGCTATGACATCAAGAGCATCATGGACTCCTGGACACTGCAGACCGGGTAAAAACTCATCAGCTACTTGTCATAATATCCAGTGATTCTAATGGCCCTTAAACACTTTAGTTACCCCATTATCAATGTGACCCGCGACTATGATGCAGGCAGTGCCAAGCTTACCCAGGAGCGTTATTTACTCAACACACAGATTGGTCGCTCCGGACGTGGCGGTTGCTGGTGGGTTCCCCTCAGCTACACCACCCAGGGGGAGCAGGACTTCAACAACACGGCGCCCAAGGCCTGGATGGAGTGCGGCAAAACGGGCGAGGTGCTGCCCAAGACCATCAAGGATCTGCCTGGTGCGGATCAATGGGTGATCTTCAATACACAACTCTCGACACTCTACAAGGTCAACTACGATGAGCGCAACTGGAAGCTGCTCATTGAGACCTTGACTAGTGGCGACTTCGAGCGCATCCATGTCATCAACCGAGCCCAGCTGATCGACGATGCCCTCTACCTGGCCTGGACGGGTGAGCAGGACTATGAGATCGCCATGCGACTGGTCGAGTACCTGCAGAGGGAGCGCGAATATCTGCCCTGGAAATCGGCGTTCGAGAACCTAAAGCGTATGAAGAACATCATCCGACAGACGCCCAACTATGAGTTCTTCAAGGTGAGTTCCGTTCCAGCATTCACATTCGCATTCTGATCACACAGATACCCGAGCACACACTCGATAACCCTCAGCTCTCATTCTGATTTGTATTTCGAATCCAATGCGGCCCAATCTTGTAGTTATTGTTCTTTGTAAGTCGATTGCCACATGTTGCACCTGCCACAATCCACAAATCCATTGCACTTAAGTAGTGATGTAAAAACATCGAAAAATCGACATCACGATTTTCTTAAACGCGATTTTCAAGTACCTTAACTCGATATTTTTACTTACGATATACCGATTTTCGTAAAGCGATTTTTAAGTAATTTAACTCGATATTTTTACGATATATCGATTTCTTGAAAGCGATTGTCAAGTACTTTAACTCTATAGTTCTTTGACGATATATCGATTTTTGTAAAAACGATTTTCCAGTTTTTTTATGTAAATAAAATTTCGTAAAAGCGATTTTCAAGTACTTTAAATCGATAATTTTTGAACGATAAATCGACAAGTCGATTTTTGCTCTGATCATTCTAAAATTCCGATTTAAGACTCGATTTACATCACTACATTTAAGACATCTTCTCCAGCTAATTGTTAACCCAGTTTCAATTCGTCCACAGCGTTACATCCAAAAGCTGCTTACTCCCATTTACATTCATCTGAATGGACTGAACGACACCTTTAGCTCCATCGAGCAGCAGGAGCAAGTGCTGCTGAAGACCATGGTCGGCAACTGGGCTTGCCAGTATCAGGTCGGGGATTGCATCCAAGTCGCGCTCAACTATTACCGTGCCTGGCGTTCGGAGCCGAATCCGGACTTGAAGAATCCCGTGCCCATCAATCTGAGACAAACCGTTTACTGCACCTCCATCCGACACGGCACCGACCAGGACTGGCAGTTCCTCTGGACGCGCTACAAGAACTCCAATGTGGCCGCCGAGAAGCGCACAATTCTGACCTCGTTGGGTTGCTCCCGTGAGGTTTGGCTGCTGCAGCGTTACCTGGAACTAACCTTTGATCCGAAGGAGGGCATTCGTCGGCAGGACTCAATGTGGGCCTTCCAGGCGGTGGCATACAATGAGATTGGCTTCCACTTGGCCAGAGATTACTTCATGAACAACGTGGACTTTATCTACAAATTGTAAGTGCATTTTACACATAATTCCCGCAAAATGTTAACAATAAAATGCTCTCTAGCTACCATCCGATTACGAAGGACATGTCTCGCCTGTTGCCACCAATCTCCGAGCAGACGTTCCTGGAAAGCGACTTTGAGGACTTTAAGAGCTTCGTGAGCAACAACCGAGGCTCATTGAAGGGTCTGGAACAGGCCATACAACAGACTCTGGAAACAATGCTTACAAATGTACAGTGGAAGGAACGCAACTATGATCAGGTTGCACGCTCCATTGAAGTCTTGATTTGAATCACTTTCAAGGACAGAGAGTTTAGCTGCACGTATATCCTTAAATAAACATATTATATTATAGATCTTTTTCTGAAAGTCCTCATCAGCTCAATTCTTTAACTGAGCCCAGTCTGTATTGAAAAGTTCCCAATAAACTATATACATACAACCGAAAGCTGTGAACTGTTCAAGTTTAACTTGGGTTAAGATATTTTTTACTCTTTCAGCTTTCAGATATGTATCTTTAGTAAGGACTGGTAGTTGTATCATCTCTTTAAGATCTTGAGATACATTTAGGTAACGTTTTTAATCCTACTCAAATTGCAAGATACAATTATAAACATATTATTTAGTATGTTGTATATTTCGTATATTTAGTTAAGCATGTTCTATAATGCTAATCAATAATCATAATAATAATAATAATGATAATAATAATCATAACTGGAATTAAACGGCGCTTCTTTAACACAACTGTCGTATCATGTGGAAAGTTGAATTGTTCTCTTATTAAGGTTTCTCATTGGAATTATTGTTAATGTTACAAATTACAATTAAAATTACAATCTAAATAAATATATATGTTTATATATTGGTGTGTGTGTGTTTGTATGTATGTGTTTATATATTTGTAAATGTTAATATCACTAAAGCAGCGCTCCTGAAACACAAAATCTTAAATGTTAACTAAACATCTAAACAGATTGCATAAAGTAGTGTTTAATTATTACATTAAATTTTTTATTATTTATTACAAGTATCGTATGTATGTGAGTGTATCTCTGTGTTTTTGTGAGTGTGGTTTACATGCACGAAGTTTAATTTTGTTAGCTTTTTATTTGAAAAACATCAATATAAACGATTTAATTAATTTTTTATAACAATTCACTGATTGGTTTTCATTGAGTCTGTTGTGTACTTGATAATGTTGTTCTCTTTTTGTTGTATTGTTATACTCAAACGCCTTCAATGTATTGATCCTAATTGGAAAGGCTTTTTTATGCTTCGTAACAACTATTTAACACTTGATATACATATGCATGAGCCTATATATCTACATAGTACTGTTCAGTATGTCCAGATGCATTGATATCTATTTAAATATGTACGTACGTTTGTGTATATATGTATTCGTGAATGATTTTTATTTTTATAAACAAAACATTTAAATTCTGTTGAAAAATAATGTTTCCATGCTGAGTTTTTTTTATTAATTGTTAATTATTTTATTTTCCATTATTTTCTTTGCTTTTATATATTGTTTTGTGGAAGTATGCATAGAATTGAATACTATGTGATGTTTCTTTCAGCTTATGTATTGCCGATTTGAGCTCCTCCTTTTTAATTATGGTAATTTACATTAATTGTATATCGAAATCGTGTAGCGCAAAACAATTGTTCAATAGCGTTCTTAACGTGTTAAATTTGTGTTTATAATTATCTGTTTATCTGTTCGTATCATTTATTTTAATCATTGGCAGCAACTTTATAACAAATATATGCCGGATAAAATGCAATTATTATGGTGCATTTACAAAATGATATTGTGAAATATAGAAATGATATATTCAATATATCCATGTGTATGTGTGTGTGTGTGTGATTTGTTGTGTATGGTCCAAAAAAAAAACAAAAACTTTCACGACCTGGTCGTGAACATTATCAGCATTACAGTTTAAACTGAACCACTAACTTACACAGATTCCAGCTTCCAAGATGGCAAGCCGATTGAATGTTCCATATCATGGTCTAATTTCAGTCAAATTAGTTGATTATAGTTTTAAACAAGTTCGTATAGTTATTAAATGTAGATTTTTTATGCATGTAGATAAACGATATATAAACGATAGAGCTTAAACGAGTACATTGTTTAACAAACAGACTTCTGCTTCATTTTATTCGCACACTCGTGTGACCTAAACTAGAGACGTATTTATGTACTTTTAATTAGCATTCTATATTAACGAATTTCGTATTTTCGTATTTATAGGGTATGCAGTACGTATATTAGATGCTTAGATGCTTTTGGGCTTTTCTGTTTGACATTTCATAGCCGTGCGCAATGTTGCGATAACCTTTCAAATCTTGTGCAATCCACTTTGCAGATTATCATTTGACCAGGAGCTCTGTGGAGCTGGTGCTGATGGTGGAGGCGTTGATGATGCGCACGGTTTTGATGGCGTCGCTTGCGCCGCCGGCTGCAGATCGAATCGTGCATAAAACAACAAATAAGGTGTTATCGTTATTTTACGCGTGGGCGACAACAGCTCCTCAAACTCTCGCTGTGTCATCGCCTTGATCTTGTCGTCATCACACATGTACCAAATGGGCTCTGTGCTCCCCTGAGTGTGTGTGTAAGTAGCCTTGACGCCGCCACGCCCCGTACTGCCGTAGCCAGTGGGATAGGGCACACAGCTGCCATAGCTGAGATTGCTGTTGCTGCCGTTCTGCAGCGATTCCTCACTAAAGTCACTGCTGCTGGCGCTGTTGCTGCCCACGCCCACACCGCCTGCCTGTTGACTGCAGCATAAACGCATGGCACAACAATTGACGCCATGGCACGTGGTGTTCATACTCAGCTTGCCAATGCCATTCGTGATGGTCTTGCTGGTGAATCCATTTAGTTGCTTGACATTCTTGCTCATGTCGCCGCTGCTTGAGGCCTTGCTGCGACCGAATTTCATCTTCTTTATTAGACTGGTGCCCGAAGAGGCCAACGCCGAGGCAGCTGCTGATACGGGAGTAATAGCAATGCTGCTGCTACCATTGTTGCTCGGAGCGGCATTCTCATTGCCTCCTGATGTTGATGGATGTTGTTGTTGCTGTGTGCTCGTTGTCGTGTTACGACGATCCTTGGGGCAGTTCATATAGTCGCTAGCCAAATCGAGAAAGCATGTGTACGCTATATAGTGACCTACTGTAAGCGTGGCGCCCACGTGCGTTATCACACTATAAAGCTTATACACGTGCAACTTATTGGCATCGCTCAGCTCGCAACATTTGGCACAGAAACATGGTAGCGTAAATGTTGTGGGCACATACGTGCTAACCTTCTCCATGCCGCCCGAGAAGCGATTCAGCTGGATGACCAATAGGCGTGGCAGAACTTCATACGAAATGGAGCGTATGGCCTCAGTGTAACCAGTACACTGGTTGCAACTGTATTTATTATCGCCGCGAAAGTATTCCCGCGTAATGCACGAGTTCTGTAAGAGTTGAAAATGATTACTTAAGGATATACAAGAGATGTACAGCAGCCAGATAGTTACCTGTATATAGGAGCTGGGCTTTTCCTGAAGCTCGGCATTATCATAGCCCGAAATTGGCACAGGCACTGAAATATCAAGCATGCCCTGCTTTTGTCGCGTAATTGTCTCACAGCTCAAGCACTTGGTTGTAAGCACCACAATGCCCTCAAAGTCGTTGTTAAAGAAGTTGAGATTAAGCTCCCGAATGCGCTCCTCCAATCGCATCTTATCCTTCAGCAGACTAGCCGTATTCATTTCATCATCACTGGAATATTTCGCTGGTGCAGGTGCGGTCGATGACACGAGAGCTGGGGCTGGAGCTGCGGCTGACCCTGCACTAGCACCGCTGAGATCGACTGTATTCAAATAGAATAGACTATTGGAGGCAGCATGCGGCGGTGGCATAGAACCGCTTGTTGTCGGACTGTTGTCTTTTAACGGCGACTGCACACGGGTCGCCTTTGACGATTTCACTTCATCTTTTCTCTTTGATTTGCGTGAGAAAAACGATGTTTTTGTTGACGTTGTTGTGGTACTTTGTGTTTGACTAGTTGCTATCGAGCCGTTACCAAAGGCGCTTAACAAAGCATGATTGCCCACATCGGAGCGCTCCATTGCATCCACTGTATCTGCCTCGTCAGGATTGGCAATGTAGCTGTGAATATAAAACGCTTGATTGACTGATGCGATTTTTTACAAAAAATGCAAAGAATAATCAATGGCGGGCAAAAATTTAAGCACAAGACTAGGACAGTTGAAATGGCGAAATTAATTTTGGGAATCAATTCAAGGAAAAATCTAAATTGGAAATTAAAGCTAACGAAAAAAGTCAACGAACCAAATTTAAAAAATTTATTCTTAGTTTTACTTTGTCTTTGAATTTGTAATTCTTACAAAAGTATTGTAAATTCGTTGGGACAACTCACCCATTCGCAATAACTTCGGGACATTCGCCAATGGCCTTGATGAGCGACTGATTCGTTTCACGTATACAGTTGAGCACGCACATGAGAAACTCGTGCGCATCCTGCTGCTGATTGCCCTCGAATGTGGCATTCACATCCTGTATGGCATGCAGCAATGTGTCCGCATGATAGGGCTCACTGGAGTCGGCCATTTCGTTGCCATGCAGACTGTGATACAGTTCGTGGAGTTTTTCGCTAACTGACTGTAGGCTTGACTTGCTGCTGCCATTGCTGGAACTGCTGCCACTGCCATTGGTGGTGCTGCTGTTATTGTATGACTCTGTGGTGGCTAAATCTTTGCTGCTCCAGCTTCTTGCATGCTCCAATTGTGCACTGCCGGGTACATTGCGGCCCAATGAAGCGGACTTGGCGTTATGCTGCCGCACTATCGTCTGCTGAACCACATTCAAATCGTGTATGAGATGATGTAGATTATGCAAGAAATGCGGAGCAAATCGTAGCGTATACACAACAGAGTTCAGATAGCATGTGTTGCCAATATTGCACAGTGTGCCCATGACGGGCACATGATTCAACGCAGCTCCGCCGCTGCCATTGAGTCCCGTGGCAGCACCAGCGCTTGTGCTGCTTGAACTGCTGCCACCCGTGGGCACATAATACTGATGACCTTGCAGCTCAGCTACTTCGACATCGCTGGCGCCTGATGAATTGCCAGCCCGCAGGCCACTGCCACCAACAACATAACCATTGGCCACTCGACGCTGTTCATCGGTGGTCGTTTGATAGCGTCTATCGTACAGTGACATGTTGCAACTGCGTTTGCGTTTGCGAAAGGCGCGCGATGTTGTTGGTTTGGCCGAGTCGAGTTCAAGCTGGGCCGCCGCAATGGCTGCTGCCGTTTCCGGCGAGAAATTCGTATCGATTTCAAGCCTGTTGCGACGCTTTCGGTTTCTACCACCAACGCCGCCGCGTCTCTTCTTGCCAGTTAACTTTGCCTCCGGCTCCTCCTCGATGCGATTCCAGAACTCAGGCTTAAATTGATCTGCAAAATATATTTAGATAATGAGGTCTAGGTTATTCTATATAGCATATTTTGTATATTTACCCGGCTTTATGTATTTATCCTCGGTGGCCTCTGTTGGCGTGGGTGATGCCTGCGCCGGTGGCGGACTTACGGGCTTCTGCGGTACAGTAACAATGACTGTGACAGCTTGACGAGATCGTAGACTGGCACAACGTGACGGCTCAGCCACGTAAACGCGCCTTTTGCGCCTTGGAACCGTCTCAGATTCACTGAGTGGTGTTTTGAGTGGTTGGACGACCTGATCTTCAAGCTGTTGTACTTCTGGATAGATGGCCGGGTGTGTTAACACTGACTCTAATAAAACCAGTTCGTTCTGACCAGATTTATTTGGGCTTATGGAAGATTTGATTTCTTCTGTATGGTTTTTAAGCAAAATCTTTAATTGTTTGCCACTGTTTAGATTTCTGACAGTCGGAAGACGGGCTTGATCCTCTTTCAGCTCATATAAATCATATTCGTGCATCTTTCATTATCCTGCAAGAACAGTTACAAGGAACAAAATGATCAATTAATGATATTTCCCAAGCCAGAGACTTTCTAACGAATATAAATATTAGATGGTTGTTACATGAGAGGAACATGACAGGTTTTTCCCGATGTAAAGCTTGAATATATAATTGCATTCTTAATGGAGTTTCTCTTGCTCTGTCAGTTTAAAGTTTTTAATGCGGCATTTAAATACACGCGACTATATATTGCGTGAGTGCGGTGAACGGGTTCGTCATCACAAAGAAAAATATATCAAAAAATAAAAAAACAGTTGTCTGATAACATAGTGATAAGAAATTGTATAACTCGACATTAATCTTTTCGGCAGGTGCTATGATTCATTTGACAAAACTACAGCCAATTAATGCAATCGATGGGGGGGCTTACATAAATCTAAAATCACTCGTGGCAAAGTTTTCGACATTACAAGTATACAGTTAGTCAAGTAAATATATTTAAGTTAGCCAAGAAAATACTTTTCTTGGGGTTTTTCCTTTTTATTTCCTGTTTTGATTAATTCATTTTTAAGAACTACTATTTTCAAAAGTAAAAAATAAGTCTGCGCATTTATTATATTGTTCAAATAATTATTTGACTAAGTGTAAATTGTGAATCAATGAGAACATAAATTGTTTGCCTGCTGATTATTGGCCTTGTCGGGGGTTTGGGTCACATGCAATAGGAATATCATCGATATCCATTAATTGTTTCGTTCCTCATTGCATACGGTTAATTATGTAGTTACAAGGAGTGCATTCACCGGCAGGACGACGATGACGGCGACAGGTGGGCAGCGAAGGGAGGAGCTTAAGAGAATAGTGGGCGGGGAAGTGATGGCAAAAGAGGTGGAAGGGTCGCTTTGGTGAGGTAGGCCAGGGCCACGCACTGACGGACCAAATCGCCAGACAAATGTAAATGCAAATGAGAATGAAATGTAAAAAGAGTGTAGTGAACGTGAACATCAACGTTAACTATTGCTATTGATTTTGTTGCTGGAATGAAGGTCACATGTCGCACAAGCAGCAAATACAAATGACGGAAAAAGCGAATGATAATGTTAAGGTTACACATTGACTGTGTGCGAATAATACGAGTAGAAAACCAAAGGCTACTCAATGCCAGTTACATTTACAGTAAAAGCTTAGAACAACAACTGCAAAAGTAAACAGTTAGATTAAATTTGTATAAATTTTCTACACGTTAGTTGGCTGGATGCTGTGACATTCATTTCGCAAACGAGTGTGTGTGTTGGTGTGTGCGTGTAAGTTTTTGCCCTAATCTTAATGAAACTCACATATTTTGGGAACAACATTTGCGGGCAGTTGCTTTGTTCTTGTGTAGCGCGCTGTAAAAATAATAAACAATTTCAATTGCCGCTGGCAATAGTCAAGAAATTTCACTTGCAACGTAACGTAGCGTAGCACAACGTAAGACGCACACACACACATTCAACACATTTGTACTCGCTGACAGCAGACACTATCTCGAATTTTCACTTTTTTTCACTGCAGCGGTATTCGTTTTTGTCCGACGTTTTGTGCAGCAAATCAATCAATTTGTCCCATTGTTGCACGTTTAGACACTGTAGTGTTGCTGCACTTACACAATTATATTTATTTTAATTATAGTTTCAGGTGTTTTTAGGCACTAAACTTTGAAAAATTATAAGCCGTGAACAGACGGCCTCTCTTGGTGAATGACATCTACTCGCTGGAATCTTATTCGCTGTTCTTTGCAGAATTTTAGTGTTGGGTTGCTCATGAGTGAGTGAACAAAAAAGAGTTGCTCCCTGAAGTGAGCAAGTGAACATGTTCCTTCCAAATTGCTCTTTATTGCTCACTTGCTATTTTTTGCTCAGTCTTGTTCAGTTGCTCTGTTTTCCTCTTTTTTGTTCAGTTGCTCAGTCGTATTCAGTTGCTCATTATTGCTCTGTTGTTCCTCTTAGGGAATTTTGTTTAGATTCTTTCTTTAAAAATATACAAATCTTGGATTATCGCCGAAGCTCAATACACATTTTGTAAATTCAGAATGTGTTGCTAATCAGAAGTGTAGCGAATTATAGAGCCATTTCGTAGATGTCGGAAGCCAGCAAGCTAAATGCAAGTATTGTAAATTTATCTTGAGCTGTTGATCTTGATCATCAGATTTTAATTGAAATGTAACGTTTGATATTTTTGATTAGTTGGGTGAATAGCTCAGTGAATAACTGAGCTACTAAGCAATATGAGTGAGCAACTGAGCAACTGAACAACTGAGCAATTGAACAGCTAAGCAACTGAGCAAGTGAGTAATCTGA